>CM042242.1:20391984-20759484 GCA_023566225.1 Romanogobio albipinnatus
ATTCTTCAGTACATTTTTCTTTGTCTTCATTTTTCACTATTGGTCCTGGGTTCTAAGCTGTTACCGCAACAGAGGAATGGGCTTTAATGATTCAGTTCTGTGTTGTGCATAAAAACCATTAGCAGTTTTGTACATCTTGTTCAATGATTAATGACAGATATGATTGAGCTTTCATTGTGCTGAAATCTGGAGACAGTGACTCTTCAATCTGTCAGAGCACGATGAATCACATGTGGTGCGAGAGAACACTGTGTTGATGAGTAATAAGACTGAATAAGAATGCGCAAGTGTGATTGGTCACCTTTCTCCGTCCCTCGTCCTTCCTGTCGAAGGCACACTGCTGCTTGCACTGTTCGCAGGTCTGTGGAGGGCCGTACTTCTTCTCAGAGTTGGTGCAGCGCTGACATTTGGTCCCAATGAATGCAGCAATGATGTTACAGTACTGGCATGGCTTCGGCTGACAAAAGAGAAATAGATGTGTGTTAATGCATCGATCTGCAGGATTTCAGGGTATTTAAACATATATACTCTCACATGAACTTACCGTTCCAAACTGTTTGACATTCTGTGCACATTTCTTACAGATAGTGTTGGTTTTGCTGAGAGAAAGGACAGATCTTCTATTAGCTCAGATGGGATGATGCATGTTTTAGCAACCACTGTGGCTGGTGAGCTAAGACTTAGTTTCACCCTGATTGTGTATATGCATGTCTCACCTCTCCTGCTGAAACTCTGACCTGCAGAAGGTGCATTTCACTATAGGGTGCGCGATCCGACACTCCTGGAAGGAAAATAAAAAAAACAAAATGATATGCTGTAAACTTAAAATGTGCTTTAATGTAGGTGTACAGGCCACATAGAAAACTAACAATGGCAGTGCTGCTTAGTATATGAATTTATGTTACAATCTTATATACTGTATGACTGCTGGGTTGAATCTTTAGGGATTTTCCCACTTGGTTCTTTTTCAGGGGTCTGAGCACGGATTACTGGATATTTGGCCCATATGTGAACACGCCAAGCAATCGCCGACCCTTTTAAAGCGCAAACGAACCAAAGAGAAATCATCTTGTGACACTTTTTCCATTTGCAAATTCTGATTTAGTTAAATACAAATTCATCATGGCTGCTTCTGCTGGCAGATCTCTCCAAATGTTTAATTCACAACATACACTTGTCTATGGTCATTCCAAATTCCACGAGAGACATGGCTATGAGAATGTCTTGTTTATGTTTTATGTTATTATTATTAAAACACTGTAGGTAATAATTAACAATATATGTTCAATAATGTATAGCGTGAATACTCGCTAGTTCTCATAATGCCCTGAAGCAGAGAGTACATTACTGGATACATGGGCGTCGGAAGCAAAAAAAATGTGGGTGGGTCCTCAGAATTTTTTTACTGGAGTAGATGTCAATAAGTACAAATATACCGCTTTGCTTGCTAAGCGTATAGTTCGGAAAGACAAAATTACGGGAATCGCAATACCATTGCGAGTGGCAGTAGTGTAGGGGTAAGACGCACGGCATCTAGTTTTGACACAAATCGACCCGCGGTTCGAGTCCGCCTTTCGCCGAACTCAATCTTCTCCCTTTTCCCATCACATATCAGATCGGAAAGGCATTTATTTTCAATAAAAATGACGAAAATATTAGAAAAGTGGAAATAAAGCATCTAACATGTGTTTAATAATAAGTGTTTATCGATTAGGGGTAGGTAAACAGACATGTGCTGAATGTTAGAGACGATAAAAGTGAGTGGGTCCAATATCATTGATCGTAAAAAGTGGGTGGGTCTTGTCCCACACACATACAATGGTTCCGACGCCCATGACTGGATATGTACTTTTTAAAATAAGTAAAATAAATGCAATCACTGACAGTAGCCTACTATTTTAAATCGAGAAAAGCATAAACAATATTACAACAACAGACATTAAAATAATTGTTATATTGTAAAAAATGATAATACTTTAAAATGTTTAAAATGTATACTATGAAAATCACTGACTTTGTGTAGGCATCTGTAGCTAACACAATTATGCATTTTCAGCAAAGTGGAATTATGAATTTTTTATTAGCTTTAATGAATGTTTTATTTTCTGTCACCATTGCCTTGCGCAATAAATAAACATGAAACCATTCAAAACAAACATGATTTATACAAGCGGATGTGTGACAGAGCAAGAATATGGATGCAGTACAGTAACAAAATGTATATTTTTTGTGACAAAGGTTAGTTTATTTATTTATTTGTTTAACATAATTCTTAAAAACAAAAATCTTGGGAGTCTCAATGTACGCGAATTTAATTAAATTTTGGAGGGTAACGTTATATGGTAAGGCATCAATGAATTAGACTAAATCCAAAAAAAACAACAGTGAGAACAGAGGTTTGAGACTACTTAAGTGGATCAAATATGGATTCGAGTACTCTTTCAGGGACGGTGTGAACGTAAAGAGAATCGGGTTCTCTGCTTTTTCACTTGGTATTGGTAATCGTTTGGTGGTCCACTTCAAGGGCTCGGAGTTCGGTTCTTTTAAAGAGGATTCAAAGGTTAAGATAACGGTGGAGTTTCACTGACACGGAATGTCTGGATGCTTCTGCCGTTCACAATTAACGCTTAAAAACACAGGATACACACTTTTAACTCTTGAATCATATGTAAACAGTACGTGCACGTGCACTCTCACCTTACAGAGCTGCTGGCCCTGCGACAACTCCTCGAACGGGAACCGCTGGTTACACTTGGTGCAGGCGTACAGGGCCGATGTGGCCATCGCCAACCGCACAAAAATACAATTACCGCTACTGTTAAAATATTATAAACTTACGCGCGGGCGACCTTTAACACGTCTGTTGAGGTGAGACCTGAGCGGATTCAATCCCAATTAAAGCTGCATTTAATCCCGATAAATAAAACGGATTCAACCATCTAAAACTGCTCTGCGAACACTATTCTAAAAACATCAGCGGCTTATACTCATGACTAAGAAATAAATATAAACTAAAACACGGTCATACATAAAAAGAATAACTAAAAACCTGATTTCAAATCTCGGTATTTCGGCTCCTAGCGAGAATATTTGCTTTCTCCTTTTTGTATCTATCGACGCACGAACCGGATGCGACCTGTGACTACAAAGGAAAGACTCAAAAGCCAATCAGGAGCCTGTGCCGATGGGCGGGAAGAATGGTTTTAAAAAATAAGCACCAATCAAAGACCTCGTCCCGCCCCTTTAAAGACTACGCAATGTTTTTTGTGACGTGTTAGTGATGTAAAGATCTCACCCTTTTTTTCCAGTGAAACAGGAAAGAGACAATATATTATTTGGTCTTTTGGAGAATTGTATTGACAAGCACAGTCATATTTATATAATATATTTTATTATTTTAATGGCAAAATTCCATGTTCACAAATTTACGTTTTCCTGTAAAAAACAAACAAACTTGTTTTACATCATTCAAGAAAGAAATGGAACTTTATCAATCGATTTTAAAACTTAAAACTTTGAAAATGTTTGAATATCTTTATGTAAATCTACATTAAGCCCCTCTAATGTGCAACAGTTTGTTACATTTATGTTGTATTTTCTTGTATACTCTTGTAACACTTTTATTTTGTAGTTTAAAAAAAGAAACAGGAAAAAGAAAATATATTTTTCTTTAATATCTTATGTTAAAATGTTATTACTGTCTTTATGGTGCTATGGAGTTCTTAAGAGTATTATATATCATGTTAAATACCAACAAAAATATCACAGCAACACTATTATACCCACTTTTACCCCTCAACTATTATTAACCAAGTATTGCGTTCTGCTCATTGTGCGTTAGTTTACTGTACTTACAAACTTTTAGCTTCTAACATGAACCTGGTACATCCAAACTATTTGTGAAAAATGCATTCAACTAAAGATATTTCTTTGGTGTCCTTTATGTCCTGCCAAAACTAAATGTATATATAAAAGTACACGTAAATGTAATCTATAGTATTTGGTCCTTATCTATTTTTTTATTTATTATTATTTTCTACACTCTTCTCCCCATGTAAATGAAACTTTTATTATCTATTATGGTTCAGTCAACGCGTCACTCAATGCAAAATATACGCGACTGGCGTTTTACTGTAACGCACAATTCTGTGCGCCAGATTAAAAGATGGCGGATCACTCGGTGAGTAAATGGACAAACGGTTGGTTTTTATGTAGCCTTAATCGCGATTTAAATAACATTTGTCCTGTCTTTGTTGCTCAAAGTAATTTATAATTGCGTTATGTCCTCATAGGGTGAGATCACGGAGGGCTGTCGACTGCCTGTGCTGCGAAAAAATCAAGAAAATGAAGACGAATGGCGTAAGTATCAGCCTGACAGCTGCGTATAGAATGTAAACACAACGCTTGTCACAAGCATATATGTGACGCTGGACAACAAAATGAGTCATAATGGGCAAGCTTATTCTGAATAAATAAGCTTTCCATTGATGTATGGTTTGTTAGGATCGGACAATATTTGGCCGAGATACAACTAAGTTTGAAAATCTGGAATCTGAGGGTGCAAAACATCGAAATATTGAGAAAATCGCCTTTAAAGTTGCCCAAATGAAGTCCGTAGCAATGCATATTTCTACTAATAATATACTTTTTGATATGTTTACAGTAGGGAATTTACAAAATATCTTCATGGAACAGGATATTTATTTGATATCCTAATGATTTTTTGGCATAAACGAAAAATATATAATTTTGACCCATACAATATATTTTTTGCCTATTGCCTCAAATATACCCGTGTGACTTATGACTGGTTTTGTGGTCCAGGGTCACATTTATAACGCAACTAGCTACACGTAAATAGCAGTATATAAGTATATTTAAGGATCAAGCTGCTTGCTTTTCCAAAAGTAATTTATAATTTCGTCCCTTCATAGCTTTGGCTGAAATTCTCAGTGTCAAAGACATCCCTGGGAGAAAGCTTTACTATGTTCACTATATTGACTGTGAGTATGAACTATCAGCCTGGTTAACACTTTTGTATTTTACCTAATTTCTTACCTCCAGTGTTAATATTTAGATAATGCACGATTTGTTTTAGCCATTAATTGCAAAGAAAAAACGCTAAATTTGTTGTTTGTTGGAAGTCAATAAACGCCTGGACGAGTGGGTTACTCCAGACCGACTGGACTTGAAAAAGCTCCAGTTACCCAAGAAGGAGGCGAAGACTCCCATTAAGAATGGCCTGCCTGGGTCTCGGCCGAGCTCCCCAGAGAGAGACGTGGTAAGAGAATCTACTCTGTACCCCGTGACACCAGATGTAAGAAACAAAACTCCCCCACATCATTGATAAAGAGATATCATTCCCAGTTGTTTTCATATTTGCATACTTTTCAGTCCGTTTACCATCTTCTCACTTTCTGTTTAAATTTAGAAGAAGAGTCTAGATCTCCACGTTCAGTCTGCTTCAGCTCCTTCAAGAGGCAAAACCCTCCCCACACCGGTACAGACGAACCCTGCCCATTGTATTTTACTGATCAAATGTCCTGCAAGAGTTTTCGGCGAATAGGCTGAATTAAAGACTAGTTTGGATAAACTCATTATACACTTACCAAACAGTGTGAGTGAAGCAGTTTTTCGCCTCATCTCAGTTTCAACTGCAGATAGCAGAACCTTTCATGTGACGTGTCATTTAAAGATGTGTATCCCACAATAATGTTAAATGCATTACATGAGATGGAAATTTTGAAATGCACATTTAAGATACTCGTTTTTAGTTTTTGTTACACAGGGAATTAAATAAGGTGTTTTATTAATTCTAAAGCAAATATATTAGTTTTGCAATCTTTATGTAAAAGCTCAATGCATCCAGACCCCATTAGTCATTCTCATTATTTATTACTCCTTAGTTATTTTCATGAGGTACGTGGCAGACGTTCACTCATGGTTATGTGTTTATCTGTTATGGATTTTGGTTCCTTTTATACATTTTTTATTTTATTTTTCCATGCGTGCAGAGACGGTATAGCTGTCTTGTTTCTGTTTGATCTTACAGAAAAGGAAAGCAGAGTCCGTCTCTTTGGCAACACAAGTGACTGCAGCGACTCCAGTGCCTTCACTTCCTGGTTCTGCAGAGGCGAGTCAGGCCTCTGTATATCCAGCAATTAGAGATTCCCCTTTCAGCATTAAATCCAGAGACGAGCACGAACCACTCACCTCTCTAACCACAGTAAGTGGTTTAAAACTATTTAAGAACAGTGTCTCTTCCTACATAACAACAACAATAATAACCTTTATTACTATTAAGGTATAAGTATAAAGTAATTTTTGGAATATCATTTAACAATCAAACCTTTCTTTATCTTCTCTGCTTCTTCCACCTGGAAGAATGGCACAATGTCCATTCAGCGTCATCTCATTCCTCCTCAACCTGGGAGAAAAAGAAAAATTTGTGGAGGGACAGAGGAGGTAAGTCCTGCAGCTAAAATGTTTTAAGCTCCTTCTTACAATTAAACGGAAATTATTTGGCAAGAACATAACATAATAGCTGCTGCACGATGTTAGGAATTGGGAATGTGTTGTTTTAGGGCACTTCACATTTCTATTATTTCTCGTGAAGGAACTTAAAGGGTTAGTTCACCCAAAAAATCACTCTCGTGTCATTCCAAACCCATAAGATCTTCATTCATCTTCGGAAGTGGTAATAACATTGCAGTCTATGTGGGGTCAGAAAGTTCTAGTATTTAATCAAAAATATCTTAATTTGTGTTCTGAAGATGAAAAAAGGTCTTAAGGGTTTGGAACGACATGAGGGTGAGTAATTAATGACAGAATTTTCATTTTTGGGTGAACTAACCCGTTAATGTTTATTATGTTATAATGTTTACTACCAATGAGTTGGCAAGTCTGCACGTGATTTTCAATCAAAACCAAATCCATCAAATGTTTTCAAATCAAATATAACTCTTTCTGCTCTATCAACTACCATCTTCCTCTAAAGTGTCCTAAAGCATTGCAACCCCTTGTGTTTTTCTAGATGGTAAAGGTGTTCCAGAATAACAGTCCCCGCTGCTCCACCGTCTATTTGCTGCCAGGAGAGGTCCGGCTCATTTACTTCCCATTGCTTTGTTGAGTGTCTAGCCAGAATGGAGGCTTAGGGCTGTTAAAGAATCAGTTTCTTGATAAATACTGCATTTACATCCATTCTATTACTAAATACTATATATATATATATATATATATATATATATATATATATATATATATATATATATATATATATATACCTGACATTAAAGGGATAGTAAAAAAGTGAACAATTGCTGTTAATTTACTCACTCTCAGGCCATATAAGATGTAGGTGACTTTTTTTTCTTCTTCAGTAGAACAGTAAAGATTTTTAGCTGAAACCGTGGCCCTTGCTGATTCATATAATGGAAGTCGATGGGAACCCGTGGCTCCTGACGATACATTGAGGTCTTAAAGAGTTAGTTCACCCAAAAATGAAAATTCTGTCATTAATTACTTACCCTCATGTCGTTCGACACCCGTAAGACCTCCGTTCATCTTCAGAACACAAATGTAGATATTTTAGTTGAAATCCGATGGCTCAGAAAAGCCTCCATTGGCACAATGTACTTTACACTCTCAAGACCCATGAAAGGTACTAAAGATGTTGTTACAAAGTCCATCTCACTACAGTGGTTCTACAATAACTTTATGAAGCGACGAGAATAGCTTTTGTGCGCAAAAAACCCTAAATAACGACTTGTATAGTGATGACCGATTTCAAAACGCAGCATCATGAAGCTTCAAAGCGTTATGATCAGTGAGTCGATTCAGCGGTTTGGATCGCCAAAGTCACGTGATTTCAGCAGTTTGGCGGTTTGACGCGCGATCCAAATCATGATTTGATTCGCTGATTCATAACGCTTCGTTGTTATTTAGGTTTTTTTTTTAGCACAAAAACTATTCTCGCCGCTTCATAAAGTTATTGTAGAACCACTGTAGTGAGATGGACTTTGTAACGACATCTTTAGTACCTTTTATGGGTCTTGAGAGTGTACAGTGCATTGTGATCTTACGGGTGTCGAACGACATGAGGGTAAGTAATTAATGTCAGAATTTTCATTTTTGGGTGAACTAACCCTTTAAGAAGCGAACCAATCATTCTATTTAAGAAACTGAACCACTCATATTTACAACATTTTTACCTCTAATCCACAGCCTTGGCAAACGGTCCTGGAGCACGCGCTTTCTGTCGCATAATATCGTACATTACCAGTCAAAAGATTTTTTAAATGTTTTTAAAGAAGTATCTTCTGCTCACCAAGGCTGCATTTATGTTATTAAAAATACAAAAAAAGCTGTAACATTGTAAAATATTATTAAAATGTAAAATAACTGTTTTCTGACATTTGAATATATTTAAAAATGTCATTTATTCCTGTGATGCAGAGCTGAATTTTGCTGCTCAAGAAACATTTATGATTATTATCAATGTAATTATCCAAACATTTGACTGGTAGTGTATGTGTGGGAGTGACCTCACACATGAGCTGATGCTGTTTGTTTACTACAGGGAGGGAAGACGTGTTGTATATCGTACATCAAAATGGTAGTTATCTGTGTTTAACCTGATTGTTGCAACCATTTAAAAAAAAAAAAATTAAGAGCGTTAGGGTTAGATGACGTGCCGCTGCTTCCTCCATCTCTCTCAGATCTTGATCAGAGTATTCTGGTTCAAACAAGTATGGTTGTGCAAAAAATTCTGTGTTGTCTAGTGTTACATCAAAGTTATCAGCCATTGTGATGACTGGTACTTTTAAACCGCTTTTGTCGTTCGTAATCCTGGTGAACACGCGTCCTCCCTCTCTGTAGTAAACAAACAGTGTCAGCTAGTGTGTGAGGTCGCTCCCATGCATACATAATTATGAGACTAAAAGCTCAAGCTCCAGGAACGTTTTCCAAGGCTGTGGATTAGAGGTAAAAGTGTTGTAAATAAGAGTTCAATTTCTTGCATCGATCGATCGGTACATTTCTTAACCTCAATGTATCATCAGGAACTGTGGGTATTCATTTTGTTTTGTCTGCATATGTTTTTTTGAATCTGTGATGGCACCCATTGACTTTCATTATATGAATCACAGTTTCAGCTAAAAAAAACTTCTTTACTGTTCTACTTAATAAAAGAAAATAACAATGGAAAACAAAACAGCTTAAAAAACCCACATAAAACCCACATACATGTTTGAATATGAAAGACATTCAATTTTCATGTTATCGATGTTTCATACAATTCTCACTAAAACTACTCTCTGATCTCAGGACTCTCAGGACAGTTCAGATGGTATCCCAGCTGCCCCGCGCATGACCGGTAGTTTGGTGTCAGACCGCAGTCATGATGACATAGTGACACGAATGAAGAACATAAACTGCATAGAGCTGGGCAGGCACAGGCTGAAGCCTTGGTACTTCTCTCCATACTCACAGGAGCTCACCTCTCTGCCCATTCTCTACCTCTGTGAATTCTGTCTCAAATACCTCAAGAGCCTCAAATGTCTTCAAAGACACCTGGTAAGAGTACTTTCAAGACTTAAGCTTAAGGTGCGGTCACATTACATTACATTATACAATTACTCCCCCTGTAATCTTTTCAGACAAAATGCAACCTTCGGCATCCTCCAGGAAATGAGATCTACCGCAAAGGAACCATCTCCTTTTTTGAAATAGATGGCAGGAAAAACAAGGTGTGTAATAAGAGTCTGTTAGAGTGTGGGGTTACACTTTATTTTACCGTGTCATTGTTACAGTGTTATTATATACTGAAGTACTGAGTAATAGTAATTAACTACATGTACTTACTATAGGGTTAGGGTAGGATAAGGTTGAGGCTTAGTTGCATGTAATAATGCCTTATTTACTGTTATTAATATGGTAAGTACATGTAACATACAGTGAAGAAAATACGTATTTGAACACCCTGCTATTTTGCAAGTTCTCCCACTTGGAAATCATGGAGGGGTCTGAAATTGTCATCGAAGGTGCATGTCCACTGTGAGAGACATAATCTAAAAAAAAAAAATCCAGAAATCACAATATATGATTTACTATTTATTTGTATGATACAGCTGCAATTAAGTATTTGAACACCTGTCTATCAGCTAGAATTCTGACCCTCAAAGACCTGTTAGTCTGCCTTTAAAATGTCCACCTCCACTCCATTTATTATCCTAAATTAGATGCACCTGTTTGAGGTCGTTAGCTGCATAAAGACACCTGTCCACCCCATACAATCAGTAAGAATCCAACTATTAACATGGCCAAGACCAAAGAGCTGAAAAAAGGTCCACTATTGGAGCAATCATTAGAAAATGGAAGAAGCTAAACATGACCGTCAATCTCCCTCAGACTTGGGCTCCATGCAAGATCTCACTTCGTGGGGTCTCATTGATCCTAAGAAAGGTGAGAAATCAGCCCAGAACTACACGGGAGGAGCTGGTCAATGACCTGAAAAGAGCTGGGACCACCGTTTCCAAGGTTACTGTTGGTAATACACTAAGACGTCATGGTTTGAAATCATGCATGGCACGGAAGGTTCCCCTGCTTAAACCAGCACATGTCAAGGCCCCTCTTAAGTTTGCCAATGACCATTTGGATGATCCAGAGGAGTCATGGGAGAAAGTCATGTGGTCAGATGAGACCAAAATATAACTTTTTGGTCATAATTCCACTAAATGTGTTTGGAGGAAGAAGAATGATGAGTACCATCCCTACTGTGAAGCATGGGGGTGGTAGCATCATGCTTTGGGGGTGTTTTTCTGCACATGGGACAGGGTGACTGCGTTGTATTAAGGAGAAGATGACCGGGGCCATGTATTGCGAGATTTTGGGGAACAACCTCCTTCCCTCAGTTAGAGCATTGAAGATGGGTCGAGGCTAGGTCTTCCAACATGACAATGACCCGAAGCACACAGCCAGGATAACCAAGGAGTGGCTCTGTAAGAAGCATATCAAGGTTCTGGCGTGGCCTAGCCAGTCTCCAGACCTAAACCCAATAGAGAATCTTTGGAGGGAGCTCAAACTCCGTGTTTCTCAGCGACAGGCCAGAAACCTGACTGATCTAGAGAAGATCTGTGTGGAGGAGTGGGCCAAAATCCCTCCTGCAGTGTGTGCAAACCTGGTGAAAAACTACAGGAAACATTTGACCTCTGTAATTGCAAACAAAGGCTACTGTACCAAATATTAACATTGATTTTCTCAGGTGTTCAAATACTTATTTGCAGCTGTATCATACAAATAAATAGTTTTAAAAAATCATACATTGTGATTTCTGGATTTTTTTTTTTTTAGATTATGTCTCTCACAGTGGACATGCACCTACGATGACAATTTCAGACCCCTCCATGATTTCTAAGTGGGAGAACTTGCAAAATAGCAGGGTGTTCAAATACTTATTTTCCTCACTGTATGTAACAAGGACACTGTAAAAAAGTGTTACCGAGTGATTAGTGATTTAACACAAATAACTGTAATAAATTATGTTGTTAATGTGGCTAAACTTGTGTCTAAAGAATATTTAAATGTCACTTCCACTAATAATGTCCTGTGCACTGTTGCAGCATGTACTGTACATCTTTGTGGTCTCTTGATGGTCTTTTAAATCTGCGATTATTTTTTGCTGCACAGGCATATTCCCAAAATTTGTGTTTATTGGCCAAATGCTTCCTGGACCACAAAACCCTGTACTACGATACGGATCCTTTCCTCTTCTATGTTATGACGGAGTATGACTCAAAGGGTTTCCATATAGTTGGCTACTTCTCAAAGGTATATTCCTTCTCTGCTGGAATCTATGCTTTTTACGTCATTTCTTGTGCTATCTTTATTTAAAGGGTTAGTTCACCCAAAAATGAAAATTAGCTCATGATTTACTCACCGTCAAGTCATCCTAGGTGTATATGACATTCTTCTTTCAGACTAATAAAATCAGAGTTATATTAATAAAGTCCAGGCTAATCCAAGCGTTATAATAGCAGTAATAGTTGCTCTGTTTTTGAAGTCCATAAAAATGCATCTGTCTGTCAAATAACATGCTCCACGCGGCTCCGGGGGGTTAATAAAGGTCTTCTGAAGCAAATCGATGCGTTTGTGTAAGAAAAATAGCCATATTTAAAACTTTATAAAGTAAAGTTTCGGCCGATCACCTTCCGTATTCATCTTATGGAAAAAGTGTTGAAAGTGCCTCTGCCGTTCATAAGGCTTCCGTTACCAAGTACGCTCGTCAGACGCATCTTGAATTGCGAGAAGGCACTTTCAACACTTTTCCACGGAAGGCGATCGGCTGAAACTTTACTTTATAAAGTTTTAAATATGGATATTTTTCTTACACAAACGCAACGATTCGCTTCAGAAGGCCTTTATTAACACCCCGGAGCCGCGTGGAGCACGTTATTCAACAAACAGATACATTTTTTTTATAGACTTCAAAAACAGAGCAACTATTACTGCCATTATAATGCTTGGATTAGCCAGGACTTTATTTAAATATAACTATGATTTTATTAGTCTGAAAGAAGAATGTCATATACACCTAGGATGACTTAAGAGTGCGTAAATCAAGGGCTTATTTTAATTTTTGGGTCAACAATCCCTTTAAGATAAATGCCTCTTGTTTTGGTATTCTCTAATGTAAAGTGTCCAAATACTTTGAGGCTGCTGTATTTAAAGTTACCATGAAATCAAAATTGACCATTCTTGTTTTTATGGAATTTTGCAGAATGTATTATAAATGATTTATCTGGCACAACATTTTTGTTTATCATGTGCCCTCTATAATCAAAATAACTTCCCCCTCCCTCTTGCAACTACATCTCTTCTGTTCTCTGATGACGCATTTACTGGCATGAGGGCCGGGCATCCTGTCACTCACATGACATCACAGCAATAGCAAACCACAATCCAATCAATTCCAGATGGACAAAATCAAGTCTCTGACTACATTTTGCCTTGTTCGAGAAGTGGTTTCACTCAGAATATACGCCACAATAAGGAAGAAAAGACTATCGGAACTTCCGTTTCATGCTGACTTTAATGTCTTTTTTCCTCTCTCTCATTAAAGGAGAAAGAATCAACAGAAGACTATAATGTGGCCTGTATTCTGACGTTACCACCTTATCAGAGAAGAGGCTATGGAAAACTACTAATTGAGTTCAGTGAGTAATTTTACAGTTCTTCAGGACTAGTCAAATTTGGTTAGTTGGGTAAGATGTTTGCTTAATTTTCATTCAATAAATGTATGCCTCAATTTTATTTGTGAAATATAATGAACTCTAAATGTCATGGGCACTGTTTTACATCTCTGTTTCCAAGGTTATGAGCTCTCAAAGGTCGAAGGAAAGACAGGTACCCCAGAGAAACCTCTGTCTGATTTGGGCCTGCTCTCCTACCGCTCATACTGGTCCCAGACCATTCTGGAGATACTCATGGACCTCAAATCAGAGAATGGAGAACGGCCACAGATCACCATCAAGTGTGTGCCGAATCTTTGTATTGTACTAAGGAAATACTTTGTAGGTACACATTTTTAGCAGTGTTCTCACTTTTGTTGTTTTTAGTGAAATTAGTGAGATCACGAGTGTCAAGAAAGAGGATGTGATATCGACTCTTCAATACCTCAACCTCATCAATTATTATAAGGTAAGAAATCACTTTCAATGAAAATTTAATAATGTTGGGGGAGAAAGTCAGACAACATCAACTATATTCTTTGCTAATTCAGATTCTTCAGCATGATTGATTTCACTCTCTTCCCTTGCAGGGTCAATATATCCTCACCTTGTCCGAGGACATAGTGGAAGGCCACGAGCGTGCCATGCAGAAACGCCACCTCCGCATTGATCCCAAATGCTTGCATTTCACTCCTAAAGACTGGAGCAAGAGGGGCAAGTGGTGAAGTACAGAGAGAGCAGGGCCACTAGCTCACAGACACAAAGGAATTCAAACCAACATAAATACTGTAAATAAACTTGTATTTATGTACTTTCATGGTTTTTATATAAGAACTTCTCTTCTAAAAGTTTGGAGTCATTTAAAAAATGTAACAATGTGATAATGTGTAAATAAACAGTCTGTTTGTACTGTTTGGGGAGCTGGTTTTACTTGCCAAATACAAACTGGGAACACTTGTTAATTTATGACGGGATGTCTTAGTGAATTAAACCCTTTTAGTGGGTTTAGTGAGTAGATCACGATAAAGATAAAAGACCTAGATAATATGATTGTACACAGCTTCGTCCAGCATTAATACACTTAAAGCAAGCTATAATTGACTTTGGCACTTTGTGCATTATCAGTTGATGCATAATAGGCATTTAATCTTTCAAATATTATGTGTACTCAGACAGACTGCAGCCTTGTCTAGCTCAATTATAACGGCATGTAAACGTAATAAAGCTGTAGCTTCTCTACATGAACAAAACAAACCATTCATTGTCTAGATCCAGATACTGCAGGTTTTATTGCTGTGGATTAGCTGTACTGACAACAGTCAATACACTTTATTTGTCTATAATGTTAATGTATAAGCAAAAGTTAGCACTCATAACATTAGATAGTGTCATTTTTAACAAGCCCACGAAAGTTAGGAATTTCAAGTTAAGACAGAACTCTGTAAATAAAACCCTGAGGCTAGAAAGACTCGCCTCAATTTCCCTCCGCATCAAGATGATACAGGCAGAATCCCAGTAACATCACAAAGCTTTCGTCATGTGATGCTCAGTCGCAGAGCTCTATTACATACAGTTCATACAGTACAAGCCCTAATAGGTTTCTAACATGTTTCACTAGTCTTAATAAATGTATTAATATAATACCAGTTTCAAACCGTTTTAGTGATTAAAAGCTTCTTCCATCCACCCAGCCAGTTTGTAGCAGCGAGGTGAATGTTGAGTGTGTGAATTTACATCAGTTGTGCATCACTGCAAGTAACATGAGAACTGCGTGACACACTCGCGTGGTGTGTGTGTGTGTGGCGATCTGCATTCCTCAAAGCTGTCGAGCACTTATACAAAGGTTTGAACAGGTGTGATGGAGCGTGTAGGAGACCCCGCCCTCTCTGAGGATGACGAGGCCGTACGACTGGCCGCCTCGCGCTGTAGCTCTTCCACCCTCTTCTGAAGCTCTGCCCGTTTTGCTAGCAGCTCTTTGTAGCGCTGATGGACAGGCTCCTAAAATACATTTTCACATCAAACAGTGACTTTCAAGACCACACAAGCCATTTTAAAACCCATTATAATCTAATATAAAAGGTCTTTAAATGATACCCAAAATGACGTTTAGGTGATGGATGATAAATCCATCTAATTAATTAGTAATATTTATTGACAATCAACAAAAAAAAAGCTGGGTTTAAAGATGGAAGGATCTAGTCCTGTTAGCTAAACCATCAGATTCTCAGATGTTTTGTAGTGACAGACACCTCTAGTACACACATTATTATCTTATAAATATCCAAACCTAATCATCTCTGCCCCTGCACATTCATTAAAAACCATTCATGTGTGTACCTGTGGCCGCATGCGAGGATTCCAGCGTATGTAGTAGGAGACCCAGAGTTGGAGGTGTCGTATACCGACAGTGGGGAAGAGCACGTGGGAAGGGTAGTGTACGTACAGTGGATTCACAAACTCCTCTAGCTGACTGTTCACAAATGACCATACAGACACAGTGCGCTTTGGGACTTCCTAAACACAAAAACAGACAGTCCCTTAGAACCACACACAGTTGTATACACCGATCAAGCATAACATTATGACCAAGTGAATAACACTGATTATCTCATCACAGCACCTGTTAGTGGTTGGGATATATTAGGCAGCAAGTGAACATTTTGTCCTTAAAGTTGATGTGTTAGAAGCAGGAAAAATGGGCAAGCGTAAGTATTCCCGGTCTGCAGTGGTCAGTAGTATCTATCAAAAGTGGTCCAAGGAAGGAACAGTGGTGAACCGGTGACAAGGTCATGGGCGGCATTTGATACCCGTGGGGAGTGAAGGCTGGCCCGTGTGGTCAGATCAAACAGACAAGCTACTGTAGCTCAAATTGCTCAAGAAGTTAATGCTGGTTCTGATAGAAGGCTGTCAGAATACACAGTGCATTGCAGTTTGTTGCGTATGGGGCTGCATAGCCGCAGACCAGTCAGGGTGCCCATGCTGACCCCTGTCCACCGCCGAAAGTGCCAACAGTGGGCACGTGAGCATCAGAACTGGACCACGAAGCAATGGAAGAAGGTGGCCTTGAATCAAGTTCTTTTGCATCACGTTGATGGCCGGGTGCGTGTGCGTTGCTTACCTGGGGAACACATGGCACCAAGATGCACTATGGGAAGAAGGCAAGGTGACGGAGGCAGTGTGATGCTTTGGGCAATGTTCTGCTGGGAAACCTTGGGTCCTGCGACTCCTGCCATCCATGTGGATGTTACTTTGAGATGTACCACCTACCTAAGCATTGTTGCAGACCATGTACACCCTTTCATGGAAATGGTATTCCCTGGTGGCTGTGGTTTCTTTCAGCAGGATAATGCGCCCTGCCACAAAGTAAAAATGGTTCATGAATGGTTTGAGGAGCACAACAATGAGTTTGAGGTGTTGACTTGGCCTCCAAATTCCCCAGATCTCAATCCAATCGAGCATCTGTGGGATGTGCTGAACAAACAAATCTGATCCATGGAGACCCCACCTCACAACTTACAGGACTTAAAGGATCTGCTACTAACATCTTGGTGCCAGATACCACAGCACACCTTCAGGGGTCTAGTGGAGTCCATGCCTTGACGGGTTAGGGCTGTTTTGGCAGCAAAAGGGGGACCAACACAATATTAGGTCATAATGTTATGTCCTAATGTCAGTGTATACTTGCTTATAAATAAACACAAATCTCAAAGTTTTGAAATAACCCTTATTGTGGCTGAAAGTTCATTCGCAAAAAAGTTCGCATGAAAGTTACTTTGAATAATAGCATCTACCAGATTATGTCCTGATACATACATACATACATACATACATACATACATACATACAGTGTTCAAACATTTATGCCTAAGAGTAGGCTCACTCTCACCTCTTTGAGTCTTTGCTGTTCACTGTTACACAGAAATGTGCCAAAAAGGCAGCTGTAGAGGTGATCCAGAATTGTTATGAGGAAATTCTCATTGAACTCGAAAGCTGCAGGAAACTAAAAACACGGAGACACAAACATTTATTACTTATACAGAGACAGATCATAGCAATACACTGAAGACAATGTCAGGTCGGCCAATGGAACTGTGGGGTGTTTTGCACTAACCTGTCTTGTCATCTGCCAGACACAGTCAATGAACTGCAGGAAGATCGGAGAGCGATCTGCATCTGTGTGATTCTTATCACCATGGCCCACTCGCTATATACACAAAACACAAAAATAATCATGTGCTGTATTCATAATGCATAAATGTACTTAAAAAAATGACAAAACATGGATTTTTTTCCCGCTTTTGACTGTTATTATATATATTTGACATATTGCTGTATTTATTATACAATACTTTTCAGAATGTTGGGGTCAGTAAGATTGTTTTATATTTTGAATGAAGTATCTTATGCTCACAAAGGCTGCATTTATTTTGATCAGTAAAACAGTAATATTGTGAAATATTATTACAATTATAATAACAGTCAATTTAAGATATTTTAAAATACCACTTATTCCTGTGATGCAAAGCTGAATTTTCAGCAGCCATTATTCCAGTCTTCAGTGTCACATGACCCATCAGAAATCATTCTAATGTGCTGATTTGGAGCTCAAGAAACATTTCTTATTATCAATGTTAAAAATATTTGTGCTGCTTAATATTTTTTGGAATAAATTGTGATGGATTTTTTTCAGGATTCTTTGATGAATAGAAAGTTCAAAAGAACAGCATTTATTCGAAATAAAAATCTTTTGTAACATTTACTGTCACTTTTGATCAATTTAATGTGTCCTTACTGAAAAAAAAATCTTACTGACCCCCTTTGAACGATAATGTACTTTTTCGTTCCACTGAAGTGCTTTGAAATACACAGCATTATTCAGTGTCTTGATATAATTTCCACTGAAACATGAAATCAGGGAGAGACATAATGAATGGCTCATCCCCTTTTTTAAAAATAGCCAATAGCATTTTTGTTTACATTGCAGCCTGGCAAATGAAGTCCAATTCCCCATTTACAGTGGGGCAAAAAAGTATTTAGTCAGCCACCAATTGTGCAAGTTCTCCCACTTAAAAAGATGAGGGAGGCCTGTCATTTTCATCATAGGTACACTTCAAATATGAGAGACAGAATGAGAAAAAAAAAATCCAGAAAAGCACATTGTCTGATTTGTAAATAATTTATTAGCAAATTATGGTGAAAATAATTATTTGGTCAATAACAAAAGTTCATCTCAATACTTTGTTATATACCCTTTGTTGGCAAATGACAGAGGTCAAATGTTTTCTGTAAGTCTCCACAAGGTTTTTACACACTGTTGCTGGTAGTTCCTCCATGCAGATCTCCTCTAAAGCAGTGATGTTTTGGGGCTATCTGGAGACTGGCTAGACCACTCCAGGACCTTGAAATGCTTCCTCCTTCATTGTCCCCAGATCGAGGGAGATTATCAGTGGTCTTGTATGTCTTCCATTTTCTAATAATTGGTCCCACAGTTGGTTTCTTCACACCAAGCTGCTTACCTATAGCAGATTCAGTCTTCCCAGCCTGGTGCAGGTCTACAATTTTGTTTCTGGTGTCCTTTGACAGCTCTTTGGTCTTGGCCATAGTGGATTTTGGAGTCTGATAGTTTGAGGTTGTGGACAGGTGTCTTTTATACTGATAACGAGTTCAAACAGGTGCCATTAATACAGGTAACGAGTGGAGGACAGAGGAGCCTCTTAAAGAAGAAGTTACAGGTCTGTGAGAGCCAGAAATAATACTTTTTTTTTTAGGTGACCAAATACTTAAATTCCGCCATAATTTGCAAATAAATTCTTTAAAAATCAGACAATTAGCCTGGATGCCAGCCGAACTTAGCCCCGCCCACAACATTTTTACACGGGCAGTTCGGTCTGGACTTGATCGGTAGAGAAGTAATTATGCCCGAACAGAAACTGTTCGGACCAATGAAATTGTCAGGGCGGGCTTTAGACGATGATGGACAGATGATAAACAGTAACGTAATCATCCACGTCATCAAAGGCGCTTGGGTTGAGTTTGTTCTAATCCTAAACGGAGAACTTGTTCGTATATGCGTTCACCTTTACTATTTCTCTCAGAAATGATGATCGTGTTGGTAAGTAAACTCTGTGTATCCTTTTTTTTACAACACCGGCAAAGATCGTTTACAGTCATCTTTTTCTTCTAACGTTAGGCTACTTATTCAAGCGTGCGTGCAGGTACAGGGTTGCCAAGTTTTTACAACAAAACCCGCCCAATTGTTAACGTTCCTCAAAACTAGCCAAAAACAAGCCCAATAGCTTTCCAGAGGGGGTTCTCCGGGAAAAAAAGGCATTTGGGGGGTAAAATATGTGTTATTTTGGCAGGGCTGGCAGCTAAAAATCGCATTCCTGGGTCTGTATATCACATAATAAGGGTCGCTTCAACCCGCGGACATGGCAACACAGTGCAGTTGAGTTCTGTTGACATTTGATAACTAACGTTAAGCGTCGCTCCGTTGCTCTGATTGGTTGTAGGTCTATCCAATTGAGGTCTTTCCTGGTTCGGTTGAAACACGCCCCATAATCACAGCCCAACGGAGCAGAATCAGACTCATATTCTGACTAGAATTGAGTATGACGACGTCAGGCTATCAGACAATGTGATTTTCTGAATTTTTTTTCTCATTCTGACTCTCATAGTTGAAGTGTACCTATGATGAAAATTACAGGCCTCTCTCATCTTTTTAAGTGGGAGAACTTGCACTGACTTGTGGCTGACTAAATACTTTTTTGCCCCACTGTAGATATAATTTGTGGGGGGAAAAACAGTGATCATT
Organism: Romanogobio albipinnatus; assembly: GCA_023566225.1. NCBI lineage: Eukaryota > Metazoa > Chordata > Actinopteri > Cypriniformes > Gobionidae > Romanogobio > Romanogobio albipinnatus. The sequence continues at coordinate 20,412,025 of CM042242.1, forward strand.
TTCAGAAAAGCTGATGTTCAGTTTGAAACGCATGTAATATATGCTAGTGCATAACACTGGTGTTATCTCCTCTTTTCATCATTGCTGTTTATAATGCTTGCTGAGGATGTCTAACCCTATTAGATAATGTTATATACTGTGAAGGGCTAAATAAATAACTCATTCATAAGATATATTTGAAAATGAAACCATTTTATTTAATTGGGAAAGGCAAAATATTCAGTATAATTTCAGACTTTTTCCATTTCACACTGACATTTCACAGTGTACTGTGCAGCACATAAAATAGATTTTGTCCGTCTATCAATATAGCAGTATGTGCCCAGTGTAGACACCAGTGCACTTATATAGTGCACTATGAAGCATTCAGTATGTAGTAAATAGTGAATGAGTTAACAAGTGAGCAATTCGGAATACAGCAAACATTTTATCCCCTTACAGTCTTGCTTGTTTTTGTCATGCAAGTTGACTGACCTGTTGGAAGCGGTGTCCAAAGCTGAGCCACTCTTTCTCCAGCAGTATCTGAAAGCCTCGTATGGTTCTGTAGTGAGAGTCCAGCATTATCAGGGCCAGTGAGGTCAGCTGAGCAGTTCTGTCCCAGCCGTCACTGCAATGAACCACCACTGAGGTTTTCCCAGACTCCACCTTATCGGCTATCCTTAAAGCTCCTGCCAGAATCAACTATCACACACACCACACATCAGTTTCATCTTCATCATCCTCATGTTCCTTGAAGAGATCCCTCTTGTCTCACCTTAATATGCTCCAGCCAGTGTGTGGACTCGAGGTTAGACAGCCAATGAGATTCTTCAATGTTGGGATAGACGACATCCTTCAGTTTCCGCAGTGACTCACGCATTACATGAATGTTGTGGATATCCAGAAACATCAGTTCTGCATTCTGATAAGAATCTTCGCTCTCATACCCACCTCCTTTCATCTAAAACACATACGGACACAAACTGTCAAAAGTTTCCCTTTCATTTATAACACACACTTGAAAAGAAAGTGAGTGTTTACCTTATTAGCTGCAGCATTCACAGGGGGTCTGGCATCAAATATGAACAGTTTGTGTGATTGTGCATTTGCGTCCATAATGGCCTGAAGAAGTTTCTCATCTTCTTTGCTGCGCCGACCATTCTGTCCTACCATCGGCTGACTGGACCGAACCACTGCAGCCTGACTCTCAGGGTGGATCCATGACAGCACCTAAACATGAGGCCCAAGGATGAATTATTGCTCACACATAAACTGAAGTGTAAAGATTCAGAAACGTCTCATGACACTGACCGGAATGCGTCCTTTGGCCCTGAAGCTGGAGACGCGCCGCAGTTCCTCATCAGTGATTGTTACCGGCACAACTAGCACCGCTGGGTATGAATCACACAGCTCGTAGTGATCATTTACTTTGGAGATCCTCCAGCTCTCATTTGGAAGACCCTATTTGTATTTAAAACATGACTCTCTGAAATACTTGATTCTTATTGGTCAATCACAGCATTCTGCAATTAAATATTTTTGTATAATGACCCTAAACTGTATAATTGATTTACAATATCCTACATATGTGTCAGATGTCTCTTGCATCACTCCATAGTCTCTTTCTTTTCAAATAATAAATAGTGTTAAATACTGTAAATTATTATATGTTTTCATATTTTACACACACACACACACATACATACATACATACATATATACATATATATATATATATATATATATATATATATATATATATATATATATATATATATATATATATATATATATATATATATATATATATAAGTATGTCAATGTATTAATATTAACTAATTTAATTATTATATAATTACTATGTCATCTGATTAAACATTAATATTGACATCCTGAATAATAAAACCATTATTTCATATTATTGTTGTTATTATTAATTTTTATTTTATTTCTTATTTTACTTATTTTTTTGGCAAGTAGCGGTGAAATGCATTATTGCAAAAACAATCATACTTTAGGGTGATACAAGGCACCTCAGCTTTAGAGTCCTGGGGCCCGTTCTTCGTACCTCGCTAACTCAGTTAGCTGGATTTGATTGTTGACGATTTGGCACGATCTTGGATTGTTTGGTTCTTCGACGCTCATCCTGGACTTGCTGTCATAGCAACAGGTCCGTAAAATTAAACCTGCTCGCGAGCGGGCTTATTTCATGTAAACAGGATTAGATTGCATCTTGAGGTGATACTTAAAATCTGTCCCAGCCACTGCTACTTTATTACAAGAGGTCATTACTGAACCAGGGGCAATAATAATAATTTTAAATAATAATAATATACAAATTTTAAATTGTATATGTATATGAGAATGTATATAATATTATAATGTTGCGTATAATACTATAGACACAGCCACTTGATTGAGCGATTTATTTGTGATGGAATAATTACTTTATAATTTTATTGGAAGTTTGCACACATGTTGTACAGTTAATCTGAGCCGTGCATTAATTTAAGTGATGACGGATATTATGGGAGTGGCTTGATGCAGCGCAGGAGATGCAGAGAATTTGATCTTGACCCTTAAGAAACTTTAATCCTGTCACGTTACAAATCTGCTTCAAATTGAATTACAACATTGAAATAAAAATGTAAAGGGTGTACAAATACTGTATAAAATCGTGAATATAAATAATTGGTAATCATGTAAAAAAATAAAATAAAATAAAAACTTTTATCATTGATCTATTATAACTTTTATGTTGGTTTGGTCGTTTAGCTGTTTCCTTATAAAGGACCAGATATTCGTGGGGTTTTTTTGTGTAATTTGCCAAGTTTTTTGCCGGGTGGCTTTTTTAATTATATGATGTCATTACGTTGCTGTCTTGACGCCAGCCAATCGCTTCATTGCTGATCATGGTTTCGAGTATCGATGCATCTGCCCTCTTCAGGGAAAACAAGAACGTGCAGTGATCTTAGATCATTTAATCCAGATATTTAAATCCAATCCGCAAATTCGTTTGAAGAACCAAATTAGCCAGACATCAGTTATCACGATTAAAAGACCTGGGATCTGTCAAATCATCTCAGATGTATTAAGCGAGGTACGAAGAACGGACCCCTGGTCCCTCTGAAGGGGTTTATTTTGCAATAAAGACTGGATGACTGTATATTATTACCTTGCATGTAACAAAAAAACAAAAAAATGATTAAACACACATGGTACCTGTCTCTTGTATTCAGCCAGTGGATCATACACCCTCCATCCATTCTCAGGAAACACCTGCTTATACTCAAATGCAAAGAGGGACTAGACAAAAAGAAAGGAGGGAGACAGAATGAGAGATTATGAGCACTAATTACTTCTAGGCTGATGCTGAATCAGTTGAATTAGATATATTAATTAGACTATACTGTATGCTATGATGTATTAATATATGATGACCTTTGTCTATTTATGTTTCTCACCATGTTGTTTGACACTGGAAAAGCAAACTTCATCAGAACCTCAAACACTGATTTCTTTAGTGTGTCCTCAGGTTCCTTGTGCACAAAACGCAGGTTCCTCATATCCTACAACATACATTGAGCAAACATGCAGGGATTTTTTTTTCTTCATTGATCCACCATAAATATTTATTATTTATTAATATTTTGAAGTAGCCTTTATTTTTATATTTTTTAGTAATTTTATTCGTTTTTTATAATTATTTTGAATTTAGTTTTAGTAATCTTTGTACTCAAACATTTTTTTTCTGTATAAATTAAATTTTCCTTTCAATAATTATATTTTATTTCAGCTTTACTTCAATTAGTGATTTTTTAACATATACACATACACTGCCGTTCAAAAGTTTTTGATCTGTAAGATTTTGTTGAGGTTTTTATAAGAAGTCTCTTAAGCTCACCAAGGCTGCATTTTTTATTAAAAAATACAACAAACAAACAAAGAAACAAAAAACAGTAATATTGTGAAATATTATTAAAATGTAAAATAATAGTACTACCGTTCAAAAGTTTTGGGTCAGTAGGAATTTCTATTTCTTTTTTTGGGAAAGAACTTAAATTAATACATTAATTCAGCCAGGATGCATTAAATTGACCAAGAGTGACAGCAAAGACATTTATAATGTTACAAAAGATTCTATTTAAAATAAATTATGTCCTTTTAAACTTTCTTTTCAAATGAAAATTCAGCTGAAAATTCAGTTTTGCATCACAGAAAAAAAATAAAATGTTAAAATAAATTCAATTTCAAATATTAAAAACTTTTGAACAGTAGTACAATGTTGCAAAAGCTTTCTATTTCAGATAAATACTGTTCTTTGAACTGTCTATTCATCAAAGAATCCTAAAATCCTTTTTTACACAACTGTTTTCAACACTGATAATAATCATTCATGTTTTTTGAGCATCAAATCAGCATATTAAAATGATTTATGAAGGAATATGTGACACTAACTGAAGACTGGAATAGTGATGCTAAAAATTCAGCTTTGCATCACAGAAATAAATTACATTTTAAAATATATTCAAACAGAAAACAGTTATTTAAAATGTTAATAATATTTCACAATATAAAAGTTTTTAGTATTTTTAATTAAATAAATGCAGCCTTGATGAGCATAAGAGACTTCTTCTAAAACATTAAAAAAATCTTACCGATCAAAAACTTTTAAATGGCAGTGTATGTATAGTAAAATGTTACGTTTTCCTCACAAAAAAGAAAAGAGAAAAATAATAAATCACACAAACCTTGCAGACAAGGACGTATGAGGCGTCTCCTCTGCTAGTCGCTGCTCCGATCTTCTCTACTCTGCTCAAAACTCCCAGTGGCAGATCTAGCCCAAACACCGGCTCCTAACAAACAAATAAGCTCACTTAGAATTAAGTCTTTAGTTTAGAAATTCTCTTCAGATGTACAGAAACATGTGTGCATGGTTCTTACTCTGTCAGTGCACCTGAAGAACAGTCTGTAGTTAGTGACAGTCAAAGATCCTCTAGCAGGCCCAATGAATGGACAAATGTAAGTCACGTCTTTAGCTATGAAAAAGCACACAATAAACACGTACATTAAAACCATCGGAATAGCTGACGTACAGCATTCAGTATAATGTACCACGCATACCGGCATCCTGAACCAGTTCCTCTGCCAGAAGAGGAAGTTCGCCCTTACTGGGGCCTTTATAGACCTACACACAGAAAAACTTGATTAGTGGACATAAACTGAAACTCTTTCCAAACTTTATGCACACATTCACACTTTAATACCTTTTCAAATGTCTTTCCTTTACTCTGTAAGGAGGAAAAATAACAGATGAGGATTAGTAATAGTAACAGTTCAGAACATATGGCAGTTTTAAGTACAGAATAAGCAGTGTTGTGTTGAACTGGTTCTTACTGACCCGCAGCTCTGTGTCTGAAACTTTGGTGCCACTTGAACGGTCAGAGCGGGTCGTAGTGGAGCTGAAAGGACATTAGAGGATGAAGATGGATTAAAGCACATCTATGAGCTTTCCTCGTGATCTTAAAGGAACGGTTCACCCAGAAATGAACATTCTTTCATCTTTTACTCACCTTCATATAATGTTATTCCAAAACGGTATCACTTTATTTCTTCCATGGAACATACAATGCAGAATGTTAGAGACTGACAGCCTCAGTCATCATTCCCTATCTTTACATCTCTGAAAATGAGTGGTGTCATACGTGTTTGTAGCAACTTAAGGCTGAGTAAATGATGGCAGAATTTTCATTTCTGGGTGAACCATCCCTCCTGACGGAGAAGTTATGACAGTTAGCTGCTGCGCTTGAAGCTTCAAAAATATTATATAAAAGCCAGAGTGAAATTGTGCATAAACTATTCATTTAGAAAGTGTGTTTACTGTTGATAAGTTACCTGCACAGCGACTCCACACTGTCCACACTGCCGCTCTCCTCCATCCCGAAACAAACCGAGCCGCAGCACTTATAAAGTTGTGGCGTTAACTAAACTCTATTAATGTAGTGTATTAGTGAATGTTTAGTGCGGAAACTCAGTGAACACAAACAGCGGAAGCTGCCATGTCTTCCCACAATTCCTCTAGGTGGGGCTGGCCGTGCGCGCTGCCGTGCTCGCGCTCGTGCGTTTGTGCCAGTGTGCTTGTGCGCGTGTGTGTGGGTCACATTGTTAAGAACTTCGGAAAGTGAAATACTAGGTCAAAATAATTTTTAATGTATTACTAAATACATTTTTTTAAATGTAAAACTTAATGTTTGGTGCTTACTTACTTAAAAGCCAAAATTTAAGCGAATGTTTTATGAGTAGGTAGACTAAAAATATATATAAAGCATGCTGGTATTAGGCTTAATAATAGTACGATTTTTTTAAAAGACTGGCATTGTTACAAAATTTGTCTTAATTTCTTTCTTCTGCTGAACACAAAAGAAGATATAATGAAGAATGTGGGTAACCAAACAGTTAATGGACCCCATTGACTTCCATATAAATACAAATACTATGGAAGTCAATGGGGCCTATCAACTGTTGAAAAACTTTTGTGTTCAGTAGAAGAACAAAATTCATACTGATTTGTAAATGATGATACTTACCATTTTTGGGTGAACTATCCATTTAATAAATGCTGTTTTTTAATGGACAATAAGGAACAATTTAGATTAATTTGATCTTTTATGTTGATGCTGCTGTTGTGGGTTTGACTGTGATTGGAGTGATTTGGGAGAGCTGGGCACAACCTAACACTTTTTGACTTTCTCAGTTTGTGTAAATTCACTTGGGGTTCAGAGTATTATTTCCCCCCCACATTAATTACACACATGTCTAGTATAGTTATGTGGTTTTGTTTCATTAATACAGTATATACCTTTTTCTTGATTTACCCCGAAAGAATGGAAGTGAAATGTGACAACATGCCCCATAGGTGGGGTACATTGTAACATGCAAGGGGCACATTGTTACATGACCAAATGACAGTTTAAAATGTTTCTGATATAATAAAAAAAATAGACAAACTAAAATATATTGTCAATAAAATACAATTATTAACTTTTTCAGATGAACTAATTTTTTAAATAATAAAAAATAAACACATTTTTGAGTTGGACAACAAACACACAAAACACATGGCTACAGCATTGTTCAAACCATAATAATTATTAATAATTTCTGAACATTGACTCCGTTTTTATTCACCTTTTCATCATATTAGTTTCTCAATATAATTCATAAAAGTGTAGAATAATGGTTATTGTAGTTAAACCATGGTAACCGCATTTAACAATGGTTTTGCTTCTCTAACCAGTTTAACCATGGTATTTGTGGTAAAACTGTGGTTATAAATGGTAATCAATTGGCCAAAAAACACGGTTAGGCTACTACACTTTTACTATAATAAAACCATGGCGGTTTTTCGTAAGGGGTGTGTGTACGTGTGTGTGTTTAAACTTTCATGTTTGTAGGCTACGTGGCTCTATGTGCGTGAAAGAATTGCTATACATGCTTGTGTATGTGAGTTGGAGTATGTTCATGTGTAAATGTGCGTTTGAACATAATTTGCGTCACAGATTTTGCTGGTGGGTGTGTGCCTCGGATCTGATCTGAATGGTTAAGGACCAGCAGCACAAACATCTTTTGTGTGGAGATGTTTGTAGTGGGGTGAGTAACAGCGTGACACGACTGATTAGCAATGCAAAGCTCCGGTAGCTGCGCCATATTCTGCACCAGGGAAACATCAACCCTTTCCTGTGCGACATTAACCTCTTCTTCAGCTCAGGGACCACATCAACCGCAGGTAAACATCAGACAAATATCAACCCTATCAAATTACTAAATCTACCAATTAAACCTTGTCATAATCAACTACCAACCATGTTCACTCCAGATCAATAATCAACCAACTACCAAACCATTGAAGTCAGCCCTGAAACACCCCTCTATATGGTTTAATTTTTAATTTAGAAAGTTTACAACCACTCCCTGTTCATGGAATACTACACATAATAATATCAGAAAATATATTATTTCATAACACCACTCTGGGAAACTAAAAATCTGTATTTGAAGTGAAGATGTTCTACAGTATCTTGAGGCGAGAAGTGGATTTCTGATGTACTTATGTTAAGGATTATGCTGACAGCCATCATTGTATTTCACTAAAACAATAATAAAACACTATCAACACTTTCCCTGCAGAGAAATACAACTTATATAGCCTACCACAAGGAATAAAGAAAACAAAAGAGATGTAAGACTTTTTTTTAATTGATATTTTTAGCATTTTTACAACACTTTAAACATTTGTATAATATGTATAATACAAATATATTCTATATCGTATATAATGAAATATAATAGTAATATTCATCAATAATGTAAAGGCATAAATTAAAACATAAAATTACATGATATTGAAGGGGCAGGTCAGATACCTGTGCCTCTTCTTTTACAGCCACAGGCTAACAATATGAATCTCATACACAAATGGCATTTTTATGAATTTTCACATGGATGCATATTATTGATTCAGGGTGTTTGCAAACCAAACTCTAATTCCTAAACTTACCTATGACCAATTCTAAACTCACTCATTAAATTTGAGTTCATAATGGGTGTGCTTAAATTAGTTTTTACCTGCGAGGTCACACTATAAATAATATCCACATATTTTGTTCCTTTTTTTGCATGGGCTTTTTTGAGTTTTACTTGCTCTTAAAAGTTGACAACATTTTTATTATGTCAATTCAAATACATTGGACAAATGAATTGGATAAACATAGTAAATTAAGTTTACTAAAATGAAGAAAAGATTTTATTACTCTGCATATAGGCTAATATTAATATATAATATACAACTGAGGCAGAAAGGCAAAAGTAAAAGATGGAAGATACTCGGTGACCCATATCACACAAACACACACATCAAAGCGCACACTCTTGTTCTGTGACTGAACCCACGCTTTCATTGTGTGATGGGAGAATGACATTGGCAGTGAGTTCGCCGGTCACATGGGTGGCTGTTCCTTCATAAATGGTGGCTGCAAGCCGGAGACACTCCATCTGACAGAAGTACACACATACAGATACAGGCATACACACACACACACACACACACACATACACACTCACACCGGAGACACGGCGGTTCTCAGAACCCCTCTGCACGGGCTTTGCCCATGCCACTAACACCACCTGCGGAGTCTGGTAATGCTGAATACTGCATAAATCTCTTTCTCTCATTCAGTTTCTCTGTCTGTCAGAACATGGGTGGTCTGCTGCTGTTTTCTGCTGTAGATGTAGTTGTATTTTCTCCTTGCACTTGCTTTTTAGGTAGTATATAGTCATGAAAAATCACTTTATGCAAGTAACAGCCTATACAGGACATCTAAGTTCTTTGTCAGCACTCTGAATGGTCAGAATTATATTTTTATTCTTGTGTTATGCAGTGTTTCTAATATATATTTGTACATTGAGTCAGGCATGGTCATTATGTGTTACATATTATGACCTCTCATGGTTATTATGTGGTAATAAAAGGGCTTAAATCAAGACTGTGATGTAATAATATAATACAAATATTTAAAATTATATAAATTTTTTAGTTTATTCCCATGATGCTGGATTTTCATGCAGCAGCCATTACTCTAGTGTCGCATGATCCCTCAAAAATCATAAGCTGATTTGGTGCTTAAGTAACATTTATGATTGTTATCAATGTTGAAAACAGTTGTGCTGCTTAATCTTTTTGTGGAAACCGTGATGCATTTTTTCAGCTGAGTATAAAGTTCAAAATATTAACTTTTATTTGAAATTTAAATCTCTTGTAACATTATGGGTTCACTGCCACTTTTGATCAATTTAATGTTTCCTTGCTGAAAAATATTGATTTCTTTAAAAAAAAAGAAAAAAAGAAAATCTTACTGCCCTCATACTTTTTAACTGTAGTAAATATATTTTTATTAAAATGAGGCTGATAACAAGCTGATCACTGTTTGATGCGTCCTCTTTTGGGTTGAGAGTAGCTACTGTTCTAACGTGTGTGTGTGTGTGTGTGTGTGTGTGAGAGAGAGAGAGAGAGAGTTTGCTAACAGTTGAGTTTTCCTCTGTTTTTCAGATCTGGAACCAAAAATGAACTGGGCGTCTTTTTATGCCGTGATCAGCGGCGTGAACCGGCATTCCACCGGCATTGGGCGGATTTGGCTGTCTGTCCTCTTCATTTTCCGGATCCTGGTTCTGGTGGTGGCGGCTGAGAGCGTGTGGGGCGATGAGAAAGCCCATTTCATCTGCAACACCCAGCAGCCTGGCTGCAACAGCGTGTGCTACGACCACTTCTTTCCCATCTCTCATATCCGACTGTGGGCGCTGCAGCTCATCATGGTCTCTACCCCCGCCCTGCTGGTGGCCATGCACATTGCACATCGTCGACATATCGACAAAAAGTTGTATCGCCAAGCTGGCCGGACCAGTCCGAAGGACTTGGAGCAGCTAAAGACTCAAAAGATGAAGATTACCGGCGCCCTTTGGTGGACATACATGATTAGCCTGCTGTTCCGTGTGTTATTCGAATCGGCGTTTATGTATCTCTTCTACATGATTTACCCAGGCTACAAGATGTTCCGGCTGGTAAAGTGTGACTCGTACCCGTGCCCAAACATAGTCGATTGCTTTGTGTCCCGGCCGACAGAGAAAACAGTGTTCACCATATTTATGCTTGCGGTGTCCGGCGTCTGCATCCTGCTCAACATAGCAGAAATCATCTTTCTTGTTGCTAGGGCAACAAGTCGCCATCTCAATAACTCCAAGGACTCTGCAGTGGGAGCCTGGATCTCTCAGAAACTGTTTTCCTTTTAGAAGTGCTCGTCTAGTCACCCTGAAACCTAAATATTTCACTCAAACACTTAATGTTAATGAGGGCTAATAATATCCTCACGTCACTAATGATGTTTTTTTATTTTATAACTCAATGGCCCGGTTTCACAGACAGGGTTTAGATCATGCCTTAGAATTAAGCCTTAGTTCAATAATGGCATAGCTTTTATAAACATGCCTTGGAAACAAAATCATTACCATGTGCACCTTGAGACAAAACAATGGCACTGACATATTTTAGGATATGTCAGTGCAAGTTGCTTTCAGTTTAGTCTGGGACCTAAGCCTTGTCTGTGAAACCAGAGGAATACTTTTTAAAATATACATATTACTCCACACATTTTTAGACCAGTGTTTAAATAAATTTACACTGCTGTACAAAAATGTTATATTGTACCTAAAAATACTACAATAAATTAAAATAAAACAAAAAAATCTACATTTATTTGTGGTAAAATCTCTTCCTGATGACAAAGATTAGATTTCACACAATATGTATTGCAAGTAAAAAAAAACAAAAAACAAATGTGTGTGTGTGTGTGTGTGTGTGTGTGTGTGTGTGTGTGTGTGTGTGTGTGTGTGTGTGTGTGTGTGTGTGTGTGTGTGTGTGTGTGTGTGTGTGTGTTTCGACTGCTAAGCCAAATAAACTCAGTAGTTAGATTCATATAAAATGGAAAAATCCTTATTTTAGCATTTTATTATTGGAATCGGTGAAGGCCAAGATTTCAAACTTTTAAACAAGCAGCACAAATCATAGAAAAATACAGTAAAATATTTTATGATTGTAATAATAATAATAATAATAATAATAATATATGACTGAATGTAACATCACAATTTAATTCTATTGGCAGAAAAAATATGACAAAAATATGTAAATGTCAACTTATTACAAATTAGATATTTTCCATAAAATATCTGACACTATATCTGATTATTTATAATTTAATCACTAAGTCCCTTCGCAAGGACATCATCATATTTGGAGGTCCTAACATTAAAATGAAAACTTAACCCCTGTTAAAACTCTACACAGACAATACAGGAAGAATGAAGTGTGTTAGAAGATCCACGTGTGTGTGTGTGTGTGTGTGTGTATGTGGTCTGGTAAACCCTACATTATGGAGACATGAGGAAAACAGCTCATAAATCAGACTAAATTATGTTTTTTTTTTAATGTAAAAATGCAGCATGTTTTCTGTGATGAGTAGGTTTAGGGTTAGGGGATAAAATATACTGTTTGTAAAGTATAAAAATCATTATGTCTATGGAATGTCCCCATAGAACATGAAATCACAACGTGTGTGCGTGTGTGTGTGTGTGTGTGTGTGTGTGTTCATGATTTTCTATCACGGTGGGGACTTTCAACCTGAATTATGCAGACTGACTTGTGGGGACTCGTGTCACCATGGGGACCAAAATTGAGGTCCTCACGGGGAAATAAGCTTATAAATCATACAGAATGAGTTTTTTTGAAAATGTAAAAATGCAGACATTTTTGTGTGATGGGTAGGTTTAGGGGTAGGGTTAGTGTAAGGGGATAGACTATACAGTTAGTACAGTATAAAACCACCTGTTTCAGGTCATGCTCAATCACCTCAGGGCCGATGACAATATGACAAAGAATCTTCAAAACACCCCTCTACTGTGTGTGTGTGTGTGTGTGTACCTACTTAACAGAATACTTGGTATATTTGCATGTTAACAAATGAACCATATTTTGTGGACAAATTTGTAAAATTTTATCTGAGCCAAATGTGACAAACACTTGTTTAGTTAAACAGAATCTGTACACAGTATGCAATAAAGGAAGAATGAAGTGCGTTAAAAGATCCACGTGTTTGTTTGTGTGTGTGTGTGCGTGCGTGCGTGTGTGTGTGCGTGCGTGCGTGCGTTGCATACTGTGTACAGAGCCTGGTTTCTCCCAAGGTTAATTTTTCTCCATTAGGTTACCTGATGGGGTTTTGCTTTCCTTGCCACTGTTGCCTCTGGCTTGGCGTGCTCAGTTGGGGACATTACATTTTTCTAAATTTTTCAATTAAATATCAAAATAAATCTAATTATTAAACTAAGTTATCCATATAAACTAAATTACTGATCTAATTACTAATCTAAAGCCCACACTGCCACTGTATGATAATTTAAATGAACTGATGACATCACCATTTTCTCCAGAATGGCTATACGGCTGAATAAAATTATGCTGCATTATTTTCCTGTTTAACACTGTAAAGCTGCTTTGAAACAATCTGCACTGTTAAAAGCGCTATATAAATAAAGTTGACTTGACTTGACTTGACTTGTGTGTAGGGGTCGAGCATACCCACCTGTTTCAGGTCATGCTCAAGCATGAGGACATGACAGTCAAACCGCAGGGCCAATGGCAATATATAGGACAAAGAACCTTCAAAACACCCCTCTACTATGTGTGTGTGTACCTACTTAACCAGATGACTATATATGCATGTGTATGTAACAAATTAACCATATTTTGGGTTTGTAAAATTTTGTGTGAGCCAAATCTGACAAAACCTCCTTTTGGGGACTAATTTGTACAAACAGTATAAAAATAAAGTAAATAATGTTTGTTTGTTCTTTTAGTTGAAAACTGCTTAAGCCTTGTCTGTGAAATCGGGGGATTACTTTTTAAAATATGTAGGCCTACATAATATAACTCATTATATTATGTCTTTATTAAAAAAATTTAGATCAGTGTTTAAATACATTTACACTGCTGTATAAAATGTTATATTGTAGCTAAAAATACTACTATTAAAGAACATTTACATTTATTTGTGGAAGAATATCTGCCTGATGACAAAGATTAGATTACAAACATTGAGATTTATTGTAAAGGACAAAAAACGTGTTTGTAAGAAAAAAAGTTATAAATGGTTTAATTCATTCATTAGTTGTAGCCTATTTCATTATCCTGTAATGGTTTTAAACCAGGGGGTATTGGCAAACTTCCATGGAACCAATAAGTCTTAAACTGATTTAAATAGATATATTCGCATAATCTTAATTGAAAATGCTAAAAAAAAAAAAAGAAGAAGAAGATGTACAACATTAAAATAACCTCATTTTATCATAGCTTATTTTCTTTTTATTACAACAGAAGTATTAGAGGTAGCCTACAATCATCTTACATAGGATTGAATATTGACAATGGCGTTCTTGGAGTCAAAAAGGACGAGAACCACTACAGTAGATAGCTCATTTATAATAAAACACAATTTCCTGCAATTCATTTTCCACTTGCATAAATTTGTGCTTCACGATATTATATAGGTTTATAACTGCTAAACACATCTACACAGTTTTTAGCAATTCAGATTCATTATGACTTTCAGGAATTGCTTTACTTGTACGTCATTATCTCTAGGGGGCGCTACAGCTCCAAAAGACCAACTCTCGATAAAAACCACAGTGACTAATGCTTTATCCACAATTACAAGGTCAGCCTCTCAGTATAGCGTTTGTCATGTCCTGTTTATGAACATTATGATGATTTTTTTAGTTGTTGGGTGAATTACTTTATAGGTCTACATTATAAATGGGCAGGACATTTATTTGAATAATCTGTTGTTAAAATGCTTATTAGTCATTTGGATTGACCTACATAATTATTGAATAATTATAGTATTATTATTATTTTAAAAGACGCAGTTCATTAGATCGATACCATTTGACTCCATGTAAGCATATCAGTTTATTCCTTTATTCCCAGGATTCCAATTATATACTCTGATCAGGCATAAAATTATGACCATATCCTAATATTGTGTTGGTCTCCCTTTTGCTGCCAAAACAGCCCTGACCCGTCGAGGCATGGACTCCACTAGACCCCTGAAGGTGTTCTGTGGTATCTGGCACCAAGATGTTAGCAGCAGATCCTTTAAGCCCTGTAAGGTGAGGTCTCTATAGATCGGACTTGTTAGTTCACATCCCACAGATGCTTGATTGGATTGAGATCTGGGGAATTTGGAGACCAAGTCAACACCTCAAATTCGTTGTTGTGCTCCTCAAACCATTCCTGAACCATTTTTGCTTTGTGGCAGGGCACATTATCCTGCTGAAAGAGACCACAGCCACCAGGGAATGCTGTTTCCATGAAAGGGTGTACATGGTCTGCAACAATGCTTAGGTACGTGTCAAAGTAACATCCACATGGATGGCAGGACCCAAGATTTCCCAGCAGAACATTGCCCAAAGTATCACACTGCCTCTGGCTTGCCTTCTTCCCATAGTGCATCCTGGTGCCACGTGTTCCCCAGGTAAGCGATGCACACGCACCCGGCCATCCACATGATGTAAAAGAAAATGTGATTCATCAGACCAGGCCACCTTCTTCCATTGCTCCGTGGTCCAGTTCTGATGCTTACGTGCCCACTGTTGACAGGGGTCAGCATGAGAACCAGCATTAACTTCTTGAGCAATTTGAGCTACTCGTCTGTTTGATTGGACCACACGGGCCAGTCTTCACTCCCCACGTGCATCAATTAGCCTTGGCCTCCCATGACCCTGTTGCTGATTCACCATTGTTCCTTCCTTGGACCACTTTTGATAGATACTGATCACTGCAGACCAGGAACACCTCACAAGAGCTGCAGTTTTGATGCTCTGACCCAGTCGTCTAGCCATCCCAAATTGGCCCTTGTCAAACTCACTCAAATCCTTACGCATGCCCATTTTTCCTGCTTCTAACACATCAACTTTGAGGACAAAATGTTCACTTGCCACCTAATATATCCCACCCACTAAAAGGTGCCGTGATGAAGAGATAATCAGTGTTATTCACTTCACCTGTCAGTGGTCATAATGTTGTGCCTGATCAGTGTACATCCCTTTTCAGGTAAGAACATCAGCCAATTAGATATATTATTAAAATTATTGCATAAACCTGTATATGAAATTGTTTTGAGCCCTGGGTCTTCTGTTACCAGGTAATCCAGATTTTACCTGGGTTTATAGGGAATGTAAAATATTCCCTGTCATCTGTCAGACCACATATCCTACATTCCAAATATAATTTGAGACACACAGACTTTTTTTTTCTTTCTTGCTGTATAAGTTCTCAGTTTGGTGCTAAACGCACTTTAAAAAGGGAGAAACTAAAATAGAAAGACAATATATGTTTCATTTACTGGATTAATGGAACTCTGCCATTGGTCCTGACAGCTGTCACTCACTAGAAAGGCTCTGAGAAACAAGGCAGGTGGTACACTCTTCAAAATTCTCCCTAGGGATTGTGTTCCCTGCCAAAATTAACCCTAACACACACACACACACACATATATATACAGAGTATTTGTATAGGTCAGTCTTCTCTTACTGTTTGAGCCGGTGCTGGAATACAGAAGAAAGTGTGTGTATGACAGAAGACGAGCAGCACTGCGTATAGACTTGTAGACTTACGTCTATTTGTGTGTGAGGGGATCATTCTAACTCTGGACATTTAAGCAAGGTGAGTTGCATGCTATAGAACTAAGTTACTTTTACACACTCTAACTAAATGGTGATGTTACATTCAGTCATATATTATTAATATTATTCTATGGATTTTTCTGCTTGTTTGAAAGTTTAAAACCTTGGCCTTCACAGATTCCAGTAATAAAATGCTAAAATTAGGATTTTTCCATTTTTTATCAAACTAACTGCTGAGTTTATTTAGCTTAGCCTGTCGAAACACACGCACACACACACACACACACACACACGCACACGCACACACAGCACGGGAACAGGATCTGTCAGAATGAAAAATCAATTTAATACCTTTCAGATTCAGATTGTTTTCACTTCTAACAGTTTTTGATTGCTTTCATTTAATCAATCTTTGGGTTTTGGGAAGCAAAAGGGTATTTAGTATTATGACAACCTATATTTAGTATTATGACTAATGTGATTAATTCATATATGACTGTGCGTGTATATTTAGTGTGTACTTGAGAAATTGAGTGTGTGTGTGTGTGTGTGTGTGCGTGTGTTTCAACTGCTAAGCTAAATAAACTCAGCAGTTAGTTTCATATAAAATTGATGTTTTTAGCATTTTATTACTGGAATCTGTGAAAGCCAAGGTTTTAAACTTTCAAACAAGAAGAAAAATTCATAGAATAATATTTAATAATAATAATGAATAAAATCACCATTTAATTCTGCTTTTTACAGTTTTTTCCAACTGCTTACACACAAAATCTGTTCATGTCACACGATTTTTGAAACCACTCACTCAAAAGTGCAAAACTACACAGCAAATCTCCAAAACCATAAGCTATTTCTCAACACTTTTTTCAAAATGCTACACACAATTCTCTACCTAAAACACAAAACAGGAAGTGACTTGCTTTCCTTTTC
The DNA here is from genome assembly GCA_023566225.1 of Romanogobio albipinnatus. Lineage (NCBI taxonomy): Eukaryota > Metazoa > Chordata > Actinopteri > Cypriniformes > Gobionidae > Romanogobio > Romanogobio albipinnatus. The sequence goes on from CM042242.1 coordinate 20,429,221, forward strand.
CAAACACGACCAATCAAAATGCTACACTTATTCACTAGGTCACACACACAATTGTGTTCTTTATTGTATTCTAAAGAATATATTTTTGGTTTACATATGTATATGGTTTTGTTGTATGCTACTGTATACAACAGTAATGTTTGGCCTAATAAGTATTTTTTGTTTCTACATTGCATTGGTGTTTACAGTATACTTGTTACCCATCTCAGCAGATTACTTTCACTGTAGAATATTGTATTGAAATGTAGATATAAGCCTATGAAAGACCAAAAAGCTTTAGATTTAGAACAAAAGTGTTTACATGGTATATCCAAAAAATGTACTATTAGCAATTTGATGCAAAAGCTTCATTCTGACATGCGTTTATGGCATTTTGAATGCAGCGTTACATTTTGAAGGAGATGTGAGGAATTTTGCATTTTGTGTGTGCAGTTTTGGGAATTGTGTGTAGAGTTTTGAAAAAAGGAGACATGGTTTTGAAAATGTCTGTAAGCAGTTGGAAAAAACTGTAAACACTGGTCGAAAAATCATGAGATTAAACACAATTTTCTTTGTCCTATTAGATAAGAAACAACAATTGAAAACCTCTGTTAAGACACTTTAATGTTTAGTTAAATCTGTACACAGACAGTATGCAATACAGGAAGAATGAAGTGCGTTAGAAGATCCACGTGTGTGTGTGTGTGTGTGTGTAGGGGTCGAGCATGCCCACCTGTTTCAGGTCATGCTCAAGCATGAGGACATTACAGTCAAACCTCAGGCAATTATAGGACAAAGAACCTTCAAAACACCCCTCTACTATGTGTGTGTGTGTGTGTGTGTGTGTGTGTATGTGTACCTACTTAATCAGATGACTATATATGCATGTGTACGTAACAAATTAACCATATTTTTGGGACAAGTTTGTAAAATGTTGTGTGATTCAAATCTGACAAAACCTCCTTTTAGGGACTCATTTGTACAAACAGTATAAAAATAAAGTAAATAATGTTTTTTTTTATTGTAAAAGTTTTCTGTTAGGGTTAGGTTATAGTATTTTTAACTAGATGCAAAAACAATACTAGTCTATGGAATGTCCCTATTTAAATAAGTTGTGTGTGTGTGTGTATGCGTGTGTGTTTGTGTCAAAGGGACAGTTCGTCATCATTTACTCATCCTCAAGTTGTTCCAAACCTGTATGAGTTTCTTTCTTCTGTTGAACACAAAAAAAGATTTGAAGAATCTCGGTAATCAGACAGTTGACGGTAGCCATTGACTTCCGTCAACTGTCTAGCTACCAAGATTCTTCCATATATCTTCTTTTTGTGTTCAACAGAAGAAACACGTACAGGTTTGGAACAACTTGAGGATGAGTAAATGATGACAGAATTTAAATATTTGGGTGAACTATTCCTTTAAAACATGCTGGATCTGTTTTGTCTAAATTCAAAACGCTAAGATATGTCCGGATATTTTTGTAGGGATGTATTAGACAATATTGACATTAATCTAAATGATCATTCAAACTAAATACAATATAATTTTCATGTCTTTATTGATTATTGGCCATAATAACCGATTATTGGCTTATCTGTATGAGACAGAACTTTAATTGCTATTGACACATATAGGGATATATTGGTGTGTTTTTGCAGGTGGGCACGCAACAGTAATGGGGGACTGGAACAGTCTTGGGAAGCTTTTGGAAAATGCCCAGGAACACTCCACGGTGGTGGGCAAAGTCTGGCTCACCGTACTCTTCATCTTCCGTATCTTGGTGCTCGGTGCTGCCGCAGAGAAGGTTTGGGGTGATGAGCAGTCCGGTTTCACCTGTGACACCAAACAACCTGGTTGTCAGAATGTATGTTATGATATAACCTTCCCGATCTCTCACATCCGATTCTGGGTGCTTCAGATCATCTTCGTCTCCACTCCGACACTGATCTACCTGGGCCACATCCTGCACCTGGTGCGCATGGAGCAGAAACAAAAACACAGTGAGGAGAGCGGGGCAGACAAACAGGCACTTTTAAGCTCCAAAGCTGGAAAGGGTCCTATACGTGACGAACAGGGGAAGATCCGCCTGCAGGGAGTCTTGCTACGTACGTATGTCTTCAACATCATCTTCAAAACACTGTTTGAGGTGGGCTTCATTGTGGGACAGTACTTACTGTATGGATTCGATCTCAAGCCACTGTACACCTGCAACAGGTGGCCCTGCCCTAACACCGTCAACTGCTACATCTCACGACCTACGGAGAAAACCATCTTCATCGTGTTCATGCTGGCTGTGGCCTGTGTCTCTCTGCTGCTCAACCTGGTGGAGATGTATCACCTGGGTTTTACCAAGTGCCGACAGGGTCTCCGTTACCGGCGCTCTCATTCAGTCTGCGACACTGTATCTAAAGCACCCAGTGAGGTGGTTCAATTTGTGCCAAACTACCCGTATTTTCCACCTCACGCTCCTCCTCCGACTCCCTTTCCCGTCGAGCCGCACTTCAACCTCTCAGAACCCGATGGAACCTTCCAGAAGCATGGCAGTCGCTCTGTTTGCAAGCAAAACCGCGAGAACATGGCTGTAGAGCGCAGCGGCAAACCTGACGCAGGGGATGTCAAGATCAGTAAAGCTGCAAATTCTGTCCCCGGATCACCCACGAGCCAGCAGCGCAGGCCCAGCCATTCAAGTCGCTACAGCAACAACAAGAGGATGGATGACCTTAAAATCTAACCAGAAGGAGACGAGACTCCATCACCGATTCCGATTCTCTCCCATTCTGAACACACAAGAGATTCCCTCTCTCACTCACTGGCACTGAGCATGATGAGATTCATTTACAAAAGTGTCATTTGTTTGAGTGACATCAGAATCAGGGAGTCTGAATGTAAATCGGTGTGATGCTTTACTTGAATTCATTTTGTGGGAACATTGCAATCACTCGATCATCGATTGAACAGATTGAGTAATGGAATTAGTCATATGGAGCCCATTTCTGCCACATAAGAAAAAAATCATGCTTTGGTAAATTATAATTGGACATAATTATGAGTTAAAAGTTGAAATTATGGCAGACTAAGTAGGGGCATTCCAAATGAAAGTGAACACCTGAAACCCTTCACGAAGGGCCCTTCCCCGAGTTCATTAGCGAAGGGTACATGCCAAAATCACTTCTAAGAAGTATTTTTATCATTTATGGTCATGTGACCAAGGGTGGTGAGTCCTCATTAATTGTAAAGCTAGATGGCGGGAGAGTTCGAGTTGACGTATAAATAGAATAATTCATAGAATAAGAAGAATAAGGGGGTTATGCACAACAAACTTCCGTATTCTATAAAACAGGTCGCATCACTTCCAGTTGGGGTCTTTTGCATGTGCTTCATTAGTTATAGAGCTTTCTTTACTCAAGATGCCTTCAAAGGAGAGCAACATTGCATGCCCATTGCATATGCAGCTTGATATCTAAAAGTTCTTTAGTTTTCTTCTTCTCACTAACATTCGGATATTAAAATGTAATAAAACAGCAACAATAAAAAGATAAAAGTCCATAGATATGGTCGTCAGTTCATACTGCTGTTAACACTTACTCCAAAAAGCAATTTTACACACATTTGTCATACATTTCATATGAAGTTTAAATAGGTTTCATAGGCAAGAAATGTGTTTAACAGTAGATGCGTTAGGTAAAAGTCTCCAAACAAGAGACTGCACATTGTAAAGTTGAGAGCAGAGAGCCATTTTTGTCATAATTATGACTTTTTATCTCTTGATTTTGACTTTTAATGCACATTTTAACATTTTATGTTATAATTATGATTTATCAAAGCATGATATTTTTTCTTATGTGGCAGAAATGGCATTCAATAGGTAAAATACTTTCAAATGATTTAGAATTGCTTTACATTTACCAGCAATAAAATACTTAGGAGATTTACGGGTAAAATGTCTGAATTATGTGAGGTTTTTTGGAGGGTTGGGGGATTGGACTGACTACCGAGGAAAACTGATTTATTTATATTCTTTCAGTAGCAACACTAATCACATTTTACAAGTCAATAGTTTACAGCAGTTACATCACCCAGACTTCAGTTCTGTTTCTTTCCCTAGGCGTTTACAGTGTCTTCAAAGTGTCAATGGCCTCTTTTTAGCCAGAGAACCAGCACTGTATGAATGAAGTGTCCACACATTCTCAGCATGTAAACATGATTGATATAAAGCAAAGTTGCTATGTGTGTATTCACTTCTTAAATAAACACTGAAGACTATTCTTAGAGAGCTAAAATGATTGCCCAGAGACACTCTGTATGAGCATGCGTGTCCAGTTTGAAACTTGATACAGGTCTAGCATACGGGAAGGAGCTCCGATTGGCTAAATCTGTACCATTGGGCAAGAGTAGCTCAAATTCAGGTGGCTCAAATAGTTGCCAAAAGCATTTCAGAATATCCCAAAAGTTTAAGGTGTCACATGGACGGTTATGGATTTGTTATGTTGAGCAGACAGCTAGGCAGCTCACAAGGTTTTGGAGCAGAGCTAGAGAGAAGTAGGGGTGAGCGGGGCACAACCTAACACAGGGTTAGTTGTAACACGCATGGTTTAAAACTTTCCACACATGCCAGTATGACTAAACTTAGTGTATTTAGCCTACTAGTTGCCATATCAACACTATATCGAGAAAAAAAATATTTGGAATATATCACTGAACATTTATTTAAGCCTATAGCAAAAATACATTTCTTACTCAAAGGGTTAGTTCACCCAAAAATGAAAATTAGCCTATGATTTACTCACCCTCAAGTCATCCTAGGTGTATATGACATTCTTCTTTCAGATGAATACAATCTTACTTATATTACAAAACTCCTGGCTAATCCAAGCATTATAATAGCAGTAATAGTTGGTCTGTTTTTGAAGTCCATAAAAAAATGCATGCTCCACGCGGCTCCGGGGTGTTAATAAAGGCCTTCTGAAGCGAATAGAAAAATATCCATATTTAAAACTTTATAAAGTAAAGTTTCGGCTGACCGCCTTCCGTATTCAATTTATGGAAAAAGTGTTGAAAGGTCCGATCGGAAGACTAACGCAACCAGATACGCTCGTCATGACATCACGTACGCATCTTGAGTTTCATTTTCAACTTTCAACACTTTTCCATGGAAGGTGATCGGCTGGAACTTTACTTGATAAAGTTTTAAATATGGATATTTTTCTTACACAAACGCATCGATTCGCTTCAGAAGACCTTTATTAACACCCCGGAGCCGTGTGGAGCACGTTATTCGATGGACAGGTGCATTTTTTATGCATTTCAAAAACAGAGCAACAGAATACACCTATAGGATGACTTGAGGGTGAGTAAATCATGGGCTAATTTTCATTTTTGGTGAACTATCCCTTTAAGTTCATTTTTCATCACTGTTTTTTGCGTTTATCTGATATTATTTTAATCTTATATCTGTTATTTAACAGTTTAGATAGTTCTTTAACGCTGATCGAACCAGCAAAAGACACAAGCAAGAAATTTAACATAAATAGCATAGGCCTATTAGAAATGTGTGGTTGAACTTTATTTTTAATGAAGATCCAGCTCACATGGGTAAGACATTGCACGTTTGTTCCTTCATTTCACCATGGATTCGTTTGTAAACAAGAGACTGGATTTGCAGACAGGATGAGATTACATGAATGAATGAAGCAACACACTAATGTGAGTAAAAATGTTTTATATATATGTGTGATAGTATTGCATTGCTACAGATCGTTTGATATCTATTGATTATGTGTACGTGTCTAACTAAACATAACTTACCACGCTGTCACAGGCTGAAGAATACTTTATTTGAGGTGTTGTTGGTTCATTGTGTTGCGATTCGTGATCAGACTCGGACATATATGAGCAGGACCGGCCCAAGCCCTTATGGGGCCCTAAGCAGAATTTTATTTGGGGGCCCCTCTGTGCCACCAATACGATTAATTATTATCAATTCTTGATAATTCGCACACCCAGTATCAATGTTAGTAGTTGTAGCTGTGTTGCTTACATCATGTCTGGCTGTAATGTTTTTACCCTTGTACGCGTGCGTCGGTTTTTAATTGTAAAAGTAGCAAACCCACAAGAGTGGTCAGGTGTTAATATTCAAAGCCTTACAGTATTACAGTTCAGACTGTGATATGTAGGCCTACTTTTTTTTTTTTTTTTTTTAAAGTAGTCTCTTGTGCTGAATATGCTCACTTTCCCCCAGGATTCTTTGATGAATAGAAGGTTCAAAAGAACAGAATTTCTCTGAAATAGAAAGCTTTCAAATAATCCTAAAAACATTGTACGCAACTGTTTTCAACATTGATAATCATAAATGTTTGTTGAGCATCAAATCATCATATTAGAACTGTTTTCAACATTGATAATCATAAATGTTTGTTGAGCATCAAATCATCATATTAGAATGATTTCTGAAGTATCATGTGACACTGAAGACTGGAGTAATGATGATAAATTCAACTTTGATCACAGGAATAAATTACACTTTACTATATATTCACATAGAAAACAGCTGTTTTACATTATAATACTGTCACAATATTACTGTTTTTACTAGCTATTTTTGATCAAATAAATGCAGCCTTGGTTAGCAGAAGAGACTTCTGTTTAATGTTTGAAAGAAATCAACATTTCTTGTTTTTAAAATAACTTTTATTTTGGCAGAAATACAATTTTATTTTTTGTATTCCATTCGACTGTGTAGAAAGAACCTTTTTATTTTCTAAATAAAAACTTCCAAAATGTAGGCTACACAACTTATAATTCCAAGGGGACGATATAGTACTTGCGGAAAAACATTCACTGAGAAACTGGAAGCCATGCTGTAGCCTACTCCAAAACATGCTGCACATCAGACAAGATATTCGCACTAACCATAGCGCATTATCCAATCATAGCAGTGGGCGCTTCCAAGTCTTCAGTGCAGCACGCCCATAAAAACCAAGCATTCCATGAGAGAGACTCAAAAACAGGGTAGACAATAGCCTATTACTTATTCATTATGATGTTTTTGAATATAAAAACCACGCAAACGTCATAAGTTGACCTCAGACAACAGTATAAAAAAAAAAAGCAAGTTTAATTTAATTGTCTCCCTCTCTACTGCTTTCTGTCTGTTTGAATCGCCGGCATTCAGTTAAGTTTGATGCAGACTGTCAGTGTTAGGGCGCGCTTTTACTGATAATGGAAATACTCGCGTGAATTAGTAACATTTAAAGATGAGGATATAACCTGTAAAATTAACATTTTGCGCTGAGGACGCGCACGCATCTGTCAAAGCTCATGACAGGGTATGTTAAAACACTAATGCATTCGCTTGAAGCATAAGATTAAGAATTCTCATGTTTTGGTCACTTGGATCATGTACCTTTCCCGCAGCAGCTCACTCTGTTTCCACTCCACTATTTTTTAGATGCAGTTTGTCAATAGAAATGCGTTATTCAACGCTGTAATTTGACGGTGACTGGAGGAAGCGTTGCATGTTACAGAGGGCAGACCCGACTAATCGATTATGAGAATCGTTATCGATATCATGAGGTGGTTTAAGCAAGTGCTGGTCCTAAGAAACTAGGTCCAGCTCAGGACCTGATTATAACCAGCTCAGGATCATCTTAAACCAGCTGCCATGCTTCAAAACATACCCATCTTATGCCGTTTTTTCAACAGGTTAGTGAGGTAATATGCTGAATTAATAGCTTTTTTGTGGAAACAGTATTTTGTATAGTGAATCTACAGCTTTGTTGCTAAACTTAAACGTGTATTCCATTACATTTTCATTTTGGAGTGAGCTAGAACATGCTTGCCACAAAATAATAGGTCAAATTAATTTACCCCACTGCATTCTATTTCTATGGTCTTTAGACAGACAAATATTGTTAAAGTAAACCTGACTCTCCATTTTCTTCCACCCCAGATAGGGGATCTCATCTTTATTTTTATTTCTTTTAATTCCTATTATAACTGTTATACTATATATATTTTTATTTAATTCACTTACGAATATTTTAACTTCATTTTTGTGTAAAGCACTTTGAATTGCCACTGTGTATGAAATGTGCTATTCAAATAAACTTGCCTTGCCTTTGCCAATAATTATACACCATAATAAAACTGTCGGATGACCCAAAGGGGTTGCAATCTCCCCCTTCTAAGAAAATCTTTAATGTCTCATAACAGGTGCTGCCACAGTGGCAGGGGTCATAGCTGTGTCAAGCTGTGCCTACATGAACTTAATAAAATATGTAACATTCCTCATGTGACCCATCAAAGGCAGCTAAAGAAGAGCACAGAAGGGACTGGTCTGCATGTCTGCAGTTGGGATCGATCACACTATTGACAGCACTGTGGATGTCCTGCAGTGCTTACAGTGGTTGTTCTCATTTTATCAGGAGGCTTAACTTGTTCTGCCCATAAAGGGCATGTTCCTGGATCAACATCGATGTTGCTCCTAGAACAATATTAAATATTTGCGATATTAGGGAGAAATACAGCTGAAAGATATTTTCTTCATACTTTTTTATTTGATCATTAAATGTTCATCATGTGACGAGGCACAAACAGATTGTAACAAAGATAAAACTTTTAGACAAAGAAAAAACAAAACAAAATGACCACACTATTACCCTGAAGTACATGAAGTGAACATCAAATGTTCAGTATGAAAAGCAAGAGATTGACTCAGAGATGATAAAACACTAATAATTTAACTCCATCTGCAAAGTGCAGAGCGGTTTTACTATGGTTTATCGTTTATGTGCAAGAAAGCAAAACAGCATTTTCCTTAGATGATCAACCAAACAAATACAAAATACGCACTATGGCTTCCTTCTCTGAGGTGCCTTTTAGCTTTAGAAGAACATAATTACTTCATTACGCACAGAACGTTTAGCTGGTGTAGACCTGACGTAGAATGACCACAAAACATGAACTTCCCTTTCTTGCATTCATCACCACAAGCTCTCAACATGTACACAAAGTTCAAAATTAAGAACAATTCTGCATATTCATTGGTCCATTTTATCAGACAACATATCTTACTTACGATTGGTGGACTCATTACTTAATGTTTCTTACAGGTTTGATTACATTAACTCTGACAGAAAAAGTACTTTGCATATAATTTACAGCACAATAGTTGTACATGTTTCTTGCTTAAGCATTTCAGTATGTTCTGCATGATATTTTTAATCTTTAATATAATTGCAGAAAATATCAAAATCAAAACAAGTGGTTTGCGATAAATGTTTACTATTAACTAATGAATAAGAGGAAAGATGAAATCGTTTAATGGAAGCACTTGTGATATTCGTATCTGTGAAGACCTGAATCAAAAACTAATAAGGCATAAACCAGATTCCGGTTTGTAGACACAAACAGCTATGATCTGGATTCCTAATACAGACCTTGAATGCGATGGATATGATGCGGACTAAACTCTGCCTCCTGATTAGCATAAGCCCATTTTGGGCTTCCCTAATCAAGCCTCCACAGAAAGAACTACAATTTCTTTTCATAGAGCATTTGAGTAGGATAAGTAATGTCAGGTGACGTATGTTTAACGGACTGAGATATTTTGAACGGATTCTCAAAAATAGCTTTGTCAGCAGTTCAAAAGCATAGCAATTTGATTTCCCTTATAATTATCCTACTTTTTGTGGTCCTACATGTGCTTCCGTGAATTAGGTCAGGCTGGGAATGACAGACGTAGTGCATGTGAGCTGGAGGAATATTCTGAGGTAACTTAATGAATAAAGCAGGCAAAGCCTTTTCATGCCATCATCCCAAATCACATGTGCCATTAATATGATCATTTATAATATAATACCTTATTTCAGTTCTCTATATTACATCATAATAGCTTCATCTACATTATATCACCTATCATCTATATTACACAAATAACATCGAACACTAATCATTTAATTTACATTAAATAACCTCATACAATCTTTTTATACCTCAATTCTTTTTTTGTCCCTTTGACCTGCATATGTACTTTGCATTTAAATGAAATTTCCTCATCTGTAACGGACATATAAGTGTTTCACAAACACTGACCTGTACTTGTTGCACAGAGTAAGAGAAAGAGAGAAGAGTTTATGAGGGGAAGGGTTTATGGCTTTAAGGGCAGTGTTTTGCTGTAATTGCTCTGAAATAGTGTGTTAGTGTGCGTCTTTAAGCTGGTTCTTACGTGCACGTGCGATCAAAGCACCTGTGTCAACAGCCCGTTCGAAGAAGCGAACGACGGGCGGCTCATTCAGGAGAGATGCGAGAATCTGCTCGAAGGAGAAACTCCAGTCGCCATCTCTGAACGTGGAGGGTGAGCTGGGTGTGTCTGTTGGTGTGTCCAATGCCGGGCTGCTGGTTTCGGTGGGACTGCTGGTGGGCGTAGAAGGGCGCGAAGTTGAGTTCGGGGTAATGTCAGAGTGGGACGGGACAGTTTCATGTTGACTGACCGGAGACTCAGGGTGGTCGTGGGCACCTTCACCCTCAGCGAGGGTCTCGGCCTCAGGGCTGGTGGGTAATGTTGGGGAGGTCTCTGACTGAGCCGTGCTGGTGGGTGTATTTTGGGGTGTTTTTTGTGGGCTGCTCTCCTGTAGCTTCCGCCCCACCTCCTCCATGCGCAACAGAAGACTGGTCACTCGCGCCACAGCGCGGTACAGACTCTCCTCCTCCTCATCACCGTGGAACACACCATACAGAGTCTTCGTCAAACGAATAAACTGCACCTGGAACACATACAGTCTATTTAATTGGGCTGAACTGTATTTACATGGCTCCAGCAATGACAACAAATAAGCCTAGAGGTTACCATGGGCAACATTCCTATTACACTTCAATAAAACAAGTCTAAACGTGAGTTTGAGGGCAAGAACAAGTTGTGTGTTCAGGACAAAGATCAGCGAGGCTCACAGACTATGCAAGAGAACAGGAATAGAACTGCACTGAACAATGTCAGTCAGTAGAGAATGGACACTGTTGACACAATTGTCAAACACCTCAATGTATTTGTGGAATCATCATCATCAGGACAAAGCAAACCAGGTGCTGAAATCAAATAAGCATAAGGAATTGTCTTGATGTCCCAGATTCATATATTCATATTTTAAAAGTACACACAGTGTTTTTGAAACACTACATTATTTTAATAGTTTCTAATAAATATATATTATTATTAACATACACTGCCTTTCAAAAAAAAAAAAAAAGTAAATAATTTTTTTATTCTACAAGGATACATTAAATTAATCAAAAGTGACAGTGAAGACTACAGAAAATGATTCATCATACTTTCTAAATATATTTAAAAAAAAATTATTATGGTTTCCACAAAGATATCAGGCAGCACAACTGTTTTCAACTGAACAATAAGAAAAGTTTCTTGAGCACCAAATCAGCATATTAGAATGATTTCTGAAGGATCATGTGACACTGAAGACTGGAGTAAAGATGCTTCATAAATGACAGTTTTGCCATTCAGGAATAAATTACAGTAAAAAAAACGTAAAATAGAACATGTTATTTTAAATTGTAATTTTCCACAATACTACCGTTTTACTGTACTTGATCAAATAAATGCAGCCATGGTGAACATAAGAAAACCTATTTTAACTTCTCAAAACTATATATACTTAATTATTACCTTCGCTCAGCTTTCAGACGGTGTGCACAAACAATGTTAAAACAACAAGGTAAACATTGGACAGTTAGTAGCGATGCTACGTTTGGTTTATGTAAACAGATCAGCTGTACATAAACTGGAAAATCTTAGCATCATACATGAAAAGCTCACTCAACAGACAAATTTCCAGTCATATTAAATGGCTGGATAATGCCATTTAATACCATTAACTTTTTCCTGCACAAAGACATTGCAGATTTATGTATCAATTCAATTCTAACTGACCATGTTTAATTTTTATGTGTGTGTACCTGATTAATTCTGGGCAGATCTTTAATATTCTCATCTCTCCGCTGCAAGTCTTCCTGCCACTGTTTCAGATATTCTTGCAGATCTACTTTAGCACGACCTGAGGGGCAAAATACATTAGATTTTTACACAGCTTTTATACTCGATTCTGATCATTTGACGTTTGTATCTGCCAACAAATCTCTTTCCTTTCACGTAATCAAATCATTTTTACTAAAAAAATCTATATAGTCTGTCCATCCATTTATTTGGTAAGCAGCCAAGTAAAAATGCAGTCATTTGGTTTTTGCACAGTAACCCTGACCACCCTGTTATGGTTTATTTTGTGATCATGTTTGATATAATGTAGAGAACATGATTATAGGACAGGGATCAATACTCCACCTCTCTCTGGACATTTTCTGATCACTCCATCCTCTGCTGTGTCTACAAGTAAAAGAAGAGAAAATGTACATCCACGAAACAGAGAGACACTCACACCACATGCATGAACAGATATAAAAACACATATACATACACACATATATATATATATACATACATACATATAATATATATATATATATATTATATATATATATACACACATACACAAACATACATACATATATATACTCACCTAAAGGATTATTAGGAACACCATACTAATACTGTGTTTGACCCCCTTTCGCCTTCAGAACTGCCTTAATTCTACCTGGCATTGATTCAACAAGGTGCTGAAAGCATTCTTTAGAAATGTTGTCCCATATTGATAGGATAGCATCTTGCAGTTGATGGAGATTTGTGGGATGCACATCCAGGGCACGAAGCTCCCGTTCCACCACATCCCAAAGATGCTCTATTGGGTTGAGATCTGGTGACTGTGGGGGCCATTTTAGTACAGTGAACTCATTGTCATGTTCAAGAAACCAATTTGAAATGATTCGAGCTTTGTGACATGGTGCATTATCCTGCTGGAAGTAGCCATCAGAGGATGGGTACATGGGGGTCATAAAGGGATGGACATGGTCAGAAACAATGCTCAGGTAGGCCGTGGCATTTAAACAATTGGCACTAAGGGGCCTAAAGTGTGCCAAGAAAACACCCCTCACACCATTACACCACCACCACAAGCCTGCACAGTGGTAACAAGGCATGATGGATCCATGTTCTCATTCTATTTACGCCAAATTCTGACTCTACCATCTGAATGTCTCAACAGAAATCGAGACTCATCAGACCAGGCAACATTTTTCTAGTCTTCAACTGTCCAATTTTGGTGAGCTTTTTGGTGAGTGAACCATGCCACGCTCAGAATTGCTTAAATCACCTTTCTTTCCCATTCTGACATTCAGTTTGGAGTTCAGGAGATTGTCTTGACCAGGACCACACCCCTAAATGCACTGAAGCAAAATGCCATGTGATTGGTTGATTAGATAATTGCATTAATGAGAAATTGAACAGGTGTTCCTAATAATCCTTTAGGTGAGTGTGTGTATATATATATATATAAGCTTTTCAGGGTGGGCAGGGATTTAAGCTTCTGCTTCTTGATAAAACACCAAAATTTTAAGCTTGAAATGAAGCTTTTTTGATGTTAGGTGATACAAGTTCCTCTTAAGCACAAATAAAAATACTGCACACAACACACAAACATGAAAATACAGATAAACACACCAAATAAAATCACTACCATTATAAAACACCCAGAAGAAAGAAGAAAGAGTAAAAAGAAAGGAAGGAGCCACAGAAAGCAGTGAAAGCTGACCAGAAAGACGAGTGGAGAAAGAGTGATCTTCAGCTGGAGGAAAAAATCTAGACGACGGTAAAATCTTACACTCCTGGGTCCCTGAAGAAACACAAAATATGCATATATGCAGAAACACACATTCTTCAATTTTATTTGCACTAGTAAAAAAATGGTCATGATCTGTTGTCAGTTGTGGATAAATCTGCACTTATCAAAATGGCCCCTTGTTTTTTAAAAAGGCACCCAATTACATCAAGATTGATGGGGATTTAGATAAAGTGGTGTTATCTTCGTAGTTACAGAACCAGGCTAGTAATCCAAAGGTTATTGGCTCATATTACTCGTATGCCCTTCATTGTGCAGGGTCGTCCAAACTCAACCTTTGGATGAGAAAGTGACCAATAACGATCTAACTAAATATTTACAAATAAAGAGAATAATGAGGGGATGTAGAGAGGTTACATATATAGATTATACAGGGTTACAGAGAAGTTAGATGATAGATTATATATGGTGACCCAACTATCACCCTGTATAGATTATAAAAGTTTATTGAGGGGTAAAATTTCTAGATTATACAGGGTTATAAAGGGGCTAGACGTACAGATTATATATAATTATACAGGGTTATACATGGGTCAGATATATAGATAATTAAGGGTTACTGAGGTATAAGATATCCAAATTGCATAAGGTCGTAGAGCGGACAGATGAATCAATAAAACTATATAAATCATTGCACAATCATACAATCAATCATATACAGATATAAGATATAATCCAGATATACAGATATAATGTTTTACTAGTAGGTGCAGGACACTATAGTTCATTTATGTAAGTGAGGATAGCAAAATAAAGTAAACTGTGACATATTATACCCAAAAATACTTCATACAGTGGACTACCAGTAAAACCGATAAAAATTTGGGACCAAAATTATTTTGGGACAATTTGACCTGACCATGTTTTGCTTAAAGTGGCGGTTGATTATGATTCCACTTTTTAAACTTTAGTTAGTGTGTTATGTTGCTGTTTGAGCATAAACAACATCTGCAAGGTTAACGGTCAAAATTCAAAGAAAAGGAAGATATTTGCTTATTAAGGACTACAACAAACGGCCGGTAGGGACTTCTTGTGGGTTTGTGACATCACTAACCCTAAACACAATGTACACAATCCCAACCCCCGGGAACACGCAACAAAGGCCATTTTGAGAAGAGGAAGAGTTAGTAGCGTTGTTGCCATGCCGTCGAAACGCTGAACCTTCCTGAACATTATAATCCAAATATAGCTCTCTGTGCTGCACATTTTATGGAGGACAGCAGTTTCAGTTTAAAAGAAGAAGCTGTTGTTTATGGGCCACAACCTGTAAGTATGTTTAATTCTTTGTTGATGTGTTTTCCATGAATGGATTCTATTGCTATTTTTATGCTGTAGCAAGGACGTTAACAAAGGGAAACCCTGTTTGGCTCTGCTAGCCAGTTACCTAATTGCTAATTCAAATTTATCTGACAAACACCTACAAACTTCTTTTTAATTCCACTAGCGAACTTCGAATGTTGGTGTTTGTTGGTGTTTAAGTGTTCAGTGTAAATACAGGCACGCTAAACATGGTTCTGTGTTTGATATATGGCCACTGTAATAAATCCATGATTAGTCTTTGTCTCATCGTTCTGGTGACAGATATTTGGCTACACTCGCTGTATAAAGACAAAACTAACGGTGCTATAAAGTCAGTAGCGATCACTATAGATCCAGTCTGTAATAAAAAAAAAATCCCTTAGATAACTGTAGTATCATTTGTTAGAACAATTATATGAAAAAAGACTACAAGGCAATCATGTATTCTGCTGTACTAAAAGCTTTAATCAGGCTAAAACCGCATATCAAAAGCTAACATAAACAGTAGTAGCATTTACAAATAACAGCGTATCTACAAAGTATGAGACAACTACATATAAAAAAAACCCTGTACCATTCTGAAACATCCTGTAACAGCTGTTCTTGCGCAAGTTCTGCTCGATCCTCTTTACTAATATTCTCTGGGTCTGATTCGGGCTCAAATTGATAAGGCAATATTGACGCCATTTTTTATTACAGTACACCTGAGCATATGCAACTAACCATAATGGTAAGGGGGGTGACGTTTCCGGACAACGTGCACTAGGCGGTTAGCGAATCACAACTCACTGGGCCAACTAACCAATCTGAGGCCATTGCGTATTTCTGAGGGAGGGGCTTCATAGAACCAGGAACTCAACAGACAGAGAGACACAGCAGTGTAGAATAAAGGTAAAATATGTGTAAAATAAAGCGTTTTTTAAAAACGAAGCATGATCCCATGTTACAGTGCACCCCATAAACACAATCAAGCCTTCGAATAAAGCTGATTAACCACCCCTTTAAGTGTTTTTTCTTTAATTGCTAATGCAACCTTTTACACCACAGACTAAACAAAATTAAGCATATTTATATTGTATTACCATCTTCTAAACCATAGCGAATAAACTGTGATAATGTAAGAAACAGTTGAAGGTGTCCGAAAATGTTTTGGTTTGACTGTACACTCACCTAAAGGATTATTAGGAACACCATACTAATACTGTGTTTGACCCCCTTTCGCCTTCAGAACTGCCTTAATTCTACTTGCCATTGATTCAACAAGGTGCTGAAAGCATTCTTTAGAAATGTTGGCCCATATTGATAGGATAGCATCTTGCAGTTGATGGAGATTTGTGGGATGCACATCCAGGGCACAAAGCTTCCGTTCCACCACATCCCAAAGATGCTCTATTGGGTTGAGATCTGGTGACTGTGGGGGCCATTTTAGTACAGTGAACTCATTGTCATGTTCAAGAAACCAATTTGAAATGATTCGAGCTTTGTGACATGGTGCATTATCCTGCTGGAAGTAGCCATCAGAGGATGGGTACATGGTGGTCATAAAGGGATGGACATGGTCAGAAACAATGCTCAGGTAGGCCGTGGCATTTAAACGATGCCCAATTGGCACTAAGGGGCCTAAAGTGTGCCAAGAAAACATCCCCAACACCATTACACCACCACCACCAGCCTGCACAGTGGTAACAAGGCATGATGGATCCATGTTCTCATTCTGTTTACACCAAATTCTGACTCTACCATCTGAATGTCTCAACAGAAATCGAGACTCATCAGACCAGGCAACATTTTTCCAGCCTTCAACTGTCCAATTTTGGTAAGCTCATGCAAATTGTAGCCTCTTTTTCCTATTTGTAGTGGAGATGAATGGTACCCGGTGGGGTCTTCTGCTGTTGTAGCCCATCCGCCTCAAGGTTGTGCGTGTTGTGGCTTCACAAATGCTTTGCTGCATACCTCAGTTGTAACGAGTGGTTATTTCAGTCAAAGTTGCTCTTCTATCAGCTTGAATCAGTCGGCCCATTCTCCTCTGACCTCTAGCATCAACAAGGCATTTTCGCCCACAGGACTGCCGCGTGGCTGTGCGTGAAAATCCCAGTAACTGAGCAGATTGTGAAATAGACCGGCCTCAGACCGGCCCGTCTGGCACCAACAACCATGAACCGTGTTCCTAATAATCCTTTAGGTGAGTGTATATACATAACCATATCATTATGTTCACACTAAAATTGTATTATAGCACAGTGGCAGAGATCAGAGAATGAATTTACCTGGTTGAAGATGTAGTTTGAAGAGAAGCTTTAGTTTTTCTGTAAATGATCTGTTGTATAAGATATCTGCAACACACGCACACACACACTTGAATGAATCTGACAGATTGGAAAGCAAGCTGCTATGTACTGAGGTTGAAGGTCAAAGGGCAGTCAGTTTAGTTCAGGTTTAGGCTCCTCTTACCCAGACCGCATATGAATTCTTTAAAGTTCACAAGTCCATCTCCATTCTCGTCCAGAATACGAAAGGCTGATCGTGCCAGCGAGCATGCGTGCGTGTGTGTGGTCCATGGCAGCAGGAGGTTAAACAGGCTACTAAACTGGGACTGATCCAGCTGGTACTGGTCCAGATATGGCAGGCTGGGGTCATGGTTCTGCAGGGCAGGATTACACACTGACCAGTAACAGCTCACAAAGTGCTGCCTCTGTAACACACAAGCATAGTCACTATACTGTATATCCATATGTCCACGCCTACACATACTCAACAAAAGAAATTTAAAAGACACGCAAGCACAAACAATTTAAGTGGTAGCGTCCTTATTTTGAGGCCTTTATGTACTAAAAAGCACCAGTTTGTAAGTGTAACTCACCTTAAAAAGCATGTAGAGCTCGTCCAGCTGAGCAGCACTGAACTTCACACCTTGAGCAACAACACGCAACTGCGGAAATAAGACACACAAAAAACCCGACAGACTATTAAACAATTTACCAGGGGCAACAATCTTTACTGCCACTGTATGTACAAACAAGATGTGTACAGAAGAAATTATGCAAATTACACCACATTCAAAAGTTTAGGCTATGTAAGATTTTTCAATGTTTTTGAAAAAGCCTCTTATGCTCACCAAGGCTGCATTAACTTGATATAAAAAAAAAAAAAACAGCAATAATGTGAAATATCATTACAGTTTATTTTTATCTTAAAATGCAATTTCATTCCTGTCATGGCAAAGCTGAATTGTCAGGAGCCATTACTCCAGTCTTCAGTGCCACATGACTTTGGGGTTAGAATTGTTGCATTATTCCAAATAAATAGATTAAGATGAACAAATAAATGAAAAGAGATTCACAAAAAATGAATACAATTCACAAATAAATAAAATGAGATTTGCAAATAAAAATAAATATTTACAAATGTGTTTTATGTTTACAAACACATCTCTGCCTGGCATTCATTTGTGAATCGCTTTCTATGCATTTGTGAATTGCTGCATGCATTCGTGAATCATTTCCTGTGCATTTGTGGATCACTCTCTGTGCTTTGAAACATTTCTAGCATCAAGACGTGCTGACAAATCCACAAATAAGTGGACTCCACCCACCGTCTACTTAAGCCAATCAGATAACAGCCATTTGCGCTGAACAATCATAGCACAGTCAGGAACAGAAAAAACACTTATTCAAAACACAAATCTTTTGTAACATTATACATTTATTTACTGTCACTTTTGATCAATTTAATGCATCCTTGTTAAATAAATTCACCTTTTTAAAAAATCGTACTGATCACATAATTTTGAAAGGTAGTGTATACTTTACAAAATCAAATGTGCCATGAAAACAATGAATTTAGACTGTAAGTACACATACTGTAAAATAAAGTGAAACCCAAATTAGATAATCAGCATAATCTGAGTGAAAAATTATACATGAATTTCTTAATTTCTCTGTATTTTGGTGATCTAATAATGCAATTACAGAATGTTATAATACAAATCTTTAGAATTTTGAAAAATTGAATTACATTATATTAGATTAGATTTGGAATGTAAAGGAATAAGGTTCACACAGCATGACATTTGTACTTACCACATTTTGTTTTGTTGTGTCTTCTAATGTCTGAATGACACAAAGCTTGTTCTTCTTCCGCATGTTTTCCACTTCCTCAGTTCGAATGTCTCCATATTTCTGAAACAAAGAAACCTCATTATTCTGAGCAATTATTCTGTCTATTTCAGGGCTTTGGTTTGCTGGCCCCAGAACTCCTGTCAGAGGGGGGTTTCCATCATTCCATGCAATTTACATAAAACTATAAAATCTGTCACCACGAGTACAGGTGTTGATTGTCAAAGAAGTATTGACAAAGACATCCCACCATGTTGTTTTTTTCTTTGCACAGGCTTTTAATATTAAGATTTTAATATTCACTTCAGGGTATTAAAGTGTGTAGCTTTACCTCATATGCCTCTTTGATGAGATCACATATGTCAACCTTTTGTATTGATTTGTCATTGGTTGTTGCAGATGCCTGCTGTACGGTAGCTGGTAGAGGACTGTCTTTATTCGTGACATTGTCAAAAAACCTTAAGGATAAAATATGAACACAGATTGAGTTTGTGAAGATAAAAATCCACTGCAAAAACCAAAGATGCTGTTTACAATTAAACGGCAGCTTGTCATCCAAAGACACTCTGTGGGTTCAGTCATCCTGATCTTTGCTGAATGAATTACACAGCATGGACAAAAGATCCATGTAGCAGTGGTGGTAATAATAAACATATATGTAGTTAGATTTTTTTCACAGTGGCAAACCTCTATTATTAAAATGCTCACCTTATGCTACTCATAAGAGGCAGACAGGGCACAAAAATGTGGAACTGATAGTAGGAACTATGCAGCTTGCTATCAACATGCTTGGTTATTATAATATGACAACTTTCTATCTAATCACCTGTTGAGGACAGTGACAGCTTCTGCGTCGTCATGGCAACAAAGCAGATTGTCCATATTGTAGTCGAGCACAGCAAGGCCAAGCTGCAGGATGGCTTTGATTCCATCATAAAAGAAGCAATCAACGACATTCACAGCACTCTCAATTGGCAGTACACTGATAAAGAGAGTCAGGAACCATGACAATGATACTGATGAGAAGAACGACAGGTCTGTCATGTGTTCAGTCAGCTGGGTTAGATGCTCACGGATCAGTTCCTCGAACACAGCTTGGTCCACCAAGGCACCTGGAAAACATGCACACAAAGACTTGAATAATATTGCAAGCCAAACTAAATAAATTCAGTCAGAAGCACCAAACAGAATTGCAAATAATTACAAACAGGATAGGAGAAAGTATTTAACCTTAGAAAAACCCTGCAAGTTTATTAAGATGATTCAATTACATTCCGAGTATGAGATGTGAATAACCAGCTCTCACACACATACCAATAATTCTGCGATTAAAGTAGTCTGGGAGCATTCGTTCACACACAGCAACCAGCAGCCAGAAGGCCTCTTCCTCTTTAGCATACAGCAGCAACACAGACGTCAGGATATTCATCGCCTGGACAGACCAACATATAAACAATGAGTGAGAATTTATACATCTTCTAAAGCAGCTTTTTCAGCATGTCGCTGCTCGAGACCCCCCCGAAAAAATGCAGCTCTGCAGTTGGATACTATAATGCGTGTCTCGTGTTTTTAAGAACAAACACGCATTCTGTTTGATTATCGGTTATGTCTGTTACTTAGACGTCAAAGAGATCAAATTAAACATATAGTGAAACTAAAGTGCTTCTTCTCGTGTGGACGAATGAAGACAACGGCGCAGCGTTTAAAGAAAATGTCCGATGACTGACATCACAGAATGTACCGGTATTTTACTGCCAATGTGTGAATGGTCTCTTGTAAAAAGCCAGAATGTCATTGCTTGTGTGAACAGCCTATTTGTGTATTTATCGGTAAAGTCATTCTGGTAATTTACCGGTATTGCTGTGTGAAAGGGGCTATTATTAGAATGAGTGGAAGGCAAGACTTTCAGTGAATAGAAACATAATTATGAGTTTGGAATGACATGAGAGTGTGTAATGACAGAATTTAATTTCAAGTGAACGGTCCCTTTAAGAGTTTGTGATGAAGTTGTATAGACAAATTTTAATATAAATAAATTGAAAATTAAAATAATCTGACTTATAAATAGTTATAAACAAATCATGTGTTATTCTACACAGTCACCATGTCATTACAAATACACTCACCTATAGGATTATTAGGAACACCTGTTCAATTTCTCATTAATGAAATTATCTAATCAACCAATCACATGGCAGTTGCTTCAATGCATTTAGGGGTGTGGTCCTGGTCAAGACAATCTCCTGAACTCCAAACTGAATGTCAGAATGGGAAAGAAAGGTGATTTAAGCAATTCTGAGCGTGGCATGGTTGTTGGTGCCAGACGGGCCGGTCTGAGTATTTCACAATCTGCTCAGTTACTGGGATTTTCACGCACAACCATTTCTAGGGTTTACAAAGAATGGTGTGAAAAGGGAAAAACATCCAGTATGCGGCAGTCCTGTGGGCGAAAATGCCTTGTTGATGTAGAGGTCAGAGGAGAATGGGCCGACTGATTCAAGCTGATAGAAGAGCAACTTTGACTGAAATAACCACTCGTTACAACCGAGGTATGCAGCAAAGCATTTGTGAAGCCACAACACGCTCAACCTTGAGGCGGATGGGCTACAACAGCAGAAGACCCCACCGGGTACCACTAATCTCCACTACAAATAGGAAAAAGAGGCTACAATTTGCACGAGCTCACCAAAATTGGACAGTTGAAGACTGGAAAAATGTTGCCTGGTCTGATGAGTCTCGATTTCTGTTGAGACATTCAGATGGTAGAGTCAGAATTTGGTGTAAACAAAATGAGAACATGGATCCATCATGCCTTGTTACCGTGCAGGCTGGTGGTGGTGGTGTAATGGTGTGGGGGATGTTCTCTTGGCACACTTTAGGCCCCTTAGTTCCGAGTGGGCATCGTTTAAATGCCACGGTCTACCTGAGCATTGTTTCTGACCATGTCCATCCCTTTATGACCACCATGTACCCATCCTCTGATGGCTACTTCCAGCAGGATAATGCACCATGTCACAAAGCTCGAATCATTTCAAATTGGTTTCTTGAACATGACAATGAGTTCACTGTACTAAAATGGCCCCCACAGTCACCAGATCTCAACCCAATAGAGCATCTTTGGGATGTGGTGGAACGGGAGCTTCGTGCCCTGGATGTGCATCCCACAAATCTCCATCAACTGCAAGATGCTATCCTATCAATATGGGCCAACATTTCTAAAGAATGCTTTCAGCACCTTGTTGAATCAATGCCACGTAGAATTAAAGGTCCCGTTCTTCGTGATCCCATTGTTCAAACTTTAGTTAGTGTGTAATGTTTCTGTTAGAGCATAAATAATATCTATAAAATTATAAAGCTCAAAGTTCAATGCCAAGTGAGATATTTTATTTAACAGAAGTTCCCTTTCAAAGCCTACAGCGAACGGCCGGCTTGGACTACATCCTGGTACAGCCTGCTTTAATTACGTCAGTAGAACAGTAGAACAGACTAACCTCCGCCCACAAGAATACGCGAAAAAGGGGGCGTGGTCTTGTTGCTCTCCCACGTGGAGAAGAGGAAGTGTTGCGTGGAGAAGACGAGGAAGTGTTGCGTTTGAGTGTGTTTGTCGCCATGTCGTCGAGACGCTGTTATTTTCATCCCGGAGTCAAATCACCTTTGTTTGGCTTTCACAGGGACTCTGTACTTAGAGATCATTGAGCACATACATCTCCCCGTTAAGAGGCGTGACCTTTCCTTGCAACGTGCGCTAAGCTGCTGTCGAATCACAACACAGGAACCGTGCGCTAAGCTGCGGTCAAATCACAACACGGGAACCGCTGGCACAATCAGAACTCGTTACGTATTTCTGAAGGAGGGACTCCATAGAACAAGGAACTCATCAGCCCGTTTTTAGGACAGTGAAAAGAGCGGTATACAGATAAGTAAATTGTGTGAATTTTTTTTTTACACGTGAAACATGAACACATGTTATATTGCACACTGTAAACACAATCAAAGCTTCAAAAAAACACGAAGAACGGGACCTTTAAGGCAGTTCTGAAGGCGAAAGGGGGTCAAACACAGTATTAGTATGGTGTTCCTAATAATCCTTTAGGTGAGTGTACATAGACTTAACTTTGCATATTTTCCATGTTTATACTTTGCATACACAAGTGTTGGATTAACAGAACCATTCATCATGTCCTTTATGTTCTGCACACAAAAATATTTATAAGAGGCTCCATAGTTCATGTTATGTTCCTTATTACCATAGATTTAGCTGGTTCTCATTTTTCCCTTGTTTTGTTAAATATATTATTTAATTCCAAATATTGGTTTAATGTGCAATAAAAAAATATTTTTGTGCTGCTTGTGTACGTGCATGGTAATGAGTGCTAGACTTGCAGACAACGCTGTACAAAGCAGGATGATGCGTACAGACATACACCATCATAAAGTCTGCTCCCCTTTGAAGCTACAACCTGTCACTTAGACAGGACACGACCATCTAACTGACATTTAAACATTTGCTAAGTGAATATTTCAAAAATTCTATGCCATGAAAACACTAGAAAATTTCAAACCTGTATGACTCTAAAACTGTGTAGTCAATCAATCAGAGTGCAACTTGATGGTTTTGAGAAATTATTTAAAGATTTTTGTGAACAAGAAGCATCAGATGTTCTGTGAACTGGGACATCTGCTGCTGAGACCATGTGTGTAGAGTCACATGTGTGCGTATACCTGGCAATAGCCAATTTTGGGGTTGCGGTGAGCATAAGCAGTCAGGACACGGCGAAGGGCTGAGATTCCCGTGTCACTCTGGAATGCTGGGTGTTCCGGGAGAGAGCGGTGCAGATCTCTCTCAATCTCATCACACGCGAGTGAGCTGCTGCCCATACATTCCTCCAGTATGCGCCCGTAGTACCCAGGATGAGAGGTCATGTCATGTACTGCACCTATAACACAAGCAAACATACATGTACAAACTGCAGCACACACCTACTGTGAATATACACACACACACACACACACACACACACACACACACACACACACACACACACACACACACACACACACACACACACACACACACACACACACACACCTGAGAAGAGCATCCACAGTTCTCCTCTGAGAGTCTCTGGAACTCCTCGTACAATGAGATCACGCGTTTTTTTGGTGCAAAACATTCCGGTTCCACGGCCATATTCAGCGAAGTGGATCTGCCACGACTGCTCCTTCATTCGCTCCTTCAGCTGTCAACAGTGGGATCAAAAAATTGTATTGACCCCAAACTTTTGATTGTTAAAGTATACCACTTAGTTTGATTCCATTCAGTCCTCTACTTAACTAACATTAACACCAATATTGCAATAAGGTTATGGGTACCATTTTGGGGTCAAGGTTTTCTGCATCGTGCGGATGAAAGACGTTCATGAGAGCTTCAGTGCTGACGGCTTGACTTTGCCCCACCATCACACCCTCCTCATCCTCGGAGAGAAAGACACAGACATACGATTTAGTGTCCTCTGGGGTGTGATTTTTACACAAAATCATGCCATGAAACAGTCTGTGACATTTTTAATTGTTATGGAATATATTTAATAATGGTATTATCATGCTAACGCATACTAAAACAATCTTTTTATAAGAGGCTGGAGTGTAGAGGAATTACCGGATTACTGACACAATGCTGGGGACTTCCTGCTGTGCCACACTTTCTGCGGATGGTGGCAGCAAGTCGCTCAAAATCCCGAACCTCAGAAAAACGCAAAGCTCTCTTTCCACGCAGACACACAGTCAGGGCACGACTACTGCGGTCTGGCAGCTCCACACTAAACACCTGCAGGCATACATTAATGCCAAAAACACAAAGAAATCAGCATTAGAAAAATACAAACACACTGATTACAAAACAATTAAGAATTAGGAATTATTCTCCAGCAACAATTTTCACTCTCCAGCCACAAAATATACTTGAACATAATTTCTATTGAAATGTATATGTAATACTTTAAATGTAATATAGCATAACACACTACATAAATGTGCTTTAGTATGTTAGTCAACATATCAAAATAAGTGTACCTGTGTAAATAAATGTTAAAAATCAGTTAAACTTTTTAAAAGTGCATTTTATTGTGTTAAGAAATATAGTAATGAAAGAAAATCCCTCCCTGTTCTAGCTTGTACTATTTCGAACAATGGCTGAAACCTTGTATTACTAGAACTCCGTGTTTATTGTCTCTTTTTGATGAATGGCTTGTTGTATTCCCCATTTGTAAATCCCGTAGAATAAAAGCATCTTTTAAATGAATAAATATAAATGAAAGTTAAGTTTACTGTAATGTACAGTTAAGTGGCTTTTTATTTCATTTATATTATCAGCAAATAGTAAAAAATAAATAAAATAAATACTATGTTTGAAGTACATTACAAGTGCACATTCAACACAATTAAGCATACAAAAGGGCAGTCTTCACCATGACAGATTTCTTTGCAGTTTGCAGAAAAATGAGCAGCTTACGCACCTCCCATAGAGGCATTATGAGATGGCACTGAGATCCATCCTGGCTTGCAAAGCACAGATAGTTCTCCGAGACACAGACTTTTCCAAGCGCATTGACGTGGCTGAATGGAACCCAGAGCAAACTCTCGTACACTTCACAAAGGCTTTCCTCCTGTGGCAACCGGAAAAATGCTCGGAATGACTGATTCCGTGCATGTATTTCCAGAGCCCTGCAAAGATTACAGTAGAGTCAGACATTGATCAGTAAAAAAAACAAAAGGTAACATTAAGAGGAATAAAATCAATGCACCTCTGCGTGATGTGAAGGGGGTTGGCCAGTGGATGTTCAGCATTAAATGTTTCTTTGTCGAAGAACCGCAAAATGGCGTAGTCGGCCAGCTGCTGCATGATCAGATATGTCTGCTGGAGCCTCAGGAGCATCGAAAAGAAATGATCCTCTCCTCGCACACGCACACGGATGCTCTCTGTCAACATCACGCTTGACGTACGTTCCAGACGGCTCACTTCATCCCAGGGATACACCAGTTTCACTAAGCAAGAAATGCACAAACCATGAATAAAATGAGATTTTGACTGATGCCAACTGTAAAAGGAGGAATCCGCAACATATGAAGTGCTTAAAGAGTAATATGCGTAAAATCGTTTGGAACGTTATAAGGGTGAGTAAATGATGACAGAATTTTATTTTTTGCGTTAACTATCACTTTAAGACTTTGCTATGTAAATGTCCTCAATTATGATTGGTTAACCCAGGGGTAGCCAAGTTCAGTCCTAGAGAGCCGCTATCCTGCAGAGTTTAGCTCCAACCCTAATCAAACACACCTGAACAAGCTCAGTGTCTTCAGGATTACTAAAGCTACAGGCAGATGAGGGTTGTTCAGGGTTGGAGTCAAACTCTGCAGGACAGCGGCTCTCTAGGACCGAACTTGCCTACCCCTGGGTTAACCTCTTTACATATTGAAAAAAAATGCAATTTCCAAATTGCTAAATAATGAGTAATCTTTAATATATAAACAGGTATGACATGTTAATTCAGGGGTTTTCAAATAGGGGTCCTGGGGACCGCAAGACATGATACCCTGAAAATATCAACCAATCATTTTATTTGAGAAACATCTTAACGTTATATGCTTTATATATTTTTCACACATTTAAATATATGGGTCATCATATGTAAATATGCATTCCTGCCATTATATTTTAGGAAGTGGCTCCCTGGCAAAAGGATCATAATAAATGTGGGGCCTTAGCACCAACAGATTTAATAAACGCATTGTTTTGACATCATAACCACAATAAAATGGTACTGTAAGAGAGCTTGTGGTATTATGCGTAAGCAGGCCAGCATGTTTCTAACCCTCGTTTCCCAGCATATAGGAGTAGAAACACAGGAAGTTGGTGCTGAGGTAGATCCAGCCCTGGTTTGGCACTCGCCCTCTCCAGTAGCTGCAAGAGAAATACGTCACAAGCTTCTCTTTCTGAGGCAAAACAAACAGACGTTCAAAGCGCAGCACTGCCTCCCGGAAGCGCTCGGGATCTTCCTCGTCATCTGCCGATGTGCCCTCCTCTGCTATCAGACCCTACACAAACACAACATACCACCACTAAAGTCAACAACACAAGAGCAATAGCTGGGACTAATATCTAAAATACAACAAAACACAAGGGGGAAAAAAGCATTCAAAGTTACTTGGGAGCCAAATAACCCTCTCACCCTTATCTTTCCCTGTACAAAACTGGTGATGTCTTCACCAGAGTCGAACACAGACAGCGTTCTGATGATGTTCTGCTGTAGCCAGTCCCAGTGCTGTGAGATCTCCTCTAAAGATGCTCCTGTACACACACACACACACACACACACACACACACACACACACACACACACACACACACACACACACACACACACACACACACACACACACACACACACACACACACACACACACACACACACACACACACACACACACATTATGTGTCAGGATCTGAATGAATAGAGTCTGAGCCCTCACATACACATTAACACTGTGTGCAGCATCTCTCTCACCACAGGCGATGATCCAGTACACCTGAGAGTCAGGCGTCTGGTGTAAAATGCGAAACGGGGCCACTCTGGCTGTTGAGTCAAGAACTGTATCCAAAGTTCCAACCAGCAGGCCTAAAACAATAATGTAAAACAACAAACATATTATTATAAAAACATATCCCTGAGCCTAAAATGTAACTGCATTTCTTAAAACCTGCAGCCGGAATCGCAACTGAATGTGGTCAGTTTTTCTATTTCAAATAACTGCTGTTCTTTTGAACTTTCTATCATTCAAAAAATCCACAAAAATATGAAGCAGCAAATATTAAAACAATGATAACAGAAAATGTTTCTTGAGCACCAATGGTGCGTTCAAGTCATGCCGTAAAGATCGTAAACATGAACACCACCATAAAGTCGTAAATACCAGTGGGAAGCTCTGGATTTTCTTTAAGCCCCGATTTTTACGAGTTGGAGGGCGTGTCAGTGAGAAACATGGCAGAATATCACAATACTTAAAGGTATTTAGAAGTGATATTGTCAGGCTTTTCTATTTACAGCCATAGCATATGATAACTAAGTTTACAGTGGCTTCATAAATTAATTAAATCTTAATACGAACTTCCCAGGATGACTTGAATGCACCACAAGTCAGCATAATAAGGCCCATTCAAACTATGACGCGCCCACAAAAGATAACTATAACAATAATTATATTAGCATCCACACCCACGGATATGGATATGCTGCTTTAAATGTTTGCGCTCTTTAAAGCAGAATGGATTCTGATTGGCTGCCAAAAACTGGAAAAGAATTATTTTTAAACTATATCTTTATTGTTATCATCATAGCTATTGAATGATCATGTGACACTGAAGACTGGCGTAACGACTGCTGAAAAATTCAGCTGGCATCACTGGAATAAATTACATTTTAAAATATATTAAAATAGAGATACATAAAATAAATAACAAAAGGTTTGTGTGGCACTTGATTTACTTATTGCAGAGTCTCTACCAGGATGTAGCAGGGACAAATTTTATGTTATGTCGTTGAAAATCTGTCCTCTCAGCACTGCTTCAGAATGAAGCTGCTGTATTATGGCTCTTAGCCATGAAGCAAAGGTTTCCATGGTGATGAACTCCAAAGAAGAAAAAAAGTCACTAATAATTAGAGTAAAACCTATAATCAGCTCACCAACAACTCTGGCCATATATTCCGCTGTACTGGCGGAGACTCCATGACAATATGACTTTTATTACTACCAATTTATTTGTTTATTAATAATAATAATAATAATAATAATAATAATAAACAGTTTTGAACACCACTTCCAATGGCATGGCCGTGGACCTACTTGCATTTATCCTTTTTATTTTTTCCATACTCTCAGTCAATTTGGAATGATGGATCGAAGGTAAAAAAATTTAAATAACGTTTTTATACTGATATCACAAGATTTTCCATGTGAGTGCGCATAATTTCTCAAAACTTTAAAAACTGTTCAGTTGTTTGGGTGTAAAACTTTTTTTTTCTGTTAGCAAAAATATATAATACTTAGTGCACCTTTAAAATAAACGTTATTGAAACCACCTGAAACCTAAACCTGACGTCACACCATGACGAAACAAGTCCTGCCAAAGGAAAGATGAAGTCCAGATCTAACTAAATATTCTCTGTATTAGGCTTCAGCTTCTAAACATATATCTGAAGGAATGTTGCATTTTTAAGTACCTTTATGCACACGGTCAGTTTACCGCAGTGGTGACGTCAGCACCCAAAAGAGCACATCATCAGAGCACTGATAGCGAAACTTGCAAAAAAACATCATATCTGCAAGCTTACGTTAACCCTTGACCTGTTGCAAATTGACTTTGGGTTAAAACAAAATGAATAGTTTGGAAAATCAATTGAGGTGTATGTTAAGGTGTAACGCCGAAAAAGACAGCACATGTTGGTACTTATTTAGCACACTAATTACATCATTAGAGCCTTTCATGTTTAGAGCTTGCTCTCGGATATCCGCGCCTTTCCCGGTACCTGTCAATCCTCCGCTGTCCTCTCCGGATCCGCGTCTGCGCTGGAGCACGAAGTAATCGTTGGATTTCTCCGTTACCCATAATTTCAGCGCGTTTTTGAGAAGCACCTCTTCGGGTTTGAGCCACATGCTGGGATTTGTTTTCAGAGATACGCGTCCTCTTGCATGACACTCGGATCATCTCAAGCGCATACACCCATAGATTTGCGTGTTGTTTGCTCTTGGACCGCTTTTCCCACGTCGACAGAAACTGAGCCAAAGACAGCGACACCGGCGCCACTGGGATTGTAGTCTTCCACATCTGCCCCGCTGAGCAGAAGAGAGCGCTACCCTGAAAAATATCGACTACACTTCCCACAATCCCCGCGCCACCTCATGACTTTTGTTTCAAATTATTTAAAGGTACAGCAACATATGTTTACGAAGCGTTGTCACGATACGGCCCAAAGCGTTTTTACCTGGAGTTTCTACCATGCCGACGGATTCAGGACTAGGGGTGGGAATTGTAAAGTATAATGATTCCGGTTTCCCAATAACGATTCTTTAAGTACTTTGAAGATTTTTTGAAGTCCAATAACTGCTTCTAACTATATATTTGTTCAAAAGAAATCTACATACAAATTAAATATTGCTATCATTTTATGAAACACCACTGATTACAGCACAACTTGTGTAACGTTAATCTTCAACCGAACCATTGTCATACAAACAGCCATTAATTACATGGATTGAAGTCTCTCATAAAACCGTAGTTCTTGTTGCATTTCTTTAATGACAAAAGTAATAATGTGCGGCTCAGTAAGTCAAGTCAAGTCAACTTTATTTATATAGCGCTTTTAACAATGTAGATTGTTCCAAAGCAGCTTTACAGTGTTAAACAGGAAAATAATGCAGCATAATTTTATTAAGCTGTATAGTCATTTGATGTCATCAGTTTAAATTTCCATACGGTAACAGTGTGGGCTTTAGATCAATAATTAGATCAATAATATATGGTTAATTATTATATGGTTAATTTAGTTTATTAATTAGATTTATTTCGATGTTTAGTTGAAAAATTTTAGTGTCCCCAACTGAGCACGCCAAGCCAGAGGCAACAGTGGCAAGGAAACCAAAACCCCATCAGGTGACCTAATGGAGAAAAATAAACATTGGGAGAAACCAGGCTCAGTCGGGGTGCCAGTTCTCCTCTGGCCAATTAACAAACAGCGTATTATTATTATTATGGCAGCTTTACAGGTCAGAGGTCATAATAGATCGGAATATTCGAAGGACCGGAGGCAACACGCTGGAGACGGGTTTATTGAGGATGACATATCGATTTAAGTATTATTTAATTGTAATATTTGAACAATCGGAGTCAACACGCCGGAGACGGGTTTATTGCGGATGACATATCGATTTAAGTATTATTTAATTGTAGTATTTGAACAAATGGAGTCAACACGCTGAAGACGGGTTTATTGCGGTTGACATATCGATTTAAGTATTATTTAATGGTAATATTCGAACAATCGGACTCATCACACTGGAGACAGGTTTATTAAGATGCCGTGTCGATGAGGCAGTTGCAGCGGGAGACTAATTGACACGGTCTCTGCGGACACTTCTGGGTCCTGTGTTGGTCTTCTCTGGGCGCAGGTCCATCATCTGATCTGGATATGGCCCGGATCCGGCTGACTGCAGTAAACCTCGGGATAAAACAGAGAGACTATCATTAGCGTAGATGCCATTCTTCTGATGATGTAACGAGTACATCAGGTGTTATGGGAAGTGTTCCCGGTTCCGGCTGACCTAGTTAATGCAGCCTAACAATCATTTCAAAGAAAAAGTGTTTTATGTGTATGCCACAGTAAAGAGATGTGTTTTTAGTCTAGATTTAAACTGACAGAGTGTGTCTGCTTCCCGAACAATGTTAGGAAGACTGTTCCAGAGTTTAGGAATTAAATAGGAAAAGGATCGACCGCCTGCAGTTGATTTGGATATTCTCGGTATGATCAACTGGCCAGAATTTTGAGACCGTAGTAGACGTGATGGAGTATAATGTGTTAAGAGCTCGCTCAAGTATTGGGGAGCTAAACCATTTAGTGCTTTGTAAGTAATAAGCAAGATTTTAAAATGTATGCAATGTTTAATAGGGAGCCAGTGCAATGTTGACAGAACTGGGCTAATATGGTCATACTTCCTGGTTCTAGTAAGAACTCCAGCTGCTGCGTTTTGGACCAGCTGGAGTTTATTTATTAAGCGAGCAGGGCAACCACCCAGTAGAGCATTACAAAAATCTAGCCTTGAGGTCATGAACGCATGAACTAACTGTTCAGCATTTTGCATTGAGAGCATGTGCCGTAATTTAGATATATTTTTAAGATGGTAGAATGCAGTTTTACAGATGCTAGAAACGTGGCTTTCAAATGAAAGATTGGTATCAAAGTAAGTGATTCAGATGTATTTGATCAGCTGATTTATGTGCATTATTTTTTGGATTCACTAAAAATAACCAATTGCGAAATGAGTTTCTTTAAAGAGAAGGGGGAAGGAAGAAAAAAAAAAAAAATCACTGAATAGGTATAATCACACACATGAAATTCATAAAAGATTTTATTTACAATGTTAATTTCAATGTCAGTACTATTCATTTGAAAGAGTAAAGAAATATTTCCATCTCTTATTTAAATATTAAAATCAGGAGAACTTATATTATAGAACCAGCCCCATTAGGTCTATGCAGAGTAATATACATTCGCACACTTATACAAGTGTGTGTAAGGCACAATTTTTCTGAAATTTTTACATTTCCATCAAAACTGGAAAAATATATTTTAATAAGCCACAAAAAAGGGTGAAAGTACAGTTTGCATTAAGACCGCTGATGTACAGCAGGTGGAGCACTCTTGTCTCTCTCGGTCTCCACATCTGCTCTGACATCTTTATGACGCTTTGGAAGGCTGTCTCAAATCCTGACACAACCACAGTGGGAATTAAACCCTGAATTAGAAATCATAATAATTTGAATTAACCACAGACGATTAAAACATAGCCTTCAATTGGCCAGTAATCATTCTGGTCCCCCACAAAGACAATAGTCAGAGAGAGAGATGGAGCTAGTGAGAGACGGAGAGAGAGTGAGAGATTTTATAGGCACTTAGTCAGAAACTAATCAGAAAAGGACTCAGCAGTGCTTCAATATAAGTCCTCAAATCAAAAACCCTCATTCATCTGTATGAGTGCATTGTATCAGTGTTTGTTGGTGCTGCTCAGGTCCTGACTTCACTCTGGCTGTGAATGTCGCCCTCGAAGGCAAGATTATCATAATGTGGTGATGCGTCCAACTGCTCCTCTTGCACACCTGCAAACCAATCACAACAAACCACTCAGACCAAAAGACCAATAACAACAATAACGGACTTATTACCTAGAAGTACATTTAAAGAAGTACATTATTTTACGGTGTACATTTGTATGTTAAAGGGCACATATTATGTCCCTTTTTAAAAGATGTAAAATAAATCTCTGATGTCCCCAGAGTGTATATGTGAAATGCACTGAGAATGTCAGAAACTGCACTAGCAGTGTTCAGTTCGAAACCGGAGTTGGAAAACAATGCCTACAGAGTCAGAGAATATATGCTGCATGGAGATTATTAAGAGTTGGTACAGATCCATCCTTGAGAACTAACTTTTTTAGCAAAGCCTGTCTTGTATTGCCCCTCGTTCATAAAGCAGTCAGGAGTGAAATGATTTGCGCAGACAAAAACGCGCTTAGGTGTATTTTGAGGCGCATTACCTTCAAAAACAAAACTATTCCACTACAGCCTCAGTGGCTCAGATGCTGGAAGAAGATGAACACTTAAGACCGCTACATACTCCGCAAGAACAGAGAAAAAAAGTTCTCGCTCCCAGGGCTGAAGGGCAGGAGCCCTGATTTGGGAGTTCTCGCAGCTCGTTCCCGACACATCGCCTGAGCAGAACTTTTTTCTTGTGGGTGTCCGAGAACTATTGTGTGATTGGTCAGAATTTTAATGTGGACGGGGTTAATGCGGAGAAACAGAGATGTTCAGCACCTGCTTTTCTCGTGAAGTATGGAATGTACTGGCCAGAACAAACTTTGTTCTTGCCACCTCGAGAAAACAAACAAATTTTTTTGTTCTTGCAGAGTATGTACCAAGCTTTATGCTCACTCATACATCCAAAAACATAACACCAGGATTGCTGATGAGACATTGTTGACTATACAGCTAACAATACTGGAGAGCGGAGAAAATGGCAGACAGTGTGCAACTCGCTGAGGGCGGAAACTATGGTAATGCAGGACTGTCTGTCAGCAGCCGTGGGCGGGGCATAAGGAATGTGACGTCACATTCCACAGAAAATGAAAACGGCATGGATGATGCAACATGACATCATGACTTTGCGTAAACATACACGCCACTTTCTAAAGCCAAATGGTGTGTTATCTGTACGCATTTTGAGCTATCCGCATGCATGTCTACGCTGTGTGATTCTGCGTGAATGTAAATGGATTTATAAACATACTAAATTATGTTTTTTTGAAAATGTAAAAATGCAGAATGTTTCTTGTGATGGGTAGGTTTAGGGGCAGTGTGTGTGTGTGTGTGTGATGGGTAGGTTTAGGGGTAGGGGCAGTGTAAGGGGAGAGAATGAAACAGCGTTGATAAACACCCTAAAAAGCGATTATGCGTCTTGATAGCACGCCAAAATGGCATACGAATTGGCGTGTCATACATACGCCATTTCATGAGATCAGTCTGGTTGATGAGTGAGATTTGGTTTAAAGCTGCACTATGTAACTTTTTCGTATATCATATTATATAATGAATGAGTACATCATGAATCCATTTTCCAAACCGTGTTTTTGTCCTATCCTGAATCACTGTGGTACACGTATAAGTGTTTATATTGGGACTATTGTAGTCCGGTTTGGGTCGAGTAGGAGATAAGTAGGTCCGGCTACAATGTTCTTCTGCAAGATGCATGCAGTTTTGTTTATTAACCGCTGGAGCGCCAAAAGTTACATAGTGTTGCTTTAATGGGGAATTTAAAAAAAGGAGTGGGTGGATTTTAGTCATTGTAGGGTA
The DNA here is from genome assembly GCA_023566225.1 of Romanogobio albipinnatus. Classification (NCBI taxonomy): domain Eukaryota; kingdom Metazoa; phylum Chordata; class Actinopteri; order Cypriniformes; family Gobionidae; genus Romanogobio; species Romanogobio albipinnatus. Next base: position 20,464,086 of record CM042242.1, read on the forward strand.
ATTGTGTTCACACACTGCCAACACACATGTATGTCCAAAAACCATGTAAAAGTGGATTTTGCATATTAGGTGCCCTTTAAAGTTAAGTAGTACAAATCACAGTAAGTTGGAGTGTGTTTCTAAATGACGCGAGTAATGTGATTTTGTGCTTGTTTTCATACCGTTTTGTGTGCCTTCGGCAGGACTTAGGTGCTCGATTCCATGCATGGACGCATATCCAGAGGATGCAGTCTCACTGTGTGTGTGAGACACGGTCTCACTGTGCAGGTCCTCAGAGGTAGAGAAGGGTCTGAAATCAGGCACTGAAATATGTGGCTGCTCCTCTACATCCACCTACAAGAGAGAGAAGTTCAGAAAAGTACATTATTGTTCTTAAAATACATGTTTTTTTTTAGTGTGCATTTACTAAATGTTCAAAACTGAAAACTATATTTTATGGCAAATTCATTAAAATGATGGACTCAGACATGAAGGGCAAAAGAATAAAACTAGGCTGTCAAACAAAGAGGAACAAACAGAACTAATTCTCCAGCTTTCTGTACATGTGGAACATGATGACTAAGCAGCAATCCAGGTTCAGTGAGAGCAGTCTTTATAACAAGTGACAGAAGATCCACCAACCCTCTGGTTACTGTAATCAAGGCACATGACAGGATGATCAAGAGGAGAACACGTCACGTGCAGTTACTTACTAACGCCACTTAACACCCCTTACACAACAGTTATGCTTATCCTTGGGTCACAACTGATTAAGGACATTCTTTGGAACAGCCAGAACAAAGTTGAGCTCCTAAGGTGCAACAAACAGTGGGAGATGCTCCGGTGTTCAGAACAGTCTGAGACCCCTTGGGTAATAACCAAACCTGCACAGTATTGTGTCAGCCAATATCCAGTGTCTGGAGAACAAGCTCTTACCATTAGGGCTGGGATTAAATACCAACAGTACATTAGAGACTGCAACAATTTCTGCCTGACCCACAGATGATAAAGCTAAAAGAGAACACAGAACAGCTAAAAGAGGTATAGAGATGCTTTTTATGGTAAACACGAACTATTGTAACAGGAACATTGCACTACACTACATGGAAAATACGCATTTAAATTCACCATGAAATCAAAATGGACAATTCTTATTTTTCATGGAATATTGCAGTGTTTTTATGAATGCTTTATCTATGCACATTATTATTTTGTTTAAAATTAATTATTTAAATCAAAATGACATCCCCTCCCTTTTGCAGCGACATCTCTTCTTTACTCGCGCGAGGACAGGACAACCTGTCACTCACATGAGATCCCAGCAATCTACAATGATACAATCAAGTCCCACTCAAGAAGCCATTTCACTCGATTATATACATTATAATAGGGAAGAAAAGACTATTGCAATTTATTCAACTTGAGGAGACAGAAACACTTGACTTTTTTTCCCCATCACTGCTGAAGTTAAGGATGGACCTCAAAAAAGCATCCTGTCAGGCTGTACTTCTGCCTGGAATGGGAGCAGGATCAAAGAGACTTACAGAGGACAGTACAAGCAACAGAATGTAACACTGCAGGTATGCTGCCCAATCTGTCAGATATTTTCACCAAGGTGAGCAGGACTAAGGCCAGGAAAAAAAAAACAGGTATGGTATTGCAGAGAGGCAAATACCACAATAGCCTAGGGATGTCAAAAGTAGCAATTCTTCTGTATGTCAATATTGCAGAGAGGCAAATACCACAATAGCCTAGGGATGTCAAAAGTAGCAATTCTTCTGTATGTCAATACTTATATTATGCAATTCAATCATTTAAGTATCAGTAAGTATCAGTCCCTGCTCTCATCCTTCTCGGATGAAGTACATGCAGCTAAATCTTCTTATTTCCAAAATAAGATCAACAGCACCTCAAACTCATGCACACTGTTCAGAACATTTAACTCTCTCCTCTGCCCTCCCCCACCACCTCCCTATCTCCAGACGATTTTGCACAATTCTTCACAAATAAAACAACAACCATCAGCAGTCAGTTCTCACCCACTCGCACTGTGGACTTCAGTTCAGCCACATCCACACATCCTCTCTTCTCATTTTCTACACTCACTGAGACAGAAGTATCTAAACTTCTCCTCTCTAGCCACCCTACCCACTGTCCTCTTGATCCCATTCCCTCACACCTCCTTCAAGCCATCTCTCCTACAATCCTACCAGCACTAACTCACATCATCAACACATCTCTCAGCACCGGCATCTTCCCTACCACATTCAAGCAGGCTCGGGTAACTCCACTGCTTAAGAAACCCACGCTAAACTCATCACTCATAGAAAACTACAGACCTGTTTCTCTACTACCATTCATAGCCAAAACTATTGAACGAGTTGTTTTCAACCAGGTTTCATCCTTCCTATCACAGAATAATCAGCTGGACATCAACCAATCAGGTTTCAAAAGGGGCCACTCCACAGAGACTGCACTACTGTCGGTCACTGAAGCCCTGCGGATAGCTAAAGCTGACTCCAAATCATCAGTCCTCGTCCTGCTCGATCTATCTGCGGTCTTTGACACGGTCAATCATCAGATTCTTCTGTCCACCCTCTCATCACTGGGCATCACAGGGACTCCGCTCCTTTGGTTTGAGTCCTATCTCACAGGTAGGTCTTTCAAGGTTGCCTGGAGAGGTGAGGAATCCCAAGCACATCCACTGACCACTGGGGTTCCCCAGGGCTCGGTGCTTGGTCCTCTCCTCTTCTCCATCTACACTACTTCATTGGGACCCATCATTCAGGCACATGGCTTCTCATACCACTGCTATGCTGATGACACTCAGCTCTACCTTTCATTTCACCCAGATGACCCCACAGTAGCTGCACGAATCTCCAGCTGTCTGGCTGACATCTCTGCATGGATGAGAAAACATCACCTGCAGCTCAACCTGGCAAAGACTGAGTTTCTCATCTTCCCCGCCAGTCCCACCATACAACATGACTTCACCATCCAGTTAGGTACATCCTTGATTTCCCCATCAAAGTCAGTCAGAAATCTTGGAGTAACATTTGATGACCAGCTGTCCTTCAGAGAACACATTTCTAAGACAGCTCGCTCATGCCGGTTTGCGCTCCACAACATCAGGAAGATTAGACCGTTCCTAACAGAGCACGCAACACAGCTTCTTGTCCAGGCCCTGGTTATTTCTAGACTTGACTACTGTAATGCGCTTCTGGTTGGACTCCCCTCTTGTGCGATCCAATCACTTCGAATGATCCAGAATGCAGCAGCACGTCTTGTCTTCAACGAGCCCAAAAGGACCCACGTCACACCTCTCTTCATCTCACTGCACTGGCTACCACTTGCTGCTCGCATCAAGTTTAAGGCGCTGACCCTTGCATACAAAGCCACCACACGCTCAGCTCCGACTTACTTTGACCCCATTCTACAAATCCACACCCAACCAGAAGCCTTTGCTCAGCAAAGGAACGACGGCTTGTGGTACCATCACAGAGGGGGAAAAAATCCCTTTCCAGAACATTTTCATTCAACGTTCCCAACTGGTGGAACGATCTTCCCAACACAAATGATATATACAAACACAAACGTCATTAGTTGACCTCAGACAACAGCATAAAAATATTGTAAAAAGCCAGTTCATGACCCCTTTAAATAATTTTAAATCATATATCGGTATAAAATGTGTGAATGTATATTATTGTCACAATATACACTATTGAAAAGTTTGGGGGTCGGGAAGGTTTTTTGTTCTTTTGAACTTTCTATTTATCAAATAGTTTCCACAAAAATATTAACCAGCACAACTATTTTTAACATTGTTGATAATGTTAAAGGTCCCGTTCTTCGTGTTTTTTTGAAGCTTTGATTGTGTTTACAGTGTGCAATATAACATGTGTTCATGTTTCGCGTGTAAAAAAAAAAAAAAACTGTATTTTTAAGACAATTTACTTATCTGTATACCGCTGTTTTCACTGTCCTAAAAACGGCTGATGACTTCCTTTAATTCTATGAAGTTCCTCCTTCAGAAATACGTAACGAGTTCTGATTGTGCCAGCGGTTCCCGTGTTGTGATTTGACCGCAGCTTAGCAAACGTGGCACGGTTCCTGTGTTGTGATTCGACAGCAGCTTAGTGCACGTGGAAAGGTCACGCCTCTTAACGGGAGATATATGCGCTTAATGATCTCTACAGCGTCCCTGGGAAAGCCAAACAAAGGTGATTTGACTCCGGGATGAAAATAACAGCGTCTCGACGACATGGCGACAAACACACTCAAACGCAACACTTCCTTTTCTCCACGCAACAAGTCCTCTTCTCCACGTGGGACAGCAACAAGACCACGCCCCCTTTTTTCGCATATTCTTGTGGGCGGCGGTTAGTCTGTTCTACTGTTCTTCTGACGTCATTTATGAAGGAAGTACCAGGATGTAGTCCAAGCCAGCCGTTCGCTGTAGGCTTTGAAAGGGAAACTTCTGGGAAACTTCTGTTAAATAAAATATCTTGCTTGGCATTGAACTTTGAGCTTTATAATTTTACAGGTATTATTTATGCTCTAACAGCAACATTACACACTAACTAAAGTTTGAACAATGGGATCACGAAGAACGGGACCTTTAAGAAATAAATAAGAAAGTCTTATTATAATAAATAAAAAATGTTTCTTGAGCACCAAATCAGCATATTAGAATGATTTCTGAAGCATCATATGACACTGAAGACTGTGGGAATGATGCTGAAAATTCAGCTTAGCCATTATATAATAGAAAAGTTTTTTTTTAATAGTAATATTTTACAATATTACTGATTTTACAGTATTTTTTTCTGTAAAATGCAGCATTTAAATAAAATTTAAATATTTTGATAATTTTAATGCATCTTTGTCGAAAAGTATTAAATTATAAAACAAACAAACAAATGAACGGCAGCATACATTTTGTCTTGTCATTTAGCAGCTTCTGGGGAAGAAAGCATTTTACGGCCTCAGTCGAACATGTGACAAATAAACTTTGAGCTGAGGCGTGTCACTGCTGATGGATCGCTATCCATCTTCTCGCCCTGCTACAATAAATAATTTCATTTATGAAGGTGACAAAAGATCAAAGAACACAATATATCTCCCAGGAGCACCCAACGTTAGTCAACACAAACATCAACGTAACGCTGCTCCCCGTGACTCTGCATGACTCAGAAATCAAATGCTTTAAACACGGACTGTCTCACATTGAACAGGAATTACACCAGAGCTTTTGAACATCTGTTCCTCTTTGCTTACTTCCACATGAGGCACAGACAGAATTTGGCTTCGTCGTCTTGTTTTTTCCGTTTTTTAAATAATGCTTAGTAATGATATGTTTTTTATTTAGCAATTTTTCATCTGCAGCTAAGTTGCTAACACTTTAGCATGATAAACAACAGAACAGATTTGTATTGTCACGGTAGCGCTTGAAGCTGAAACTGAGAGGAAGTAGTGTTCCTGTTTGTTTGCATTTGTTCAGCTTTTAATCTTCTTTGTTTTACTGTGTTAACAGTAAGACTGTGTCCGAAACCTGAAAAATGACGCCTTATCAGGCAGTATCCGGAAAGCATCAAGGCACATTGTTTACATAACATCCTACCTACTGAGGTGCCTCCATCTGGTGCCTCTTTGAAAGAATGAAAATTACATCTGATAAGAGTGGTTGAAATTAAGTAAATTAAATCATAAATGTCCTTTTTAAACTTTATTTCAACTTATGAATCCGTGTCTTGGATACTTTTGCTAGAACCTCAGAGCTTTAGGAAGTCAAACACTGGTCTTTTGAACATGTTTGGGACGACAAACAGTCCTAGTGTGAAAACTCACCTCAACTCCAAGGGCTTTAAGAATGTCACACTTGCACATTGGGCAGGTTCTGTGCTCCAGCAGCCACGGCTCAATGCAAGATTTATGGAAGAAATGACTGCAAAACACACACAAACACGTTGCACACCCACATTAGAACTGAAAAGACGGTGGCGGGACGAGGGGGGTGGTCAGTGATTGACAGAGATGGAATGGAGTGAAAGACAGATACATACTTGCATGTGAGAACTGACAGTACATCTCCTGGTTTATACAACTCAATACAAACTGCACAGGTGTCAGCATCGGGGCCAGTCTCCTATGAAAAAAACATATACACATGCACAAATCATCAAAACATCATTCACACTGATGGTTCATTAAGTTATTTATATATCTGCAAATAATAAGCTATCCTATTGATAATAAGCCATTACATAGATCATTTGTGTCTTCTTTCATGCAAATTCTAACTGTACAATAGTGTAAAAATAAAAATAAAATAAAACGTGCTATATTTTTGGCTTTATTTCAGCTTTTGACTTAATTTAAAGAATGGATTTTCACACTTGAAATAGTTAACCCTGGGTCATTGCAAACCCTGGGTAAATGGAATTCTGGGTTATCTTACTTCACGTTTCACATTGTCCATACTTTAACAATTAATTCTGGGTATTCATAAGCTGACGTTTCACACTGGACATCCTAAAGCCCGGTTTAACATCCTTATTTGCATATAAGTGGTGATAACCCCGCTTCTAAGTTACAAGTGTGAAACGTTCTTTTACCCAGGGGTGAAAAAGCCCTAAAGTGTGCAAAGGTGCTGTAACGTTTACTCCCGTTACACATTGCCTAAAAATGTACCATCCACATTATTATTTTTAAGAGAACGAAACATGAAAACAAAAGTGTGAACCCACACGCACTTACATGTACAAATATAAACCAAATACAAACCTATAAAAAGAATAAAGAAATAACCATGCACAAAACACAAAGGCAATCAGAAAATGGCAAATAGAAGCATGTATGGTGCTCACTTGTTTGTATTTATATGTGCAACCACAATATGTTCAAACATACCTGATCCCCTTGTCTCAGTGTGCGGACATGCAGCTGGCCAATCGCCTTTTTGGCTTCAGCTTTCAGCTTTTTCTGAAAAAGAACAAACAAACAGAGCTTGAAATGTGTGTGTGTGTGTGTGTTTTGGTCTGGTCTTACTGGTTTTTCAGGAAGTAAATGAATATTGTAAAACTGTAATGCGAGTATCAACACAAAGTGTGAGCAGATGTGTTCTCTCTGCTCCACAAACACAACAAAGGACCTTTAGATTAAAGGTCTATCGCTGTTCGATATTGATGAAAAATGTGATATCCTTGTTAAATAATGTGATATTCGATATGCGATACGATATTGCTTTAAGTGTGTAAAATCTATTTAAATTATATTTAAAAAAATATTTAAAAACATAATGATATAATTTGTGTGTTGTTTCACATTCTTTCTGGGAAAAGAAAGCATCGGTTCTGGGAAAAGGAAGCATTGACAGTTCGAGTGTGTAACAGGACACGAAAAAAGAATGGCTTGTGCGCACATTTCGGTGTGTGTGGCAGACAGCACGAGACTGCAAGGAGTTGTTTTTCGCAAGTTATTGTGTTTAATAACTCTTTAATGTCAAGCAAGTCACATAAGTAACAGTCGTGTGCCCAGTCTATTCTCTGCTATATGTGTCGACCTAAAACATACACTTTTCACAATGTTGAAGTAGCTTATTAAAATCATTCAGATATTGCGTGCCCTTGCGATATGCATATTGCGATATGTACATTTGCGATATTTCGATATATTGCGCAGCCCTAGTAAATATAAAGGGAACATTACATTTAGCATTTTAAAAAATTAACTTAACCTTCAGCGAGAGAACTACTGCAGATTCACACATTTAGTGGCCGTAAAGGATCACTTTGAATGGCTATGAAACAGAGACCTCCCCCTTAGCAAGAAAATACCAAAAACAAAAGGTCACAAATACTCTTTTCTTCAGTAAGAAGTCAAGAATTAGACAAAAAGTAAGCACATCCAGCAGGCAAAAAGCTCAATGAGTGTGCTCAACCACACACAAAAAAGAAAAAGAAGAAAAAAAAAGTTGGCACACCACAGCTCCATAAATAGAACGATTATTTATTGCATGTTCTTATCACTTTGGTGAGAACATGTAATAATTTGTCTATTGTGGAGCTGTGGTGAGAATTCCAACATATTTTAATGAAGTCCATCTCTCACATATTAGTATATTTAGTAATGAATGGGAAATAGTTCATATAACAGTCACAGACATGCCTGCAGAGCTCGAATAACTCACCCCAGAGATGCTCACATGAAACTCTGGAGTGTGTTCATTGACCTTTCTCAACCCTGTGTGTTGGTGTTCCACAGGAAGACATTAAATTGTGTGCTGACACAGAGATAGTAATATGAATCCTCTAGCAGATTGAAACTGAATCCACAATGTATTATATGTTAAACTCTAGCGATGCTCATTTACACCAATTTTATTTGTTTATGATTTAATGCCATATCAGCAACAATGGCTATATTCATGGCAATCAGCAGTATCACTTCAATACATTGTTTACAATAATTAAACAATTTTGTCTTAAAAACAATCACTATACAAAATCAGGCATATATACCAAAAACAACAACAGTAATAATAACACCAATTACATAGAATTTCTGTCAAATATTAAATTGAAAGATCTAAAATTACTGCAGGAGAAACCTTTTTAAAAATGTCCATTAATGTGTTCTCTGAATAAAACCGCTCTCTAATATTATTTAAAAAAGGACATTCTATTAAAATATGTTTTACACTCATGAAATTCTTACACAGATCACAAACCGGTTTCTCTTCCCCGTTCAATATATATGAATGAGTGAGTCTTGAATGTCCAATTCGGCATCTCATATATACAACCTGGTCATATCTATTTTCAAAATAATAACTCCTTGATTTAAAACTGGATTCACCTCATATAATTTGTTATTTACACATTCGTACCATTCCGTTTGCCATTTATTGTAAATGTACAGGTTTCAATATGGGTTTAACGTCAGATGCTGGTATTTTACATTCTGTCATTTCCAACTGAAGTGCTTCCTTTGCTTCTTTATCTGCTTGTTCATTACCAGTCAAACCCATATGGCCTGGTATCCAACACAAAACAATATTAACATCTTGTTTCTTTAAAGAGTCCACTTTTCCTATTATGCTGGTAATTATAAGATGTTCAGTTTTCAAAGAATCAAGTGCTTGTAGGCAGGATTTAGAATCTGTGCAAATTAAAACGTTACGTTGTTGTTTCTTCTCTATTTTTTCAAGAGATAGAAGTAATGCACAAGCTTCAGCTGTGAAGATTTCAACTTTCAACTTTGTCCAGAGATACACTTGCCATAGCGTTTGACCCAATCACTACTGCAGCAGATATCCGATTGTCTGACTTTGAGTTGGTAAGCTGTGCCTTATATCCATAAATTCCTCCTGATAGACATTTGGACATTATCTTTTTTATATACTGAGCCAGGTTCATCATGATGATGGGTTTAATATTCCAAGGCGGTATAGGACACAGATGCGTCGATGTTAGGATATCCAGATTAATGTCCATGTTTTCCAAGTGTGATTTTATACGAATTCCAAAAGGACTGATGTATCTGGGTCTGGCTTCATACAAATATGAATACTGAGGATGAAAAACTGAAGGATGTGCTGGGTTACTTTCATTGGCTTTTAGCTTCATTTACGCCAATTAAATGCAGGTATTTTTCGGCACAGTGACAGGTAATGCTGACTTCGTTTTTGATAAATAATGTATTCTCGTCTTCCCTGCCAATCCGACTCTACAACACAAATTCACCATCCAGCTAGGTTCATCCTTGATTACCCCTTCAAGGTCAGTCAGAGATCTTGGAGTAACCTTTGATGACCAGCTGTCCTTCAAAGACCACATTTCAAAGACAGCTCGGTCATGCAGGTTTCCGCTGCACAACACCAGGAAGATCAGACCATTCCTAACAGAGCATGCAACGCAGCTTCTCGTCCAAGGGCCTGGTCATTTCTAGGCTTGACTACTGCAAATCACTTCTGGCTCCACAGGCTCAGCACCTCCATACTTCCACTCGATCCTATGAGTCTACATCCCCACCAGAAGCCTTCGCTCCGTAAAGGAGAGGCATGAAATCCCTTTCCAGAACATTTTTATTCACTGTTCCTTGCTGGTGGAATGATCTCCTCACCTCCATCCGGAATGCAGCATCGCTGACAAAATTCAAAAGACAGCTGAAAACTCATCTTCCGTGAGCACTTAACCTCATCTTAAAAAAACAAACAAACAACAAAACTAAATTTTTCCTCTATTCCCTCCCTATTCTAGCTTATGCTACTTTTAAGCAATGTCCAAAACTTGGTATTTCAAGCACTTTTTGTGATTTTTCGCCTCTTCATGACGGATCGCTTCCTGTATTCCTCCGTTGTAAGTCGCTTTGGATAAATTAATAAATGTAAATGTTATAAATGCTGTAGCTTAAGATAGGGTGACCAAACATCCTGTTTTCCCAGGAAATGTCCTGTTTTCAAGTCCTGTCCTGGCCCTGATATAACAATTTTCTATCCATATAGAGGGGGCATACTTTAAATGTAACAAATAAGAAATCTTTGAGTAAACTTTGAGTATCATTTGAGTATCTCATTGCCGGGCCGAGTGTCCTGATTTTCGGTAATCAAAATATGGTCAACCTAGCTTAGGACGTGTGTGAAGACACATTTTGATCTACAGGAACAGACAAAAAGAATACTATTAATTATGCATGTCTTACAATAAATAAAGTCTTACATGTGAATATGGAGTTAATAAATGAATAGAAATGAATAGTATGTTGAATTCAAAATCCTCTCTATCACCGGCACATATTTACAACTGACTGTTCGCCAGTAGCAAGGTAAATATAAGACTCTTAACAGTCCACCCTCTTTGTACACCTTACAGGCCTCTAACAAACTGGGTTTCTTCGTGCCCTTTCTGATTTTCCATAGACCTGAGCTCAGTCGCGTGTTATTTGAAAACAATTGAGTCACAGAGTGAATATGTATCTGACATTTCTAAATTCCATGAATAAGACTCATTGTGACAGTGTGTCAATTCTGAGTTGGTATAAGGAAGGAAGTAATATTTATTGCTCACACAAACTCAAAGTCAAGTCAAATCCCACCATCTATAAATCTGAAAACATACTATCACTCTTTAAAATGTGAGATGGTGGTCCAGTGGGTTTAACCACAGAAATTATACACAGAGGGTTGCTGGTTCGATCCCAGCGGTCACCACCAGTGTGTCCTTGAGCAAGGCACTTTACTCCATGTTGCTCCAGGAGGATTGTCCCTGTAATAAGGTCACTGTAAGTCGCTTTGGATAAAAGCGTCTGCCAAATGCATAAATGTAAATGTAAAATACTGCTCAGCCCTGCAGATCAAATCTTTTGCTCTAACTTTAGAATTGCACTCTCAATAAATAACTTTATACTCATATACATCTACAACAGATATCTATAACTCACGTTTAATCATTTACATTTATTAATTTAGCAGATGCTTTTCAAAAGTATAAATAAGAGGCAACATAACAGAAAAAAAGAATGATAGAACTAGGTTTTATTTTATTTTTTTATATAATAGGAGCTATTACAGGAATCGCCTTTGTTTATGGTTGTTAGTTAAATATTCGCAGAAGAGGCGTGTCTTCAGCTGTTTCTTGAAAGCTGCAATGATCTCAGCAGTTCAGGGGCCGGTTGCATAAACCGCTTAGACTAGTCTTAAAATTCAGTCATCTAATTTTTTTTCTTTAAGAAAATGTCTTTTTTTTAAAGTCAGTTACATAAAATGGTTGCTCGGTTTAATTTGAATTAGAAAAGTAAGACTGATTACATTTTGACTAATTGCTAGTTGGTCAAATTAGCTCTTAAGATACAGTCTTAACATAGTGGCTAAGTTTACGCAACTAGCTACAAGTGGAAGTGGGCAACTCGTGGAGCAGGGTTCCTCAAATCTTTCTCTGGAGGGCCAATGCCCTGTAGTGTTGGCCCTCCAGAGCAAGATTTGACCGGATTTGAGGAACCTTATCATGGAGGAACAGAAAGGGTGAATGTTCTAGAAAGCAACTTTGTACCTTCTTGTGGAGGAATAGTTTCTGTTCATTCACTGGCCATAAATGGTGGGAGGGAACATACTCTTATAGTCTGCAAAGACAATGGCAGTCCTGATGGCCAACGTCAAAACCTTGAAATGTATGCAGGCGGCTACAGGTAGCCACTGGAGAGACACAAAGAGGGATGTGACATGGACTTTTGTTCTAGATAATCTGCAGAAGCTTAATATGCTGCCCACACACAAAATGAATAAGCCCTGAATTTCAGCTCAGCGACCGATAATGGAGATTGTCGACAGAAGCCTAAAATCTGTGCTCATTCACGCAAGTGATGATCGCTTTGTTTGAATGATCAAAGATGTGATCTGAGAGAAGCGCCAATGCAGGATAAATATCTGCAATCCAAGTACTGTAGTACGAAATGTGTTTTGACTAGAACTGACATCAGCAATGATGACAGACAAAAAAAACACCAATTTGGCCATTGCTGAGATGTGATTAGTAAAGCTCAATGGGTTTGAAAGGGATCCTGGCCTGCTAAAGTTCAACAAAGACTTACTTTACTTTTATTCTTTTCTTCCTGTTTTACCACTAGCAAAAAAACAACAACTAGAAAAGGTACTTTTTGAGCACAGTAAAGTCTTTTGGCTTTAGTAAGTTTAAATATTCCATTGTATTCCCCTCTGAAAACAAGATTTTAAAAAAAAAAAATTCCCAGTGTAATTTCAACAGTAGCGGACTGTGTGCCTGTGAACCTTCTGCGTGTCTGTGTGTGTAATAATCTCTGATGGGCTGTGATTTTAGTTCAACTTTATCCAAGGTCTAACATTCCCTTGATACTGAACTTAGACCTAATGCCATTATTGAATCAAACTCATGCACATACAGTGATGACATTAAAGTTGAAAAAAAGGATGATGATGTCAGAACCTAGTACTGTGAAACCAGACCAACCAGTTAGAAACTAGTAACACCAGATAAATAAACAAGCAAGCATGGAATGCAGTACTACGCATGTGTGATGTTCAGAACAAATGTGGTTTCAACTAGTCCTGTTTATACAAGCACTTACCGGTATATCAACTATCTTTTGTATAAATAAGTAATCAAAGTCACTGGCTTTTCTATTATTGTTGTTGCTGTGAATAACACCTGTAATGATAATGACAGTAACTAATGGAAATATCAAAAAATGGTGACAGGAAAGTCTTATCACAATGCTATTTAATAAACAAGTTCAATCGAGGTTCAAGTACATTGGTCAAATTTGAATTAACCAGACCACTAAATGTTTGGGAGCAGCTCTGGTGGAAAAACTGGCTCTATAAAAGCTTCGGCTTATAAAAAGCATATATCAATGTCTCTACGAGTTACTTCAACCCCACATTATAGACCTCCTTGATTTTTTTTTGTCTGTCAAACATGCCTATTTTGAGGCTGACTATTTTAATAAAGGAAAAAATACAGCAACTAAATTGATATGAACGCAAACAAAGTTTAATCCAAAAACAATTGAAGCCATTTTTTTTTTTGTTCTAGTGTTAGTGTACTTTGCCTATTGCCTTTGAAGAGATTCACTTGGCATTTAAATGTGGTTATCAGTCTTTGGTTACCAAACTTTGTAGTGTGTAGTACAAAGCCACTGAAATTATCTTAAAATGCAAAACTTTATATACTTGGACAAAACTTAAAAAAAACCCCAGTGATTACTTTTTGCTATATACTACCATTCAAAAGTTTGGGGTCATTTTTGAAAGTAGTCTCTCACCAAAGCTGCCTTTATTTTACTGTATTTTTGTACAGTAAAAAAAATATTATTAAATATAGATTACTAAACAGATACTACATTTCTCAGCCGATACTGATAGTGATACCAATAAAAACTGAAATGTTTGTATGCAATTTCGTTGCACTTAAGGTTGACATAAACCCTTTTCATGGTCTTCATTACGCATTTATTCAAGCATACATATATAATAAAGGTTAGGTAACTGTTCAGAAGCTGGTTTATTGTTGCTTTAAACACTAATTGAGTGATTACATGAGACATGATTCATTTCAGTAAGTTGTACTGCATCTTTCAACGTACCTTCTGATATTCATGCATATTCCTTTGTACTATAACTTGTAAAGTGGAAGATTACTCGTGCTCCGTGCTGCTTTTTTGTTTGAATTTCTTGATTAAATGGACAGAATTTCAAAGCTGAGACTTTGTTTTTTATCACAATTAACAAAGCACAAAGCTTTTTGCCATTACTGGATGGAAGGCGAACTACAAATAATGTTTGGTGTAGGAAAAACTGCAGACCTGGCAACCCTGGGTGATTTGGCCTATAGGGTCAAATAGAGCCTGCTTTTATGTAGCTATTTTTTAAACTGTTAACTGACAGGATATAATCTGCTCTGAACATCGGCCAATAGTATAAATAATAGCTTTTAACGGCTGATACCAATTATTGGCTGATCTGTGCATCTCTTGTAAAAATAGTAATATTTTGAAATATTAATACAATTTAAAATAACTTTTCTATTTTGATGCATTCTAAAATTAAATGTATTCCTGTGATGACAAAGCTTAATTTTTTTATCAGTCATTACTCCAGTCTTCAGTGTCACATGATCCTTCAGAAATCATTCTAATATGTTGATTTGGTCCTTTTCTTATTATATAATCTCTTATTATAATTAATGTTGTAAACAGTTGTGCTGCTTAATATTTTTTTGATGCATGATGCATTTTTTCAGGATTCTTTGATAAATAGACAGGTCAAAAGAACAGGATTTATTTGAAGTAGAAATCTAAAAATGCCTTTACTGTAACTTTGATCTATTTAATGCATCCCTGAATAAAAGCATATAAAAAAAAATCTTGCTGACCCCAAACCTTTGAATGTTAGTATAAATCTGAGAACCCATTACACTTCCCTGTGCAATTTTTTTTGCATAAACTAAGGTAGTTAGAGTTTACGCAAAAATATTATTGTTCAATTATAACTTGTAGTTTTAAAAAAATCTTCTTCAAATAGTGTTTGTTTTACCATTTATTCTTATACTTTTCCCCCCATTTATTATTTCCGAGGATGTACTTATATCAATACAGTTTTATTGTAATTACCTCCGTTAAAGTGTTTTTTTGGGCGAAACTATGGTTAACGTAGTATATTAACAGGATTGACCATAGACCAGCTCATCAAATCAGCAGCCATCCACGCAAATCTTGTGCTGTACCTGTTTGCGGTTCAGCTGTCGGAGGCTGGTCAGTCTCCTCGCGGAGTAGAAGATGAAGTATCCAACAGTCGCCGCAGTGACGATGAAGAAGGATATGGAGACGAAAAACACTGAATAGTGACTCATCCAGGGACCGTGCTGCTTTCCGACCTCTATCGCTATGGAAACGGGCACGCCCTTGACTAGCAGCTGGACCAGCTCCATCCCACGGTAGTTGCCAATCATGACTGCAACGATGCTCGTGCCTAGAAACACACAAAAGAGATGATACTGAAAACACAAGCAGCACGCATGCGCAAACCAAAACACACAACGTTGCGCTTAACGACCTGATGGTTGAGACGGAAAGAGTCAAGTCGTCAATAAGCATGCAACATTAAACGTGCTTACTAACACGTAACCAAATAAATTACGTTTTTAAATTAAGGGAGAGGAAATTATGCAACGTGTGTCAAAAGCAGTGTTATGGTGAACTAAACATAGCCTATTTAAAAATATTGATTAACTGAGTTAACTGAAATCAAATAAAAATTAATAAAAGGCAACATTTCATTTTTATTTAGTTGACGTTATTCATTTTTGCTTTATTTTAGTACAAATACATATAAACAAAAACTAAATTGTAACTATAGTAACATACCTACGTATAGCCTACACGCACCCTTATTTATAACATGACACACAAGACACATTTATTACAGGTCATCTAAAAAGTAAGTCATTACGCAGTGAATTTCTTCTCTGGGTTTGTGCTTTACAGATCTAAATCGCGGTTCTAGTCCAGTTTCTTTTTTTATATCCCGAACAGGCGAGAGTAGAGCGCGCCTCCGCTTTGAGGACGTCCTACGGGCACGATCTCTGTATCAGCCGTCAAGTTTACACAACTTACACAACACAACACAGCGCCCGGGTTAGAGTACAACTGGCACCCAATAGAGACCAGAATTAACTAGAATAAATAGACAAGGGAACACTTACATTAGACAAACTAAAACATACAGGACCGTCTAAAAAACGTCCCGCAGTCCATTTGTGGTCCTATGTCCGTTGGGTCACATACCTGGGTGGGACATCTGAATGACTCGATTTTCTGCCCCGAAGTCGTTGAAAATGATAGCAGCTGCAGCTCCGTTCATAGCCGCGACGTTAATTTTATCGCTGAAAGTGCACCCGTTTCCGCGTTGGATTAAGGCGATCCAGCCCCTCGAATCGTTCGTTCGCTTGTAAACGGTGTCCTCGTCACAGCCATAGATCGGATGGGCTAAATACACATTCCCAACGACAGCAGATTTGGGGGAGTCTTGCCCATACAGTCCCATTTCTTCTTGATGCCAGGTGGTTCGGTTCGTTTCAGGAGATGTGTAGGAGATGTTCAGGTATGCAGTGCACAGGTAACTGGCCTGCGCCAAGCGCACACTCGACACCTGGAGAACCGAGGCCACCAGTAGCCACGAAAACACATCCCGACTCGCAAGAGGCCCCATATTTGGTAAACCAGTCCTGACGCTATCCTCTTTAATACAGTTCAAAGCACAACCTGGGTTTTAAAACAATTAAAAAACGGTTCCGCGAACTCACGTAATCGATAGCTCCCTGTAGAGCGCTTACAGGTGTTTAGTAACGCAACTTACTGAAGAGAACTCTACCTCGCTGAGGTCACTGCGCCTGAAGCCACGCCCACCCCTCTCTTAAAGCCACACACGCTGTTTTTCTTGCTTTACTCTTACTTTTGCAAAGGGACTATAAATTATGAAGTGTTTCATTCAAGTGTGTAAAAATATTGAGAAATTGTAGCCTACCTAAGTAAAAGTACAGATACTATATCAAAACTTTTACTCATTTAAAATATACTTGAGTGAAAGCAGGGGTGTAAATTTCATCTAAAAGTTGGGGGGGACAATAAACATGACATTTCTCAAGAGCAATTTTTGAAGGGGACACAAATAATACAGCCAAAATCGTACTCGTAAGGATATGTGTACCAAAAAAAAAAAAAAAAAAAAAAAAAACATTTCGTACTTATTTGGCGTTTTGGTGCACTGAAAAATGATCTAATGTCCGTTTTTCTTTTCTCTGTCATTTTATCTGACCAACAACACAAAGCGATAGTAGTTTAAATACGATTAAGGTTCACCACGCAGTCATATTATAATTATTAAATTATCTTGCGTCCTCCACATAGTATTTTATACTATGATATTCAGATATTTAACTGCAGCAAGCCCTCTGATCTGCCACTTATATTATCATATTGAGCAAAACCCTACACAGATCTGACTGAACTTTCGGTTTAGAATTAGCCAATTTTTTGAATTTGGGGGCGGGTTGCTTGAATTTTGGCCTATTATTCGTAATGAAAAACACAACAACAAAACAGTACAACGACACACTCCCTTAAATAGGCGCTTTTACGATTTGAAACCAAATCTTCGGTAATCTTGTCTGTCAGCGGTTTGCTCGTTCGGCTCGTGCTGTATTGAGCAGACACGTTCAGTTTTTAATTGTTTTGTCAGTTCTCTAACTGAACTAAATGATTTTATTACTATACAGCGGGGCGGGGCGGTGCGGTGGTGGGCAAGTGATGTTAACAGTGTTTTGCCTAATCTGTATTAAAGGGAAAAGAATCACTTCATCTGACGTTTAAAGTGAATAAAATAGCCTTGACAGCTACTTACTGGTGTTTCACAACTGCTGTCTGAAGAGCCTTGTTCTCTCCCCAAACTTGTGTGGTAGTTTTTCTACATGTGAGGCAAGGGGGGAGGGGGGACTCAAAATGTTTCTAAACTTAAAACGCATTTTTTTGTCCCGTTTGCGTTTGTATTGTTTTACTACTTACACATTTATTTTAAGTATATATTGTTATATTATTTACAATACTCAGCATGGTTTTTAGGGGGGGGGGGGGGGGCAGCCCTCAGATTGGGGGGGTCCTGTCCCCCCCGCGATTTACGCCCCTGAGTGAAAGTAAAACTGTATCCGTTTTTAATCTACCGTATTTAACCTCCTGGGTGCCACTGTCCACATACGAGGACATTATATTTGAGTGAATTTCTCTGACACCATACATGTCCCAGTTTTAAGTCTGGATGTCCTGTAAAGAGCACATTCAGGGCTTTTCAGAGATACCATTTGTTTTGAGGTTTCAACAACAACTTCTCCTTGGTCTTTAAACATAACCTGAATGATCAAAGCACTCTTATGGAAATAATATTTTGTAATATTTTGTAGACATAATTTAAATCTGACTAATTTTCTAATTGTTTATTATACATCAATATCTCAGGAAAATGTTATGGGGTTTTTAATCAAAATGCGACTTTCTGTTACAAAACATTGATTTCATACATGTCCTCTGAGGACACCAGGACTTAAATCTTATTTATCAGACATTTTAGGAGACACAACAAGCGAATAGGGAAATAAATTACATAGCAATACTCCTATAAAATAATAGATATTATTATGAAAATGTTGCTAACTAATCCCGTTATTACACTTATTTTTTAATTACATGTTGCTCCAAGAACACATTAATATGCAAATTAGAGACAGTGTATATAGATACATTGCATTGAATGGGAAACCCCATGTATGGCCATTTAACCCACATATTGCACAAAGTAAAATGGTATATCAATTAATTCCGTTATATATTTCATAACAGAGTTGAGAATCATCTTTAAACAAAGTTTGGTTTAAAAAAATCCTGAAACCTGAAAATTGATTGGTGGATGAAAAAAAACAAAACATTGTTTTTGTCTATACATGTCATTTCATGTCATGTTATTATTTTTTATAGTCCCGGTGTCCACTTACGAGGACATAACATAAAATATAATTAAAAAAAAAAAAAAATTCCCCCATTTGTTGCTTATGCCCTAAACAATGTAATGACATTAAAAATGATAGAAATAATAGAATAAAACATAATTCTTGTATATAGAGATTTTTTTCTCATTTTTGTGTTTTTAATTCAAAACTTTGAAAAGATCTCTTTCAAAAGCACAATTTTGACATTGTTCTGGCAACATACTCTTGGACACAGCCGATGTTAAACTGAAACCAATATGCAGAATATTTTCAGCTAAAATTAGCAGCAGGTGATTTTACAGTGGTTTGAGATTTGAATATAATGATTTTTAGACTAATAATCGAGACAGAACCCGGTTT
Organism: Romanogobio albipinnatus; assembly: GCA_023566225.1. Classification (NCBI taxonomy): domain Eukaryota; kingdom Metazoa; phylum Chordata; class Actinopteri; order Cypriniformes; family Gobionidae; genus Romanogobio; species Romanogobio albipinnatus. Next base: position 20,483,492 of record CM042242.1, read on the forward strand.
ACACTTAACTCAAGTTCATCTACAGCGATAGTTATTATAAAAAACACATTTGTTGAAAGTCTGTATCTGAAAGGGATAGTTCACCCAAAAAAGCCTGAACATGCTGTCACCATTAACTCACCCTAGTCATCTTTTGAAGGCAGAATGACTTGTTGGAGTTATTTATAGCAGAATGTTGAGAATGTGTAGTGAATGGTGACCAAATGTGTCAAGCTGTGTTCTACATAAAGCCTCGTATGATTTCTTGAAAAACAGTATGACTTGAATGGACTACTTTTATGATGCTTTTTTGTTGATATGCTAATTCATGATATTATTTTTGTTGTTGTTGTTGTCATTTTTGGAACTTGGAAAGTCCTGGGTTCTTATCCACTTTCATGATGGAAAAAGCATGAACATTCTCCAGAACTTCTCTTTTTGTGACCCAATTTTGGCATGACAAGACAATGGGAAAATTATGACATTTATTTTTTGGTCAACTATCCTTATAAAAAAATAATAATTGCAGCCTTATTAGTATTTACACTAAATTAAAACGCATTAGGTGTTTAAATAAAAGTAAACTTTAGCATGATTGATTGGCTTGCTAGTCGGATCAAGAAAAATATTTTCCCTTAATCATTCATCACAATGAGTAAAACCAAAGAATAGAGTTCTGATGTGCAGTAAAAGATTTTTCGTAAGAAAATAGCTAAAGCATTGATAATCCCCATTTCCAACATTAGGGCAATAATTAAAGGTCCCCTTCTTCGTGATCCCACTGTTCAAACTTTAGTTAGTGTGTTATGTTGCTGTTAGAGCATAAATAATACCTGTAAAATTATAAAGCTCAAAGTTCAATGCCAAGCGAGATATTTTATTTAACAGAAGTTCCCTTTCAAAGCCTACAGCGAACGTCCGGCTTGGACTACATCCTGGTACTTCCTACATAAATGACGTCGATAGAACAGTAGAACAGACTAACCTCCGCCCACAAGACTACGCACAAAAAAGGGGCGTGGTCTTGTTGCTGTCCCACGTGGAGAAGAGGACGTGTCGCGTGGAGAAAAGGAAGTGCTGCGTTTGAGTGCGTTTGTCGCCATGTCACCGAGACGCTGTTATTTTCATCCCGGAGTCAAATCACCTTTGTTTGGCTTTCCCAGGGACGCTGTAGAGATCATTGAGCGCATACATCACCCCGTTAAGAGGCGTGACCTTTCCACGTTCGCTAAGGTGCAGTCAAATCCCAACACGGGAACCGCTGGCACAATCAGAACTCATTACGTATTTCTGAAGGAGGGACTTCATAGAATAATCAGCCATCAGCCGTTTTTAGGACAGTGAAAACAGCGGTATACAGATAAGTAAATTGTGTTAAAAATACTGTTCTCTTACGAGAGGTTCTCTCGTATTGCGTAAGTTCCTTACGCTACGGGAAAGTATTCTTTCTTCGAGATTTCTGAAAAACCCAAAATTATCCTTAATTTTGTAACATTGTCAACGCAGTGCGGCAGCCTGGCAGACCATAGCAGGCTATTCCAGCGTGCTATTGGCTGCTCTGCTGGCAACTGCAGCAGCCTATCGGTGAGCCCGCGTGACGTGGCGACCAATGAGGGCGCTTCGCGCCCACCTGGCTTCATTTGCCTACAGGTGGGGCGTGGCCACGTGTATATAAGCAGGGCTCACGGGCTGCATATTCGATTTTCTTTTCTTCAGCGAAGCCCTTCGCATCGCTGGATCTGGAACCCGCCGCCGTGACCGCGCAGACAAGCAAGCAGAGGACAGCGCCTGAGGAAGCCGGCAGCATCGCGCCACCTTCAGCCATCCGTGCCTGCTCTGCTATCCGGCAGCCCATATCCTTTACGCTCAAAAGTGTTGTCGCCGCTGCGTCACACTTTTTCACAAAAAGAGCCGAGCGTTGATACAAATGTCTCGTTCCACCTGCGGCTCGTGTCACGCGCAGCTCAGCTCCGGGGACCGCCACGTGATCTGCGCTCTCTGCCTGGGCCGTGATCACGCCGCTGCCGCACTCCTCGCCGGCGGATGCCAAGAGTGCGAAGAACTGACGATGTCGACCCTGCGGGCTCGACTCGTCCTGTTCGATGATGATATTCCTCCAGTCCCTGCCACGCCGCGCAGAAAGAAGCGCCGCTCGCAGCGGATTCCGGAGTTCGCCGAGAGAAGCTCGCCGGAACCTTTCCCGCCCGCTTCACTCTCGCCTTCCCCGCCCCCACCCCAGGCCGCCATTTCTGTTGCCGCCTCCGGGGATGAGGCGGATGCGGCCGCGGAACGCGCCGACAGCTGCTCCATCATGGCTTCCGACAGCGAGGACTGGTCTTCCGCGTCCTCTTCAGTCCGGGGCTCCGGACGCTCTCGAGCGGGTGAGGACGCCGAACTTTTGCGCCTTCTCACCCGGGCCGTCGAGCAGCTAGGCCTCGAATGGGCCCCGCCCAAGGTGGCAGCGCCGAACCGACTTGACGGATGCTTCCTAAACAGTCGCCGCCGTGCGCCCACCTCCAGGACTGCACCCTTTCTGCCGGAGCTTCACGAGGAGCTCGCAAAGTCCTGGAACGCGCCATTCTCCGCGAGGGTCTCGTCTCAGGCTTCTTCGACGCTCTCACAAGTCGACGGCGCGGCCGAGAAAGGCTACAACGCTATCCCTCCGGTGGAAGAGGCGGTCGCAGCGCACCTTTGCCCGCCTTCTGGTTGGCGCTCAAAGGCTGCCCTCCCGTCTAAGGCCTGCAGAGTGACGTCATCGCTGATCGGCCGCGCTTTCGCTGCCTCCGGTCAAGCTGCGTCCGCTCTGCACTCTATGGCCGTGCTGCAAATCCTCCAAGCTAATCTCCTCCGCGACCTGGACGAGAAATGCTGTGACGCTGAGTTAATCACGGATTTGCGAAGCGCGACGGATCTCTCCCTTCGCGCCACCAAGACCGCAGCACAGGCCCTCGGACGCTCTATGGCCTCCCTCACGGTAGCTGAGCGCCACCTCTGGCTCACGCTCGCGGACATGCGAGAAACAGAGCGCGCGGCCTTCCTAAATGCCCCGCTCTCTCCGTCTGGGCTCTTTGGACCAGCGGTCAAGGGGATCGTCGACCGTTTCTCCGAAGTGCAGAAAACGACGCAGGCCATGAACCTTTTCCTGCCTCGACGCCCCGGCGCTAGCAATAGCTCCGCTGCTCGCCGTCCTCGTGACCAGCCAGCAACGAGCTCCGCGCAGCGCCCAGCGCGGCCCCCTTCGTCTCAGCGAAGACCGAGCGGCCGCCCCAGATCGCGCTCTTCCAGCCGTGGTAAGCCGCCTCCACCTCGGGGCCCCCGGCCTAGGATCGCGCTGAAGCCCGAGCCTCCAAAGTCCTCCTAGCCAGAGGCAAGAAACGACGGCTAAGTCCCGCCGCGGCCGGACCACCGTCAAAACTCTCTTTCCTGTCAGCCCCCGCCACTGTGGCTGCTGCAGATGGATTTCACGCAGCCAACGAGCCGGCAAAAATGCCTTCTCGCCTGTCAATAACCGCCGTTTTTACGGCGAACCAGAGAAATCACAAAAGTTGCATTATTTCTGGTTGCACGGCTCACGCCGTATGTGTTTCAAATGCAGTAAATGTGCCCACTTTTCTGTGTTCACCCCTGCACACAAGCACTATAAACCCTGTGTCCCCCACTCACATAAAGCGGCCACCGGCCGCTCGAGTGCTAGAGTTAGGTCACGTGTCCGCTTGTTTGCGTCCACGACTAACCACCACACGCGCTGTCACACAGCCACTCTTAACCGGTCATGTTCCACGCGTAAGAGTTGTGCCCGCTCAAACGCGCTCACACATTTTCGCGAACATTATGCCTCAGGCGCCACGCGCCGCGCCACACACCATTTGTTTCCCGCCCAGGGTGGCCGGAGCGATGAGTGTAGGGCCGCACACAAGCCACTCCCCGCTCGAAGCGGCAGAGATGCAGTGTGTAGGGCGGCCAGCCATCGCGAGCGATCGGCTGGCCCACAGCACAGAGAGCGCGCGCACTGCGCGCGCCCCTCCTATACAGGCCGTCAAACCCGCGAAGCGCGGCGTTTCGAGCCCTGAGGCCGTTCTATCCCGTGTGGCGCACGCAAGAGCGTGGGAAGCCATTCCAGGTGTATCAGAATGGGTGCTGAAAACAGTGAAGCACGGCTACACTCTGCAGTTCGCTCGCCGCCCTCCGCGCTTCTGTGCGCGTACAGAGACGAGAGTGAGCGAGGAAGTAGCACATCTACTTCGAGCAGAAATAGCCACGCTGCTGTGCAAAGGGGCTATAGAACCGGTTCCCCATTCTATGAGCAAATCAGGCTTTTACAGCCGGTATTTTCTCGTGCCAAAAAGGGATGGGTCGCTCAGACCGATTCTGGATCTGAGGCGTCTGAACAAAGCTCTTATGAAAAGATCGTTCAAGATGCTCACGACCAAGCAGATCCTCGCGCATATTCGCCCGAGAGACTGGCTAATCTCCCTAGATTTGAAAGATGCATATTTTCAAATCAAGATAACGCCGCGTCACAGGCCATTCTTACGATTCGCCTTCGACGGCCAGGCTTATCAATACACCGTCCTTCCGTTCGGCCTGTCACTAGCACCCCGTACATTTACGAAGTGCATGGACGCGGCCCTCGCTCCTCTGAGAAATCGAGGGATGCGAGTATTGAACTATCTGGACGATTGGCTCATCCTGGCGCAGTCGGAGGCCGAGCTCCTCGCCCACAGGGCAATGCTGCTCAGCCATCTGGACAGCCTAGGGCTCATGGTCAATTGGACCAAGAGCTCATTAGTGCCCACGCAATCAACCTCATTCCTGGGTTTGAATCTGGACACTGTGGCAATGTCAGCCCGCCTGTCACCCCATCGCGCGCGCCAAGTTCGGCGCATGGCTGCGTACTTCCGGCCGGGCAAAATCGCACCTCTAAAGCTTTTTCAGAGGATGCTGGGACGTATGGCCTCAGCTGCGGCTGTGCTCCAGCTGGGCTTAATGCGCATGCGCCCGCTGCAATGCTGGTTAAACGCCCGAGTGCCTCACAGAGCCTGGGCGTCCGGTGGCTTCAGGATCAGAGTGACTCAGGGCTGCGTGTCAGCCCTAGAGCCCTGGTTAGTAGCCGACTGGTACCAGAGGGGAGTGACGATGGGAGCCATCTCACACCGCAAGGTCATCTCGACGGACGCCTCCACCACGGGTTGGGGCGCCGTTTTCGAGGGCAGATCAGCCTCGGGCCTTTGGTCGAGCGAGGAAAAACTCCTACACATAAACTGTTTGGAGATGATAGCGGTAGAGAACGCGCTCAGGCGGTTTCTCCCGCTTATACGAGGACACCATGTGTTAGTCCGGTCGGACAACACCACAGTGGTGTCCTACGTGAACCGGCAGGGCGGTGTCAGGTCCAGAGGTCTGGGCAATCTGACAGAACGCCTGCTCGTGTGGGCACACAGCTCGCTGCGCTCGCTGAGAGCTGCGCACGTGCCGGGCCACCTCAATGTGGGCCCGGACAAGCTGTCCAGGGGCCTCATTCTCCCAGGAGAATGGTCCCTGCACCCCCAGACAGTCCAGCTGGTATGGCGCCTGTTCGGCAGAGCGGAGCTCGACCTCTTTGCAACAAAAGAGAACGCCCGCTGCCCGACGTTTCTGTCCAAAAGCGAGGATGCGCTGTCCCAAACTTGGCCCAGCCTCCCGCTGTATGCTTTCCCGCCGATCTCCCTATTGCCCCAGGTCATAGCGAAAATCAGGGAAACGCGCCGTCCGGTGCTCCTTATAGCACCGCGCTGGGAGAACCAGATTTGGTACCCAGAGCTGGTGAAGCTGTCGCACTCACCCCCCTGGCCAGTTCCGCTGAGAGCAGACCTTCTCTCTCAAGCAGGAGGGTCAGTTTGGCATCCCCATCCAGAGCGATGGTCTCTGCATGTATGGGTGACCAACGGATACCCGTTGACCTGCCCGAAGGGGTTATGAACACGATTTCACACTCTAGAGCCCCCTCGACGAGGCGGTTATATAGTTCTAAGTGGTCGGTGTTCACCGAGTGGTGTGTTTCCAAGGGATTGGACCCACAGCAATGTGGGGTCCAGCGGGTGCTCTCCTTCCTCCAAGAGCTTTTGGAACGGGGCAGGTCCCCTTCCACGCTCAAAGTGTATGTGGCGGCTATAGCAGCGTTCGCTCAGACGACGCTAGGTAGCACGCTAGGAAGGAACGAGCTCATCATCCGTTTCCTCAGAGGAGCCAGACGGATGAATCCCCCGCGGCCCCCGTCGGTTCCTATATGGGATCTGGCCTTGGTCCTAGAGGCCCTGAAGGCTCATCCCTTTGAACCGCTCGAGACTGTGGAACCAAGGTTCCTTTCGCTAAAAACCGCGTTTCTGATAGCTCTGGCTTCAGTGAAACGCGTGGGGGATCTACACGCGCTCTCAGTGAGCCCGACGTGTATGGAGTTCGGTCCTAATGACTCTAAGGTCATTCTCAGACCGAGGCATGGTTATGTCCCCAAAGCGATCGGCACTCCCTTCAGGGCGCAGATTATCTCCCTCTCGGCTCTGCCAGCATCCGATGAGGGGGACGGTGGCAATTTCCTCTGCCCTGTCAGGGCATTGAGGGTTTATGTCACACGCTCCGCCGCCTTCAGGCGTTCTGAGCAGCTATTTGTTTCGTTTGGCGGGCGCACTAAAGGTCTCGCCTCCTCGAAACAGACCCTGTCCAGGTGGATAGTGGACGCGATTGCAGCTGCATACGCTTCCAAACACCTGCAGTGCCCGCTAGGTGTCAGAGCACACTCCACCAGAGGCATGGCCTCTTCGTGGGCTTGGGCCAGAGGGATTTCCATCCACGATATCTGTATGGCGGCAGGCTGGGCCTCCCCGTCTACGTTCGTGAGATTTTACAATCTGGAAGTTCCTGCCTTACAGGCGAAAGTGTTATCAGTTCAATAGGGCTGTTGGTTCTGCCCAGTGGTTCTGCGCAGACATAGCTCACATACTGGTAGTAAGTTCGGTACTAGGCTCATTGTGAATTTGAAGGAGACCGGCGGTGCCGTTCCCTCATTTACGAGACGAGCTGTTGTGAGTTTGAAGGTGACCGGCGGTGCCGTTACCTCACTCATATAACAAGATATTGTGAATTTGAAGGCGACCGGCGTTGCCGCTCCCTCATTCATGAGACAAGGTGTGGTGAATTTGAAGGAGACCGGCAGGTGCCGTTCCCTCATTCATGGGACAGGGTGTTGTAACCACCCGTCGTAACCACCCGTCAGTTCGAATGAAGTGTCTGTATATGTGGTGGCCCGTTTTCCTTACCGGCCACCCTGCCCGAGCAGTGTTATGGTCCCCGGTTCCCTGGGATACATATGCTGTATGCGAGGCGCGCACGGCGTTGACAATATGTTCCCGTAGCGTAAGGAACTTACGCAATACGAGAGAACCTCTCGTAAGAGAACGATACTCGGTTACTTAACGTAACCTCGGTTCTCTCTAGAAGAGGGAACGAGTATTGCGTTCCTTGCCGTGCGCCCCGCGGGCTTTTATGCTTCAGAACTACGAAAACCGAATATGCAGCCCGTGAGCCCTGCTTATATACACGTGGCCACGCCCCACCTGTAGGCAAATGAAGCCAGGTGGGCGCGAAGCGCCCTCATTGGTCGCCACGTCACGCGGGCTCACCGATAGGCTGCTGCAGTTGCCAGCAGAGCAGCCAATAGCACGCTGGAATAGCCTGCTATGGTCTGCCAGGCTGCCGCACTGCGTTGACAATGTTACAAAATTAAGGATAATTTTGGGTTTTTCAGAAATCTCGAAGAAAGAATACTTTCCCGTAGCGTAAGGAACTTACGCAATACTCGTTCCCTCTTCTAGAGAGAACCGAGGTTACGTTAAGTAACCGAGTATCGTTTTTTTTTTACACACGAAACATGAACACATGTTATATTGCACACTGTAAACACAATCAAAGCTTCAAAAAACACGAAGAACGGGACCTTTAAGAAGTTCAAGTCAACTAAAGATGTTATGAATCTGCCTGGAATATGACGTGTGTCTATATTGTCCAAATGCATTGTGAGGAGGAGAGTTTCGGTGTCCAAATACTCTCCAAGGATCACAGATGGAGAATCACAGGGATTAGTTGAGTCTTGGGGTCAGAAAGCCTTTAAAAAAAAAAGAAAATCAAACAACCCCTTCATCACCACATGTTGTTTGGGAGAGATTCAAGAAAAATCCTCCTCGCTCATCCAAAAACTAATTTCAGCATTTTCAGTTGTCAGACACGACTATAAATTAAAACTGGACCTGGTTCTGTGGTCAGATGAAACTATAAAAAGAGCTTTTTAGCAGCAAACATACCAGAGGATTTTGGTGCAAACAGGGATAAAAAGGACCCCATGCCCACGGTTAAAAATACAGCTGGATCTTTAATGTTGTGGGCTTATGTTTTTACTGGAGGTCCTGGACATCTTGATCAAATACATGGTTTCATTGATTCTATACCAACAGATAGCCTAAAAAATCGAAACCTGATGGCCTTTGCTAGAAATCTTATAATGGGCCATGGATGAATCTTCCTTCAAGACAATGATCCAAAACATCAACATCAACACACAAATGTGCCACTGAACACAAAATGAAGCTTCTTCGTCCCAGTCCCCTGACCTGAAACCTATAGAAAATGAGTGGGGTGAACTGAAGAGAAGAAGCACATGGATCTGGGAATCTGAAGGATCTGGAGAGATTCTGTACAGAGGAAGGTTCTCTGATCTCTTGTCAGGTGTTCTCCAAACTCATCAGGCATTATAGAACAAGACTCGGAGCGGTTATCTTTGGAAAAGGAGGTTGCAAAAAGTATTTAATAAATGGGTGCCAATAATTGTGGCTGACATTTATTTTATAATGTGATTTACCCCCCACTTCCAATTCTTTTACTTCAATGAAAGGTTAGGTTTTTGAATTTTTTTTGAATGATAGATCAAAAGGATAAACAATGCAGATTTATTTTTACAGCCATCTTTGATCATATTTACCAGGGGTGCCAACACTTTTGGCCATGACTGTATAGTCCAGGGGGTTCTTAGAGGCATGTAGCCTATCTTTGGAAGATATCCCTGATAATGTATTTAACCATAGCAAAAGTACATTTCTTAAGTTTACTTTTCATCTCTGTTTTTGTGTTTATTTAAAATAAGACCAATCTGATATTATTTTAATCTTATATCTGTTATTTAACAGTTGAGATAGTTCTTTAATGCTGATCTAACAAGACACGAGCAGGTTTAAATCCCAGTTGAGCAGGTGGGGCATGTTTACTCTGCGTTACAATGAGCCCCTATTAGAACTATGCCATTCTATTCTAAACTTTTATGAATTCTATTGAGAAACCATGAGAAAAAGTATTTATTTAGAATAATAATATAATTTATATGGTTAATTTGGTTTAATTAGATTTTATTTGGATATTTAGTGGAAAAAATTAAGAAAAATTTAGTGGCCCCAACTGAGCAAGCCAAGCCAGAGGCAACAGTGGCAAGGAAACCAAAACCCCATCAGGTGACCTAATGGAGAAAAATAAACCTTGGGAGAAACCAGGCTCAGTCTGGGTGCCAGTTCTCCTTTGGCCAGTTAACAAACAGCGTATGATTATTATTCTGGCAACTTTACAGGTCAGAGGTCATAATAGATCGGAAAATTCGAAAGATCAGAGTCATCACGCCAGAGATGGGTTTATTGAGGATGACATATCGATTTAACAATGATTAAATTGTAATATTCAAACAATCTGAGTCAACACGCCGGAGACGGGTTTATTGAGGATGCCATGTCGACGAGGCAATTTCAGGGGGAGGCTAATTGACACGGTCTCTGCAGACACTTCAGGGTCATGCGTTGGTCATGTCTGGGCGCAGGTCCACCATCTGATCTGGATACCGCCCGGATCCGCTGACTGCAGTAAACCTCGGGATAAAACAGAGAGACTATCATTAGCGTAGATGCCATTTTTCTGATGATGTCACGAGTACATCAGGTGTTATGGGAAGTGTTCCCGGTTCCGGCTGGCCTAGTTAATGCAGCCTAACAATCATTTAATTGAAAAAGAGTTTTATGTGTATGCCATAGTAAAGATATGTGTTTTTAGTCTAGATTTAAACTGACAGAGTGTGTCTGCTTCCCGTACAATGTTAGGAAGACTGTTCCAGAGTTTATTGGAAAATTGGAAAAGGATTGACCGCCTGCAGTTGATTTGGATATTCTCTGTATTATCAACTGGCCAGAATTTTGAGACTGCAGTAGACGTGATGGAGTATAATGTGTTAAGAGCTCGCTCAATACTGGGGAGCTAAACCATTTAGTGCTTTGTAAGTAATAAGCAAGATTTTAAAATGTATGCAATGTTTTATAGGCAGCCAGTGCAGTGTTGACAGAACTGGGCTAATATGGTCATACTTCCTGGCTCTAGTAAGAACTCGAGCTGCTGCGTTTTGGACCAGCTGGGGTTTGTTTATTAAGCGAGCAGGGCAACCACCCAGTAGAGCATTACAATAATCTAGCCTTGAGGCCATGAACGCATGAACAAACTGTTCAGCATTTTGCACCGAGAGCATGTGCCGTAATTTGATATATTTTTAAGATGGTAGAATGCAATTTTACAGATGCTAGAAACGTGACTTTCAAACGAAAGATTGGTTACAAAGAGCACACCCAGGTTCCTCACTGACGACGAGGACTTGACAGAGCAGCCATCAAGTGTTAGACAGTATTCTAGGTTACTACTTGTGGAGCTTTTTTGTCCAATAATTAAAAATTCATTTTTTTTCTGAATTGAGTTGCAGGAAATTACTGGTCATCCAATGTTTTATATCAGCTATGCATTCCTTTAATCTTGTGAATTGGTAAGTTTCGTCAGGGCGTGAAGAAATATAGAGCTGAGTATCGTCAGCATAACAATGAAAACTAACGACATTCTTCCTAATGATATCTCCCAGTGGTAGCATGTACAGGGTGAAGAGCAACGGTCCTAGCACTGAGCCCTGCAGTACTCCATACTGAATTTGTGATCGGTGTAACATTTCTTCATTTACTGATACAAACTGATAACGGTCACATAGGTATGGTTTAAACCATGGAAAAGCAATTCCACTAATGCCTACATAATTTTCGAGTCTATTCAAAAGAATGTTGTGGTCAATAGTATCGAATGCAGCGCTAAGATCAAGTAACACTAATAGAGAGATACAGCCAGGGCTGGACTGGGGATAAAATTCGGCCCTGGCAAACCCAGCCCATCCGGCCCATGAGATCCTCGTGAATGTTTTTGCTGGGGTTAGGGCCTTACATTGGAGTAAATAAATAAAACTAGGACAGGGACAAATAATGATGGATATTATTGAATTTATTGCAAATGCAGATATCAAACTTGATATTGCACTTTTGTCACACAGAAATGCACTTGACAGTAAAGCACTGATTTTGAGCTAGGATGCAATAAAGTAAGTTTACTGCTTTTAAATTCTGTTGTGTAAAGTTGTTCCAAACCGAAATGACGTTGTCTCTTTTAACCGAGTTTAACTGTTGGCCAAACCATGCTCCTCATTACCATGGGTATATGGTTTCTAAAATAAATAAATAAATAAATAAATAATAAACTATTGAATTTGTTATAAAAAAAAATATTGTAAACACGTAGAAAATACAAAAACAGCCTCTATAAAAGTGATTTATATTGCGCAATATTTAATGTAGCCTATAATAATAGCAACATTTTTAATAAATACATTTGTGCCAATACACCATATTTCTTCACTGTTAGTAGCTGCAATGTAAATTGTGGTTGTGCTAGGGTGAGAAGTTTGTAGTGTTTATTGCCATTTTCCAATTTACCTCGTTGTGTATGTACATGCTCACGGCTGTTTTCAGCTGATTCACCAAAGAACCGTTATGTTACCATATCACACGATTGTATAAAACAAAATTCAGAGTCAAAGTGCCATTCATCACTTAATAGAGCAGCAGAAACGCAGAGCATGTTCGTCAGTGGCAGCGCTGTGCGGATATTCGCCTTTTGCAGTTTCATGCGCCCAAATAAAAAACACAATAAAAAAAACAGCGCCTAATATGGACACAGTCTATGAATATGGAAGAAGGAAGGTCTCTCTCGCTGTGGCCTGTCAATTCAGAAGACAAACCAATGGGCCGCTGTCCCTGCATGATGGGCCAGTCTGTGGCAAAAAAACCTAAATAAATAAATAAATAAATAAATAAATAACCTTGTATCGGCCCCAAAGTGCGTCGGCCCACCGGGAAAATGCCCGGTATGCCAGATTACCAGTCCAGCCCTGGATACAGCCACGATCGGATGATAAGAGTAAATCATTTGTAACTCTGATGAGAGCAGTCTCAGTACTATGATACGGTCTAAATCCTGACTGGAAATCCTCACAGATACCATTTCTTTCTAAAAAGGAACATAATTGTGAAGACACTGCCTTTTCAAGTATTTTTGACTGAAAGGGTAGATTTGAGATTGGCCTATAATTGACTAATTCTGTAGGATCAAGTTGCGGTTTTTTAATAAGTGGTTTAATAATAGCCAACTTAAACGTTTTCGGTACATATCCTAATGACAAAGATGAATTAATGATATTAAGAAGAGGATCTATGACCTCTGGTAGCATCTCTTTTAATAGCCTAGTTGGTACAGGGTCAAGCATATACGTTGTTGATTTTGATGATTTAACAAGTTTAGCCAATTCTTCTTCTCCTATAGCAGTGAATGAGTGTAATTTTTCCTGTGACACTACAATGCTCTGTCTGATGTGATACTGTAGTAGACGGCTGCATGGTTAAAATTTTCTTCCTAATATTATCAATCTTACATGTAAAGAAGTTCATAAAGTTATTAATGCTGTGCTGTTTACAATCATCAGAAGTTGAAGCTTTATTTTTGGTTAATTTAGCAACTGTATCGAATAAATACCTAGGGTTGTGTTTGTTTTCTTCCAAGAGAGTCGAGAAAGAAGCAGATCTAGCAGTTTTTACGGCCTTTCTGTATGTGATCATGCGATCATGAGTGTGCTCGTTGTACCACGGCGTTGGACTATTTTCTTTAATCTTCTTTAAGCGCAGGGGAGCAACTGTGTCTAAAGTACTGGAAAAGAGAGAGTCAATAGTTTCTGTTGCAACATCGAGTTCTTCTAAGCTATCTGGGATGCTGAGGAGATGATACTGATGAGGAAAATTATTTAAAAAGCAATCTTTAGTGGCGGCAGTTATTGTCCTGACATTTTTGAAGCGAGGGGGCGGCTTTGCAGCCTTAGCTAAATTAAGTATACATGATACTAGGTAATGATCTGAGATGTCATCGCTCTGCTGCAGAATTTCAATGGTATCAACATTTATTCCATGTGACAATATTAGGTCTAAAGTATGATTATGGCGATGAGTGGGTCCTGACACGTGTTGCCTAACTCCAATAGAGTTTAGAATGTCTTTAAATGCTAATCCCAATGCGTCTTTTTCGTTGTCTACATGGATATTAAAATCACCAACAATTAGTACTTTATCTACGGCCAGTACTAACTCTGATAGAAAATCATCAAATTCTTTGATAAAGTCTGTATTATGCCCTGGTGGCCTGTATACAGTAGCTAACACAAATGTTAAACACGTTTTATCATGTACACTACATAGCGTTACATAAAGCACCAAAACTTCAAAGGAATTATATTTGAAACTAGACTTCTGAGTAATACTGAAGATATTATTATAAATTACAGCAACCCCTCCCCCTTTAACTTTCAGACGCGGCTCGTGTTTATAACAATAATCTCGGGGGGTAGACTCATTTAAAGTAATGTAGTCGTCAGGTTTTAGCCAGGTTTCTGTCAAACACAGCACATCTTGATTATTATCTGTAATGATATCATTAACAATAAACGCTTTTGGGGAAAGGGATTGAATATTCAGCAACCCAAGCTTTATCAATTGTTCATCTGTATTATATCTGTTGTTTATTTGTTGGACATCAATTAAATTTTTACTGTTGAATGGTTTTGATGTTTTTTTTGTATTTACTAATTCGGGGAACAGACACAGTCTCTATATGATAATATCTAGGTGAAAGAGTCTCTATGTGCTGGGATTTATCTGACTCCGGTGACATGAGACAGCTAGCAGACGGTCGGTTTAGCCAGTTTGTCTGCTGTTTGTCTGATCTCCGACTGGCGAAATCGAACATCATTAGTGCCGACGTGAATAATAATCTTAGAGAATTTACGATTAGCTTTAGCCAGCACTTTTAAATTTGCTTTGATGTCAGGTGCTCTGGCTCCAGGTAAACATGTGACTATGGTGGCTGGTGTCTCTATTTTCTCGTTCCGTGTAATAGAATCACCAATGACTAGGGCACTTTCAACAGGATACTCAGTGGGTGCTTCACTGAGAGGGGAGAACCTGTTTGATGTTCTAACCGGAACGGAAAAGCGTTTTTTGAATCCGCGACTATGCCGTCTCACATCACTTCCCTGCTGCGGGGGCCGGAACAGAAGAATGTATAGAGTTCACTAAGCTATTCACATCCAAATCAGTCTGCAAAACAACACTCAATAAAAATCATGTCTGACCCCACTCCATGTCTCCAGACATATTGTGCGTCTTATAGCCTATATCTTACTCATGGTGCTCACTTTTCATCATCAACATATGAAATTAAAACAATAATATAATAGGCTAATATTTAAACATATAGCCTAACTATGAATCTAAATAGGCTACGTTTTGCATGTACATAGCCTAATCCACTCCAAACGCTTCAAAAATGTATTTTGTTTATTAAACGCAAAGTTTTTAATTTCAAATTGAATTTCTAAATTCAGTTCATATTTCCAACAAACGAAATTCCGAGCCAAAATAACGAAGTGGTAAAAAAAAATTGCAATAATGAAAAATATTAATTTGCGGGCGCTTTCGTCGGCATGAGTAAGATAGGCTATAAGACCCGCAATATGTCTCTCAGCTGACATTTTTATTTATTTACATTAGTAAGCTACAGGAAATAGTCTTTCAAAACATGACCTGCGCGAAAGAGAGAAAAAAAATTAATGCATCATTGTTCCCAGCACTTCTGAAAATGCACTTCTGAATGCGTCTCTGTCCCCAGCACATTTCAAACCAAACTGACGCCCATGCCTATACTAAACATGCAGCATGCTGTGCAAGTGACAATGACAGAAGATGACATGGCGTACCGTGTTTGTTGATTAATCCAACTCACCACAATTGTTTGTTGGACACTATTTACTAATTCAACTCACCACGGTTGTTTAATGAGCTCAGAAAACAGGAGACCTGGGTGCAGAGATGACAAGCTAACAGGCTAGCGAAATGTTAACGTGTGATGGTGATTTATATTAAAAGCTAGCAATGTCAAATTTAACGTGATAGGCAATACTTAAACAATGTATGGTGATGAGGAAGTTAAGTTGTTGTCAAAGTGTAAGTTGTTGTCAAACTCAAAGTAGTTTATTTTTAGTTATTAAAACAAATGCCATAATCTTATTGGAAAAAGTGAATAATTGTATTTTATTGAAAACATTTTAGTTTGTCTTGGATATTTAGATTATATCAGATAACATTTTAAGCCAGGGGTCTCAAACTCGCGGCCCGCAGGATGATATTTTGTGGCCCCCTTATTGACATCAAAGTTTAGTGTTAGTGCGGCCCGCGCTTAGTGTTAGTGTGACCCTTTGAAAAGCACCTTGTTGCTGAATCGTTGCGTGAGCAGCGCTTGCCGCGCTTGCAGCCTCCTTTGTGTGTGTGTGTGTGTGTGCGAGAGAGAGAGAGTAGGCTCGCCCCTCCCTCGTGCAGTATATTTGGTTGACACCGCGTGATTGACAGGAACAGACGAACAAAGCTGATCAGACAGTTGAAACGAATGTGGTCTAACAGCGCTCGTCAATGTCAAAATGATTGAGATGGCCAATCAAATCAAAGTAGGCGGGGTTTAGGTTCTCTTTTGGCTCGTGCACATTGCACAGTCTTCATACACGGACGAGCAATCTATCGCTTAATGCCGTTGCTGAGAGAGATTCTATTCTTTCCGGTGAAATCACAAAACAAAATGCAAACGTGTCCATGGTCGTATTATACAATCATTGATGGACATCTTTGATTTTAATGAAGAAAAACTACATGAGGGTGGATTAGAACCCGGAACCTTTGACACTGTTGACAAAAATTCTACCACCAGACCACAGGAGAATTCAAAAGATTTTTGCTGATCTATGTATTTATTCACTCACTCATGCGAAGAATATCGGGATTAATAATATATTTGATGCAAATGAATGCAAATATTGTTTACAAATAGTCCTAGAATTAGACCTAGAATTTCGCTCACTGTTCTGTTTGACCTGGTTACGGCCTTGCTGTGAATTAGTCTATTATTTAAAATAAAATTAAAATCAATCATTATTTCATATTACATTTAATTTCTATAGTCTATATAATTTAGTTCAAATTCAGAGGAACAGTTCATGTTCAGAAGAAACATTCATGTTGAAGAACTGTTAATAATAAAGATTGAGAAGATTGGATCAGTTGTGCTACTTTTTTTTTGAATACTTGAAACCATGGGAGTCGGAATCATTGTATGTCAAGACCCACCCACTTTTTACGATCAATGATATTGGACCCACACTCACTTTTATCGTCTCTAACATTCAGCACATGTGTGTTTACCTACCCCTAATCGATAAACACTTATTATTAAACACGTTAGACGCTTTATTTCCACTTTTCTAATATTTTCTTCATTTTTATTGAAAATAAATGCCTTTCCGATCTGATATGTGATGGGAAAAGGGAGAAGACTGAACTGGCGGACTCGAACCGCGGGTCGATTTGTGTCAAAACTAGATGTCGTGCGTCTTACCCCTACACTACTGCCACTCTCAATAAAATGACAATTTCCTTAATTTTGTCTTTCATAACTATACGTTTAGCAAGCAACGCGGTATTCTGAGGACCCACCCACATTTTTTTTTGCTTCCGACGCCCATGCTTGAAACACTTTTTATGTGCTAATACTCAGGGCCGGATTAACCATTAGGGCAACTGGTCACTTGCCCAGGGGCACAGGACATATAAGGGGCCCTGGGCACTGTCAAATATTATGTTAGATCACGTTATAAACGCAGTCCTCACTTTCCTAATTATATGCAGATATTTAGATCAAAATATTATGTTAAATCACGTCAAAAAACAGTGTCTGTAGCTTCCTGCGCTGCTGCGCAGCGAGCGAGGACGAGCTGTCAGGTCGAATCACGTGACTTGACGCTCTCAGTGTTGCCAGATTGAGCGGTTTTGAATTTGATTTTTGCGGTTAAAAACAGGTTTTGGTGGGTGGATAAAATTTGGGCTGGTTTGGGGTCAGTTTGGCGGTTTTCAAACATCTAAATTGAATAGTCTAATTGGTTAATAACAAACTCAAGTGTGCATGTACTCCATAAAATCAGTCATCATGACACATACTGGCTAGAGTCAGCTGGCGTTGGTGTTGACGCCGACGACGAGCACGCGCTTTCAGCCAATCAGTGATCTGCAGGGAGTCGCGCTCATTTATGACAGGTTTTCAGTGCGAAATTGTAGCTGGATATCAAATGACCGCTATGCCAAAGTGGCATAAATATACAGTTATAAGTTATCTACATTAATGAGTGGTGGGAGAGTGAACCAACTCTCAAAACGTGGATTACACCTGTGACTCAAAGACTCTTTACATATAACTAACTCCAAGAGCATAGTTGAATGACTTGAATTGAAACTGAATATATGACTCCTGTCCATCATCGCGAGCACACTGGCCTGATCAGGACATCTGCACCTTTTAAACCGTCTAGACTGCGCTCTACTCGTCCCAACAGCTGCTGAAAGAGGTTTGAATCAACGATTAATCCATTTTGACTGTGTTAAAGGGTAACTTCAGTGATTTAGCATTAAGCTTTGTATCAGTAGAAACCCGGTAGTATATTCAAATTATTGTACTTGTCCCCCTCATATCCCCCTGAGACGAGAATTATGCATTTTATTTCTGGAAAAAATCCTCCAATGACGCAAATATCATAATTTTGCATCGTTGGAGGATTTTTGGCCAGAGCCTAGAGACTACAGGAGCTAGACTCCTGCTGCGTCTGTGACTTTCGTTCGGCTCACTCGCACTTTATTGAAAAGACACGTTCAGTTTTTCATTGTAATGTCTATTCTCTAACTGAACGAAATGGTTTTATTACTGTGAATATCAAAACGACGGTGGGTCGGTGGGCAAGTGATAATCAATAGCCGTGGCTTTGGGAGTGGCCTCGTAGGGCAGCCAAGCAAGTGCATTCTGGGAGTTGTTGTCTTTCATCCACATGAGACAATTTTTTTTTTCTTTTCTTAGTCTAGAAGGCACCAAATTTCAAATTTCTACTAGATAAATGACACAGTTTAAATACACACTCATCTTTCCCAGCGCTGAAGTGTCCCTTTAAGTTCTGCGTTATGTTCCACAAATATGTACTTCACGAAAGACATAACGTTACTGTAGTTCTGTCTGAAGTTAAAGCATAACACAAAGGTAAACGCATTCTTGTTGTTAATTTTTAGTTGTAGGACTATCGTACAGTATCAGTGAATGACACATTTTGTCTGTGGTGTGTGCAGTAATGTGTGTGTAATGCCTGCTAATTACATTGTTTATTCCGATTATATTGGGTACTTTTTGTACTTAAATTGACATTTGAAAATGATGCATGTGTTTTTCCATGGGTTAAAATCATTAGTTAATTTCGTGATTTTGACAGTTTCCACTTGGACATTTTAGTCATGCATGACTGTATTTGAATGCCCTGTTTTGATCCATTTTCCTGGGAAATGTATTATTTTTTATTTTATTTTGACATTATTTTTTTTAAGGAGATAAATGGTGCTAACCAACCTTGATTAAAATGGCAATAAAATTGAATCACATTATTTTGGCAGTTCAAATTTTGGACGGTTTTTTTCCTGGATTGGGCGGGTTTTAGTGAGCTTTTGGGCTGGAAATCGTTGACCCAATCTGGCAACACTGTCTGAAATTTAAGCGGGAGCACTAAAAGACAATTAAAAAGAATAAAAAATAGCCATAATTTCACATTGTAGCATTTTAGAAATAATCTAAGTTTTTTTAAGTTAAGGCTTCCCTAGCTGTCTGCTTTATTTCACTGTTGCAGTCTAAATATAATTGATTGGCTATATTGAAACATTTAATAATTACTCTGTAGCCACCAAGTTCTGTGAAAGATTCATTGTAAAAAGTTATGTTAAACATGTGTGCATCTATTCTGTCTCTTGAATGCACTTTATGCTGAGGCTATTACATAAATCTCCACTGAGCATTGCAGAAGCCTGATTTGTTATAGGTATAGGCTATATGCTCTTGGTGATAGCGACTTTGCGATGGTTGCTTTGGGGCAGGGGCAGGGGCAATGAGGGGCCCTTGAGTCTTGTTGCCCAGGGCACAGGAAATTGTTAATCCGGCCCTGCTAATACTTGATGCGGCCCAGCCTGATCCAGAGTCTACCTCCAGCGGCCCCCAGGTAAAATGAGTTTGAGACCCCTGTTTTAAGCTGTCATTTGGTCATGTTACATTGCGCCCCTCACAAGTTACAATGTACCCCACCTATGGGGCATGTTGTCACATTTCACTTCCATTCTTTCGGGGTAAATCAAGAAAAAAAGTATACACTTTTATTAATGAAACAAAAACACATAACTGCACTAGACGTGTGCAATTAATTTTGGGGGAAAACAAATACTCTGAACCACAAGTGGATTTACACAAACTGAGAAAGTCAAAAACCGTTTGGTTGTGCCCCGCTCTCCCCTACAGATTTCACCTAAATTCTCCTCTGGTTAAACAGCGCCCTCTCCTGCTAGACTTTGGGAAATATCGGCCACTTTGATTGCGCTTTACATGCTTTTGCTATTGCATTATAAATACAAACAGTATGAGCAATATACACCGATCAGGGGGGTAGGCTATTTAGAAAGCAAGGTTAACTTACCGTCACATATACCTTGAACTCTCGGTTGATTAACCCAAACCTTACTCGAGGTATGCTGGTTCCAAAAAAAAAACGCGTCTGGGAGACAATTCTCAATAGAGCGACGAATCGATGATTCACCATGGAAACGGACAAGTGCGGCATTCTACTTATATCTTCTTTTGTTTAATGGCCATTTACATAACCTACTTAGTGCACATCGCCACCTATTTGGTGGTTGTGCAATCATTTTTTCAATCTTTTCGTATAATAAGTAGCCTAATCTTTATTCACTGAGAATAAGGATTATGTTGTTTGATGCTAATTAATTGAATGCATATCCATGTGTGAGATGATAATAAAACATATATTTGAATTGAATTAACATTTAAACATTACCTTGTTATAATAGTGCTTTAGAATGAATATATAATATTGCATATTATAACTGTAACTATATTACACATTTAGTTATTAATATAACTCTATTAATTATATTACACGCCTCGGAATACCTCTAAAGCAAACTAACCCTGGAACATAACCTGCCTCGGAGCAGGTTATGTTCAGAGAATGAGTTGCTATGGCTACTTACATACCTTGAAAGTTACCTCCATTTTTGGAACCGAAAGTTGAGGTTATCTGCTTACTTACTCTGGAACAGGACCGTGCACAGACCTTTTGAAGGGCATGTGCTGAAACTGAAAAAGGGCACCCCCTCTGTTCACCCGCCCCTAACACTTTATTATCAAACACACATGACATGCTTTATTTACATTTGAAGATTTGAAGATGAAGATTTTCACTATTTTTATTGGGGGAAAAAAATGCCTTTTCGAATTTCTGTGTGATGGGAAAATGAAGTAGAGCAAGTTCGGCAAAACGTGGATTCGAACCGTGATCAATTTGCGTCAAAACTTCAAGCCATGCGCTTTACCCCTGCACTATCATGGATATCATTTACATGGTGTCTTCTGCAATTCTGACTGACCCAACCAGACCTTCTGTGAAAAAGACGGCCTATTTGCACTTAATGTAACGACAACATTACTTTAACCATGTTTTACTACACATGTGAAAACGAGAGAGTATAGAGATTCAAAAATTAGCGAATATGTGCATATATCAACAACGTAAATGAATTAAACATGCGACCATGATATTATTACATGTTAACAAATTAATTGTATTAGCAATCATAAATCAAAGAACAAATTTCTAAGAAATATATTTTACCTAGATGACCTTGATCACTCAGTCACTTTGTGTAAGTTCCAGTAGGAAACGGCGTGGGCGCTCTTGACGGTCTATGGGCGCACCTTTGCTTATTTATGATTTTTCGGTGGCAAAAACAAATTAAATGTGGTTGTATTACTTATCAATATATTATTAACATTTTACAAAAGTCAAACTCAAATGCAGTTACCAAAGCTATTGATTTATTGAAGCAGGAACAAAAAACACTACCACCAAAAAAAGGGCACTTCGGAGTGTAAGGGCAAAAAGGGCATGTGCTCTGCACAGGTTGAGCCCTACCTGTGCACGTGCCTGCTCTGGAACATAGCCTACACAGGATGGCACGTAACCTGCTTTCTGGAATACCCTCCTGGCAAACTGCATCCTGGTGCCATGTGTTCAGGGTTGCCAGGGTTTCACAACAAAACCCGCCCAATTGCTACTCAAAACAAGCCCAATCGCGTTTCAGGGGGATTCCCCGGTAAAAAAAAAAAAATAATCACATTTGGGGGTAAAATATGTGGGTTTTTTTTGGCATGGTTGCATATTAAAATTCGCATTCCCGGGGATAAATATCACATAATTGGGGTCGCTTCAACCCGCGGACATGAAAAACAGCCCGCGGCAACAGTGATGAAGTAGCCCAGACTTGGCAACACTTGCATGTGTTCCCCAGGTAAGCGACGCACCCGGCAATGATCCACGTGACATAAAAGAAAACGTGATTAATCAGACCAGGCCACCTTCTTCCGTTGTTCTGTTGTCCAGTTCTGATGCTCATGTGCCCACTGTTGTGCTTTCGGCAGTGGACAGGGGTCAACATGGGCACCATGACTGGTCTGCGGCTATGCAGCCCCATACACAACAAACTGCGACACACTGACAGCTTTCTATCAGAACCAGCATTAACTTGAGCAATTTGAGCTCCAGTAGCTCGTCTGATTGATCGGACCACACGGGCCAGCCTTCGCTCCCCACGTGCATCAAACAGCCCTGGCCGCCCATGACCCTGTCACTGGTTCACCACTGTTCCTTCCTTGGACGACTTTTGATAGATACTGACCACTGCAGACCAGGAACACCCCACAAGAGCTGCAGTTTTGGAGATGCTCTGACCCAGTCATCGAGCCATCACAATTTGGCCCTTGTCAAACTTGCTCAAATTCATACACTTGCCCATTTTTCCTGCTTCTAACACATCAACTTTGAGGACAAAATGTTCACTTGCTGCCTAATATATCCCACCCACTAACAGGTGCTGTGATGAAGAGATAATCAGTGTTATTCACTTCATCTATTGAAAAATCAACGTTGTGCCCATTGATGGCCTGTTTTTGAAAGGCTGATTTGCAAGCCAACAAGCTTATTAATAAAATCAAAGTTTGTTACAATTACATTTGTCTAAATAAGGAGATATACATCCATAAACATAAACAACCCATTAACAAATTAAAAGACAAAGCAAGTCTTAATCTTAATATATGCCATTTGCTTCTTGGGTAAATAAATGTTGTTGAATGTTATTTCTAGAAAACCACTTAAAAATATGATGTGCAATGCAGCCTGAAATATTGGTAGATTTACTGTATATGAGTACATCCGGTCATTACTGTTTCACAGCTCACAAGACCTTACATTACACATAGCATCTTTATTAACTTATCAATCATACATCTGAAAAATATTATGGCACAATATTTAATAAGGAATTAACAAGGTATCCAAAATATTCAGTCCTATTCAAAACTGATTTCCCTATGGAAACCTTATGTGCTTGCAATGTGTTTTTGACTCTTTTTTAATCATTTACAATGCTTTGTTAAAGCAGTATGCTGGAAATGATGCTTGTTTTGTGAAACATGATGTGAATTAAAACTTGCTACACATTTGGGCGAACTTCTGCATTGTTTTTAGCTACATGAGAGAAGCGAATTATTTTCACTTGGCCTACACTCATATTGATGTCCCTCCACAAATATTCAGGAGAGAGAACTTTACTAGGTTTGTTATAAAGGAAATACTTGTTTAAGTGAGACTCCTCGTGCCATATCGCCTCAATGGAGTTTGCAGCATCAATGTTCAGCTGTTTCCAGCAGGTTTTGGTGAGATGATGTACATCCGCCAATGAGCCACCAAATGCAGCAGCAGTGTAATAATAGTCACCTTCCCCAGCTGGAATGAATGCTTGAGACTCTTGTCTACGCTCATATGTGAATTGATCCCTTGGATAATCAAAAAACCAAGGATGTAGCACACCGACCAGACGACCCAAAGTCTCCACCCCCCAGCGGCCATAGAACTTTGTATCCACGTCCAGGCAGAAAATATAGTCTGCTTTATTGGCCAGTTCGTTCTCCATTAAGTTTTCCAGTATTCCCATCCTGCCCATACTGATGTCCTGCCATCGGTCCATACTCGGAACGCTCCTAACTGTCAAATGATGATTTTCACCCATCTTTACTTCAGGAACTGCTTCTGGTTGATCTGTAAACAAATAGTAATGCACTCGAAATCCAACAAAGTAATGCTCCTCCGCTGACTCCAGAAAATCTTTGATAAAACGTGTGTACCTGAAAAAGAGTGAGGTACAGATATTAAAATATCAATTTATTGTGTGTATGTAAATACATGCATATGTAATAATACTGACCCCATATATATTTTTGAAAAAAAAAAAAAAAATCCTTATTCAGCAAGGACACATTAAATTGAATTGATTCAAAAGTGACAGCAAATACATTTATGTTTCAAAAGTTATCTATTTCAAATAAATGCTGCTCTTTTGAACTTTATAAACATCAACAAATCCAGATTGAAAAAAATGTATCATGGTTTCCACAAAAACATTAAGCTGCACAACAGTTTTTAACATTGATAATAATAGAAATGTTTCTTCGGCATCAAATCAGCATGTTAGAATGATTTCTGAAAGATTAGTAAGTAATGGCTGCTGGAATTTTTTTTGACATCTTATATCTACATCTCTCTGATTCTGCCTCACAAAAATGTATGCATACTTTTTTATGAGGCAGTATAAGAGAGATGTAGATTTGAGATGTCAAAAAAGTGTGAAGAACAAATGGTATTATAAACAAATTGTGTGAAGATCAAATGGGCTTATCTATGTGGCTGCATTTAGCTGTGGGTATGTGCAAGTGCTATCAGGCTCCAGTCCAAACAAAGTGAAGAAGTTTTACAATCGTGATGAAAATTTGGTCTTTTTGTTGTGACAGAATGTGAATATGAGGTGTATGGCCCAAAATACTTCCATACCAAAATCTAAAGACATCCCAAAGTCCCCAAAAATATTAATAGATGACAGACAGGTATTTTGTGAGTTTGAGAAGTATGTAACTTTATTACTTTCCCAAAGCGAAGACAGTGGTCGCAATAGTGATGTTTTGTTGTTTGTAGATAGAGTCGATCAGATTGGAGTCAAAGGTTCCCTCCCAAACAACTGAGGCTAACCATGGTGTAACGTCTGTCCGACTGTGTATTAAAAACACACACACACACACACACACACACACACACACACACACACACACACACACACACACACACACACACACACACACACACACACACACACACACACACACACACACACACACACACACACACACACACACACACACACCAATCAAACATTGGTGTTTGCACTGTAAACAAGGAAATATTTTCAACATTTTGTATTCTGAAAGTAGGCTACATAGGCTATACGAAATGGTTAGGAGCATTTCGTCCGAGTAAGCAAGGGTCTCCTCAAAAAAACTGGATGAGAAAATAATCGATATTACAAAAATAAAACAAAATGTGATTTTAAAAAGTGTAAAACTCGTTTTTATAAAGTGAATCTGTCCGAAAGTGACACCCGCAGGTGAAGTTACAGCGGGACGCCACATCTCTCTTGCCTCCCCTGAGCCCATTGTGCGGTGAGTCTGCACAACAACAATTGTTACTGCCTTTAGTTATTGAATAAATGTAAAACTGCATAAAAACACTAACTTGATGAAATGTATAATTGGTTTTAATAAATTGAACATTACATACAGTAGTTAGTGTAAAAATACAAAACAGAATTTTATTTGTTCTATCTTTTTTATTATCGTTTTCACTTAATTTTCCTTGTTAAATTATGTTTATTTAACCAGGAAAATTACTTGTGACAGAGACATCATTTTACATTTGATGTATTAAAAAAAAAAGTGAGGACGTTGCCTCATTTTAAAACTCCTAGTTTTATTTGAAATAAAACAAATAATATTATTCAGACTGAAATTGAGCGTTTAATGTACACGTAAACATATATGAAAGAGGCTACTTACCTAAAGCAACTGGAAGTGTAGCCAAAGAAAATGAGCCTATGAGAGAAGACATAATCCTATAAGCAGAGATTTTTTGGAAATGTGTGTAGACAACCGCACACCTTTTTTTAGTAATAGTTTTTGTGTATTTTTTTTTTTTTTTTTTTAACGTTTTCTCCTTGTCAATGGTCTGTGGAGTGAATGATTAACCTTCAGAAAATGTTGTTTCTAACCTTTGGAGCTCAAACTAAATGTTAGCCTACATGTGCAGCTCGTATCTTCTTGAATGGGGAAATCTATATAAATAAAATATTTAAAAGACAGGCTCTTTTAAAAGGACTTCCATTCCATTGTGGTGTCGTCTTTGGATTTTGGATGTTTAACTATATAATATAACACAATGTGTGCCTTTTAAATGTTTGGCCCATTCCACGAATATTGTACAATTTACAGTCTATTTATATCTACATAAAATTACACATAATATTTACGATGAAATTGTTTATAGGCTACGTACATACACACATGACAGTGGGCATGGGAAATTACCCTCAACAGTAGAAGAAAAACAAATTAAATAAATAAAATGAAATCAACACTCTGAAGACTCGCTGCTCATCTGCTATTTAAAAAAAAAAAAGGATCTCATCTATAAGCACCGTCCTAATGGTAAAATAGCAGATGAGCAGGGAGTCTTCACAGTGTTGATGTCATTTTATTTCTTATAATTTGGCTTATAATACCTGGCTTTATAAAGCAAATTTGTTTTATTTGACTTTACATTAAGGGCTGAATCATTTTATTTAAGCGCATCCACGATTTCCCATTAAACACATGAATGTCTTTTCAAATGTTCCATCATTTGGTCGGTTTCCCAAATACACAAATATGTGAACATATGAACATCACATAGTCTTTATAGTTTCATTGGAACATGAGGGAAGGGAGATAACTTCACTGAATGTTTGTATGATTGAAAATAATACTTCCCATCTTCTGAGACCTGCATTCAGTAATGAACACATACCAACAGTTGTTTGTGTTTGTTTAGTGAGATCTGAGTTTAACCATTAAAATGGCAAGACCATAAAGAGAAATCAGAAAATGAATTTACTGTTATTTTCCATCTTCTTAGGACACAAATAATACAATTTCATGATTAAAAAAAACACCAACAACATGACTTGGGGGTATAAATTCATTGAAAAAATAATGCTGGTTTGGCAATGCGTGTTAATACATTTTAGCCAATTTAAAATAAAAAAAATGTTTTCTCTCATAATGGAAACTAAACGTTCTTTGTAAAAATTCTGTTGAACAATAAGTATAATGCCTATTTATGAATATATTATCATATTTAATATTTTTTGTTGAGTTTTATATTACACACGCACGTGAATGCACGCACGCACGCACACACACACACACACACACACACACACACACACACACACACACACACACACACACACACACACACACACACACACACACACACACACACACACACACACACACACACACACACACACGCATATATAGGGCTCTCAAGTTTTGAACTGGGTTCAGAGTGAGATTTTGGCGAAGGCAGCAGGGGTTTGGGTGTGGACGAGGTTTTTCTTATTTTGAATATACAAATAAGAAATGTTGGAAAGATGTTGGAAAGTGCAATACTCTGACTGTTTAGTGCAATCTTTTCATACTACTCAAATACTGTAAATATGTTCATCATCTGTAAATGTTTATTCTGACTAAACGTAACTGTGACCTTATATTTTTTATACTATTTTGCATATTTTTATTTTTAGAATTTGTATTACTATGTTCTTGTTGTGTTTGTATTGTATATGTGCACTGGAAGCTTCAGCACCAAGAAAAAAATCCTTGTGTGTGCAAGCACACTTGGCAATAAAGTTCTTTCTGATTCTGATTCTGATTCTGAAAACATTAAACTAAACCACCAGTAGGTGGCAGAATGTAAACGATGTTGTTGCGGGAATATCTAAATCTTACCCGGATACAGCAATGCTATTTTCTGATTGGTGTATGTTTGTTTGGTAGCTATATTTTTTATTTGATTGGCTGGTGCGTGGCAGGGCCTTCTGAACGCTATGTGGAACTCCATACATATGGTGCGTTCCAGGCAGGTTTTTGAGCCTGTAAGTTACGACTTCAAACCACGACTCACGACTTCGTAGCGTTCCAGGCAATGTCACGTAAAACTGCCTGAGCGGTAGCTAGATGTAAACAAAGAATGGCGAACTGTATGGGGCTTATGCTCATTTACAATCATTTATATTGCCAAAGGTGCTTACTCCTTGCTTATTTGAGGGAAACGGAGGAGAAAAAAACGGTGCATAAGGCAAGAGAAGCTGTTATACCTTTTATTTTACATTATTTGTATATTTGGAAATGTATTTGGTATACATTAATTCTTGCACTCACTGGCCTGAAAACTAGCTAACACTAGAAAAGCTGCTGATAATGCATAACATTTGCGAATAAATAACGTTAGAGCAGTACCTTATATTTGGTTTTTAATGTACAACTTTCATAAACACTGCATCCATGGGGGCTGCCATTGTTGCTTTGCGGGCTATGTGACGTCAGAGCTCGTAACTGGGAGTACATCAATCTAGCACGAGTTCACGGGTGGGAAGTCACGGGTTTGTCTGCCGTTCCAGTGCACTTTCACGGGTAGAAGGTTGGAAAAATACAGGTCACGGGTTGCCTGGAACGCGGCATTATTCCTCTTAATAGCGTCGCAACTTGGTGGGCATTATCCTGGACATTTATCTGCGTGAGAAATATAAGGTGTGGCGTGTGAACGGGTTGAAATGCGTGCGTCTCACTGCCCAATGCGTGAGACTTGAGAGTCCTGTATATTAAGACTTCAGATGTAAAAGCCTCGAAGTCCGTCTGATGTTTTTCTTTAAAATAAGCATTTTTGTCAGGCTTCTATGTATAGGTTTCTACCTAAGTACCGGTACTTCTGAATGGGCTGAGGCTGGGATTTAGTGGGTTTGAACTTAAAAGTATTTTATGAACGTATACTATGTGCAGAGAGCATTCACTCAGTAGTTATCTTTTTGACCAAAGTGGCTTTTAGAGGCTTTTGCATCTGAACTCTTCATATATAGCCTACATATGCAAATCAATATATGCAAATCAATTATGATTGAGAGATGGACAAATAAATGTTCCCCAAAAGCCTGTTGTGTTATATTTGACATTTATATTAACATGAAAAAAAAGTCAAAATATTTTTTTATTTGTTAAAAAAATCATGTATGAATAATCAAGTAAACCCAAGTTGCTTCAGTCCAATAAATGTTTATCTTACATTTACTTTATAAAAATCATTAAAGGTTTATGAGCAAAAAATACTTTACTTGATAAAAATGGCTGAACTATCAATCAGAGAACAGAAGTCATGAAGTAAATTGTGTACAACAGCGTTGGTCATATTGATCATTTATAGGCCATAGAAATGTGTGTATTAAATATTATACAGTAGGCTATAATATGGGCTTTGATCCCACGGCCCGTGAGCCACCGGGTACCTGTCGGGGGTGAGTCTCGCACACGTGCCGAACCGTCCGTTTCACCGAGTGGGGGGTTTGGATCGCGCCGGAGCGCAACCCGAGGCGTTTGTTTGGGTTAGAGACTGATCTCTGAGGCCCGGAGACCTGTAATGATCCTTCCGCAAGTTCACCTACGGAAACCTTGTTACGACTTTTACTTCCTCTAGATGGTCAAGTTTGATCGTCTTCTCGACGCTCCGCCAGGGCCCGCGAGGAGCTCCGGCGGGGCCGATCCAAGGACCTCACTAAACCACCCAATCGGTAGTAGCGACGGGCGGTGTGTACAAAGGGCAGGGACTTAATCAACGCGAGCTTATGACCCGCGCTTACTGGGAATTCCTCGTTGATGGGAAACAGTTTCAATCCCCAGTCCCGATTACGAGCGGGGTTCAGCGGGTTACCCGCGCCTCTCGGCGCAGGGTAGGCACACGCTGATCCGCCCATTGTGGCGCGCGTGCAGCCCCGGACATCTAAGGGCATCACAGACCTGTTATTGCTCCATCTCGCGTGGCTAAACGCCACTTGTCCCTCTAAGAAGTTGGACGCCGACCGCTCGGGGCCGCGTAACTATTTAGCATGCCGGAGTCTTGTTTGTTATCGGAATGAACCAGACAAATCGCTCCACCAACTAAGAACGGCCATGCACCACCACCCACAGAATCGAGAAATTCTGTGGGTGGCGTTTCTCAACCAAGATGGCGGCGTGTGTAGATCGCGAGGCTCAGGTTCTCTCCAGATTCTGCAATTTTGCGGTATTTTTCTTGTTCATCTCGGGTCTGTTCGTACAGAACAGTTGTGCCTTACCATCGTACACCCGTTGTGAGCTTTTGGATATTGGTTTGCGAATTTCCGACAGTTTTATGGACAATCTTCGACTCCTTCCTGAGATCGCTAGGACTCCCGAGGCTGTGCGCTCTTCCCGGCCGGGCGGAAGTGCTAGAAGGCGGCGGTGTGATCGTAAACAAAGGCGGGGGAAGCGCGGAGGTCGGCGTGCTAAGCTAATGCTATCACTGAACCGGCTCTCTTTACCCAGCATTTTCCTTGCTAATGTACGATCGCTAGTGAACAAAATGGAGGAGATTCGACTCAGCATCACACACAGTAAGAAACTTTTGAACTGTAACGTCCTAATATTCACGGAAACCTGGTTAAACAGCGGAATACCACACACCGCTATTGAGCTAGCAGGACGCCACACACTCTGGGCGGATAGAACATTAGATGGCTCGGGGAAGAGCATAGGGGGTGGATTGTGCATTTACATTAACAAAGCTTGGTGCACAAACTCTGCTATTGTTGGGAGTCATTGTTCAGCTAACCTTGAGTTTCTCATGGTTAAATGTAGACCGTTTTATCTACCGCGGGAGTTCACTTCCACCATTATCACTGCGGCCTATATTCCACCGGATGCTGATGCTAAGCTTGCTATGAAAGAACTTCACGCAGCCATCAGTAAACAACAGACTGATCACCCGGAAGCTGCGTTTATTGTTGCAGGTGACTTTAATCACTCAAACTTAAAGTCAGTGCTACCCAAGTTTCACCAGCATGTTTCCTGCCACACCAGAGGAAACAAAACCTTAGACCATGTTTACACAAACATGGCTGGAGCTTACGTTGCAACGCCCCTCCCCCACCTGGGACAGTCAGACCACCTTTCTTTGTTTCTAACACCCAAATATGCACCCCTCATCAACCGTGTGAAGCCATCAGTGAAGATCATCAAGGTGTGGCCTGCGGGGGCAGACTCCACACTTCAAGAAAGGTTTCTAAACACAGACTGGAGTATGTTTGCTTCTCAAGCCACCAGTGGCGCTCACACGGACATTGACTCATTCACCTCCTCTGTATTGGATCATATCAATACCACCATTGACAGTGTTACAACCCAGAAACAGATCACCACATACCCAAATCAGAAGCCTTGGATGAACAGAGAAGTGCGACTCCTGCTGAAGTTACGCAATACTGCCTTCAGATCAGGAGATGCACAAGCCTACAGCACATCCAGCGCAAACCTGAAGAGGGGCATCAAAAAGGCCAAGCACTGCTACAAGCTAAAGATAGAGGGACACTTTTCCAACTCTGACCCTCGACGCATGTGGCAGGGCATTCAGGCCATCAGTGATTACAAACCCACCCACTCCACCCCCGCAGCCACTGATGTCAACTTCCTGAACGAGCTAAACTACTTTTATGCTCGTTTTGAAAGAGACAACAGAGAAACTGCAACCAAGCTCAAACCCTCAGCTGACCACCCACCAATCACACTCTCCTCCACAGATGTCTGCAAGGCACTGAGCCGGATCAGCGCGCACAAGGCTGCTGGACCAGACAACATCCCTGGTCGTGTTCTCAGGGCATGTGCGGAGCAGCTCGCTGGGGTTTTTACAGACATTTTCAACCTGTCTCTTGCCCAAGCAGCTGTACCAACATGCTTTAAACGCACTTCCATTGTGCCAGTGCCGAAACACTCTAGCCCGAGGTGCCCTAATGACTACCGCCCTGTAGCACTCACACCCATCGTCATGAAGTGCTTTGAGCGGCTGGTCCTGGAACACCTAAAAGACTCTCTACCATCCACATTGGACTCACACCAGTTTGCCTATCGCAGCAATAGGAGCACAGAGGATGCAGTTTCCATGGCACTGCACTCTGTGCTCACCCATCTGGACAATAAAAACACTTATTTGTTTAACACTGTTTGTTGACTTCAGCTCAGCATTCAACATTGTCATCCCATCCAAGTTAATAGCCAAACTTGGAGACCTGGGCATCAACATTTCAATGTGTAACTGGATTTTGGATTTTTGGACCCCAGAATGTTCGATCAGGATCCACCTGCTCCACGTCCATCACACTCAACACTGGTGTACCACAGGGCTGTGTGCTAAGCCCGTTTCTCTACTCCCTCTTCACCTCCGACTGCAAGCCTGTGTATGGATCTAATTCCATCGTCAAGTTTGCGGACGACACTACGGTGATTGGTCTCATCAGCAACAACGATGAGACTGCCTACAGGGAGGAGATCCAGCACCTGGCCACATGGTGCGCTGATAATAACCTGCTCCTCAACACTACCAAAACGAAGGAGCTCATCGTGGACTTCAGGAAAGAGTCAAGAGGCACACACGACACCATCCACATCAATGGAATGGCCGTTGAGCGTGTCTCCAGTTTCAAGTTCCTGGGGATCCACATCTCGGCGGACATGTCGTGGACGACCAACACCTCCAGCCTGGTCAAGAAGGCTCACCAGCGCCTCTTCTTCCTGAGGACACTGAGGAAGAATCAGCTCTCCTGGTGAACTTCTACCGCTGCGCAATAGAAAGCATCCTGACCAACTGTGTGGCAGTATGGTATGGGAGCTGCTCTGTTGCGGAGCGCAAGGCACTGCAGCGGGTGGTGAAAACTGCCCAGTGCATCACAGGGACTCCACTACCTGCCATCGAGCACATCCAGAGGAAACGCTGTCTGCATCGAGCTCGCAGCATCCTCAAGGACTCCTCTCACCCAGCCCACAGACTGTTTTCTCTCCTGCCCTTCGGCAGGCGTTTCAGGATCCTCCGGAACAGTTTTTTCCCCAGAGCTGTCTCTTTACTGAACTCAAACCCCCGTTTATCCACTCATAAACTGCTAACTCTCCTACCTCACATCTGCCTTCACTTTGTTATTTGCACTACCGACTGTTTATTACAGTAACAACTGTTTACTTATGCATTTTGCACCACCATATCTTAACTGGATTATGCTCATTTGCACTGCTGACTGTATTTATAGTACCAATGTTTACATTTGCATTTTGCACCGTACTTCTAACTGTAATATGCAACCACTTTCCACTGCACTTTTACACTTTCTTTCGGATAGCTCTGTCCATAATTTATTGCACTACCTTAATCCACTGCTATATTCCTCATATTAGCCTAACATATTATTGTATACCTCTATCTGTAAAATTCTGTTTATAGTAATAGCCATCTGTATATTATATTCATAGTACATATTCACCTGTAAATTCTGTTTATAGTAATAACCATCTGTATATTTATTCACTACATATTCACCTGTAAATTCAGTTCTGTTTATAGTAATAACCATCTCTCTATTTATACATATTTATATATATTCAGTACATTTCCATGTCCTGCACTTACACAACCACTGTATATATCCTGCACTTGCTGCTATTGCACTTCTGGTTAGACCTAAACTGCATTTCGTTGCCTTGTACTTGTACTTGTGTAATGACAATAAAGTTGAATCTAATCTAATATATTCATAAATAGGTATTATACTTTGTGGTATATGGGGAAGGTTATCTCTGTCATACTAGAATTGTCCCCTAGGTGGCAATAGGGGCTCAATAGTTAAAACGGGATGTGTAGAGCTAGCTGAAGAAGAGTCTGTCAGCCTGTTATGCTTTGTGTTGTCTCCTGCCTGGAAGGAAAGCCATTTGCTAACCGCTACCTCACTGTCCGTCTTCCTTGCATGAATATTCAGGATACTACATACTTATGGTTCAACAAAATTTTACAAAGAATGTTTAGAGAGAATAAATGTTTTAAAAATGTGGCTAAAATGTTGCAATGCATTGCCAAACAAGGATTCTTTTTTCAATTAATGTATACCCCCAAACTGGCAATGTATCCTCAGGGATACAAACATTTACAGACAGATTATGAAAAACAAAAAAATTTAATTCATAAAATTTCAACATAAACGTAATAAGCTAATACTTAACAACAACTTTTTAAACATGTAAGTCCCCTCCAAATATTGTAAATCTGTGAAATATATCTACTTTTATCTGAAAGTGAGTAGATTTGCCACTAGAGGTGGTCATGTTGTTTTTAAATGTTACCCGTGAGCTAAACAAAGAAGGTATGAACAAAATAATGTACACTCTCCCTGCATCTCCCACTGCCTCTCACATGTTTGTATCCCCCAGGATACGTTGCTTATTTTAGGGTTAAACCACCATGCACATACAGTCTATAGAAAATACATTTTCCCTCAGTGATCAAAGAATCAAGCTATCTTATGTAAAAAAAAAACAAGTAAATAAAAAATACCAAAATGCTTCAAGTATTATTTCTAAACATGTCAAATTGTGTTAGTCACTATTTTCACTACAAATGTATGACAACCCTTACGTGCTACATATAACTACAGTTTTACCACAAATACCATGGTTAAACTGTGGTTAGAGAAGCAAAACCATGGTTAATTTGCGGTTACCATGGTTTTACTACAATAACCATGGTTTTTTGGTTTTATTTGTAGTAAAACCATGGTTTATTTTCGTAAGGGAATGTCATTTTGTAAACAGATTTAAACGAGTGTGAGAAAAGCAGCTACAGATTTACAAAACGTTTTTACATACCCATTCAGAGAAAAGCCAACAAACATGCCAAAAAGGAAGAAATGAACACTCTGACGGAGTCGCATTATTGTCGTATCAGCTGGATCTTGTTTCTGTATTCACTTGATGGATTGAACTGGAAAATAAGAGTGAAAATATCAGAAAAGAAGTGCTTGATTTCATGTTGTGTGAGAGATTTGAAAGTCAAACACAAACCAGGGTGGGGCTTTACAAACACATCTATTACAACTACTTAAAAACACATGCAACAGTCAATGACAATATCTGCATTTTTAAGCATATCCGGGTTTTAAGCTTTTGTCTGCATGTTTGCATTATGGAGCAGGTGTCGAAGTAAAACCGACAAAACCAGCGTAGGCCCCTATGGCAAAGTTGAAGAACAGGTTCTGTGTGTTGGAAAATCCTTTCTTTTACCCATTCTCATGTTTCACCACAAATGGCCCTTACAAAAATAAGTATACTTAATTTTATTAAGTATGTACAACAGGGCTAAAGGCACACCTTAAGAAAAAAAAAAGTGCTTTTCACTTCTCCCAAAGTGTATGATTGCAGAAAAAAAAATATATGTTTGTACATTGATGGAGCAACAGATTTTGTGTGAAAATATATTATAAAAGTGGTTCATTTTGTTTAAATGTTTTTTATAAATGTATGAGGTGGCGAGGGGGGCCTTTTACCATAAAAGGCTCACCAGCATGGGGAAACTGTATTGATACAAATACTTTAGCTAAAATATTATGTTTGTAATAATGTCTAAATTAATACTTGCTCAAAATAATCACTATTTTTAAAGTTTGCACTATTTTCTGTTTAATTTTGATAAATTAAATAATTCATTTTTGTTCAATAAATATACTGCCTTTTGCCCCAACAGCAGCCCCAAATAGCATACTTTTATATATTCTTTCGTTATTGAAAAACTGTTGGTTTTAATTACTTTGAACAAAACTGAAAATCATTAAGTTGTAAAAAAAAAAGTAACTTTTTTTCTCAAAATATAAACAATCATTTTATAGATTCTAATTTATTTAAATCTACATTATCATAAATAAAAAGAAACATAAAATATTAGATCAAATTAACGCAGAATCAACTTGTATTGCTGCCTGCGATCGCATCAAAGATCAGACACATTTCCATGTGCATTTTGAAAAGACAGCTGAGATTGACGGCTTCTCTGAGTGAAGTTGTCACTGAGGCACCAACAGACCTTTTTCTGGATTTTCGGGAGGAGATTGGATTTAATTTCTACATCTCCATAACTGTTTATTTCACACCGACTTAATGAATTGTTCCCTTTCATAGGTTCCCTCGACACTGCGAGACCGTCGCTATGGGAACGCCTTCAGTGTGACCAATGTCTGAAGCCCTTATACCATCACGCCAATTGATTGGCTAGTGACTTAGCGCCGCCTTAGAAATACGTCATGTATGCTTATATGCGCTAGGCTTCATATCATCAGATTTCATTTCGAAAGCGGATTTTCGTGTTCACAGCTACCCTTTTCAGAGCAGTTTTACTCCTCTAAGCGGACACGATGAGCTGCAAGAGATGTATCGACAGGTTCATCGCAGAGGAAACACAGTACAGGTGCGTACTATGCTTAAGCATGCTTAGACCGCACTTACTGTATCTCTGTTGACACTGCGATCGTGTCTGAAAGTGTACGTTCGACTCGCCATTCTAGTCTAACCCCCGCCTCTCTGTTTCTGCGGCTGCCGAGGCACCGCACGAGATGGACACTTGGGGTGATGTCGGCGATCCGGAGCACATGGAGAGTGAGCAGACGGATATCTCCTTTCTCTCTCTCTTACCCGGTCGCGTCCGCGCATTTTAAACTGCGACAGCAACTACGGTCTATTCGTCCATGATGAAACGCTGACCACAACAGAAGCTTGTGATTGATTCTTTGTCCGTGGTTTTTGAGATCGTAAGATAGGCTGCGTCTAACCCCCGCCTCTCCATTACTACGGCTGCTGAGGCGCCGCACTAGATGGACGCTTGGGGTGACATCAGCAAGCCGAGCACACAGAGAGTAAACAGACGGATATCTCCCTTTCTCTTTCTCTTCCCCGGTCGCACCGGCGCATTTAAAACCGCGACAGCAACTACTGTTTATACGTCCATGACGAAACGCGGTCTACCCAGAAGCTCGTATCCGATTGTTTTGGCCGTGGCCCCTTTTTGATATGATTAAGAGGCCGCTCGTCTAACCCCCCGCCTCTCTGCTTATTCGGTTGCCGAGGCACCGCACGAGATAGACGCTTGGGGTGACGTTGGCGAGCACTTGGAGAGTGAGCTTTCTCTCTCTCTCTCTCTCTCTCTCTCTCTCTCTCTCTCTCTCTCTCTCTCTCTCTCTCTCTCTCTCTCTCTCTCCTCCGGTCGCGTCCGCGCATTCGAAACCGTAACGACCATGTTTATTCGTCCATGACGATATGCACTACCATATAAAACCGTCCCAGCCGAAGCTGGACGATTGATTTATTCACCAGTCGCGCCCCACCCAGTCCTGTAGGCTTCATTCTTCTTTCAAGAGTTCCACCATAGGTTTCGAGGTCTTGCAAGCAGCCATTTCTGGTGCGCGTTGCATAAAGTGGCGCGGATTTCGCCACAGTTTAAATTTAAAAAATAAAAATAAAAATAAGGACGGATCAGGCATTAGCCTGCTTGTTAGAGCGTTCGTCTCCCATGCAGAAACACCTGGGTTCGCTTGGAGCGTGATGTACCCGGAGAGATTACAACAATAGTTGCTCAATATCAATTTCTCCATTGTTATGCTATGATGCCAGCTAATGAAGGGACTCTCGTGGCCCATCTCGTGCATATTTCGGCTTCATTGTGGAAGCCACGCCCCCTGCTGCCTTCCAAATCATATAGGATCATTAAAAGGCATACTCCTGAGGCTGTAAGAAGCTCAGACTGGCTACTAACTTGGTGCTGAGAGCTACCAAGCACTTCATCCGCGCATTAGGCAGGCCATGGCGAGAATGGTTTCAGAAGAGTGCCACCTTGGCTTATTCTCACTGACATCACCGCGAAAGACGAGTCTCATTGTTAGAGCGCCCCATTTCGATGACAGAAAGTCTATCTGGAGGGTCTATGACTACTGTGGTAAAAGAGTCTGCTGTGTTTGCTAACTCATCCCACTTAGGTCCAGAGAGGTTGGACAGATAACCACCTCATTCGCACTCATCCTCTCAGTGCTCCTGTGAAATACAGCGAGGCGAGCTATCTCCTATGAAACCCCCTCGCAGAGACTGGGTCCTACGACCGGCCCACCAGTTCGACCAGCCTTAACTGTTCCACTGATAAGTATGGTAGTGTGGTTTTTCGGGTTGGGCCCCATTGACGGGCACCATCTCAGATACTCCGCGTCCTAGCCTTCGGAGTTCAGACAAAAGCCCTGGGGTCACGTTGCATGGCCTGTTTATGATGCTGCTCAAAACTCCAATGCTGGGGGTCAGCCCGGCCAGGCAGTCGAACAGTTTTCCTGTATTAGAGGTCTCCGCCACACTTGTGCTACTAGGTTGTGGGTACTAGGGATGGGAATTTTTGTAAATTTCTCATTTCGATCATCAATAGGTCTCAAAAACGAGTACTCAAGTAATTGGGGGTGGGGCTTGTGTGGGGGGCGGGGCGTCTCCGTCATGGAGATATGAAACTATTTTAAGTGTTACGAAAATGTATGTTAGCAAATACAAACATCACATGTCTATGAAAACATGAACATATGACTAGAAACAAATAACTGCTAGATTATGATGCATAAATGGTTATTTTGTTTTTAGATTTTTAGATTTTTTAAAAACGTCTCAAATAACCCAATTAATCATATTATTGTAATTGAACTGAAACTGTAAATAAACAGCACCCTACATAGCTTTGCTAGCAGGTTAATAAACTCAACCAAACGCATCCTATATTAGATTAATCAGTGTACCTACTTGCATCAGCACAAAAGGACGCGAATGCGCACGTGAACTTGGCCGTGCTAGTTTTTATACATTTTGAATGCTCTCTTCCCTTAACAACAACGCCAATACACGGGCAACTAAAGCACAGATAATTTACAAAACTATTACAATTGTGTTCTCATTATAATGTTATGTACATGACAGATTGGCTCTGCACATCTTGCACTTAATTTTATTTTTCCTGATCAAAGTGACAGACATCACTGCGCATTTCCGAAGGCAATGAGAAACAACTTTAAATAAAACATAGGTCTACTGTTAAAAAATATGAAATACGAAATAACGTTGCTGCATTAATATCATCAATGCTTTTGAAAGAGAAATAGCATATCTAAAAAGTATATAACGTCTCAAATAACCCAGAGTCGATAATGTCGGGCATTGCACGTGAGCTGAAACTGAAAAGAATAAACACCAGCTGGTAACGGCAGCGCTTTACTAGCTGGTTATTAAACTCAACCAAACGTGTCCATATGAGATTAATCAGATATAGACAACATAAAAGTAATCTTACTACTTCTCTTACTACTTCTCTGCATCTGCAGAAAAGGACGCGGACGCGCACATGAACTTCACCGCACTTGTGGATTTCCTTTAACAGCTGATACATGGGGAACTAAAGCACAGATAATTTACAACATTCTATTACAATCTTGTTTTCATTATAATGCTATGTATATGACAGATTAGCGCTGCACATCTTGCACTTAACTGTATTTCATGATCACAGTGATTCCAGGCATCACTGCAGTGCCCGCTTCAGTTTCACTTTATTTCGCCGGTCTGGAAGGTGTGCTGTCTAACGCTAACCAATCAAACCTCAGTTACCGCCAAAAATGCCGCAATAACCAATCAGAAAAATAGACAAATATATTTTTTAAAGTCAGGGCGATCATTGTTTTCATGATCGATCGTCGCTGTCACGTTCAAGTACTCGAGTACTCGATCACTGTTGCCCATCCCTAACAGGTACCTTATGACAGACGGCTCATTAGCTCCACGTGCTTCCTGTTTCCATAGACACCAGAGGTTTTCTGTGGTTAGGAAATGTATTGGTATGTATTGTATTGGTATAATACTGCTAGCAGAGCGCTGGGCCGCTTAGGGACGCCTGCCCAAAGTCTTGCAAATGTAACTATACGCCACGACTAAACCATCCAATTCTGCAAGGCCCACTTCTTTCCAGCGGTGCTCTTCCCATGAAGGTGCGTCCTTGGGAGGCCCCGACTGTGAGACTGAAAATGGTCTCTCTTGGAGAAAGGGGCTATGGAAGAGATACCCCCCTCTTAGTGGTGCCCCAAAAGCTGCTGGATTACGTCCGATTCTGGATTTGCATCACTTACCAGTACCATGTCCATCCATTTGGACTAGCCTTAGCTCTTCAGACTTTCACAAATGGTATGGATGCTGCTCTGGCCCCATTGTGGCTCCAGGGCGTCCGGATTTTGAACTACCTGGACGATTGGCTGATATTAGCTCAATCCCAGGAATTGGAATTGAGTTTTTTGCCATTTGAGGAGCTTAGGTTTATGCATAAATCATTAGAAGTGATTTGCTGCCAAGTCAGTAGACAACTTCCTGGGTATGGATCTAGATTCTGGTGTGATGCAGGCACGTTAGTCTCCTGCAAGTTTTCAGTCGCAAAAAGACTGTAATTTCAATGCAGGTTTTAGTGATTTCAAGGCAGGCTGCTTAGTCCACGTTGGCCTTTGCCACAGGCTTATGGAACTTATGGCAACAACGTCCCCTGTAGTCAGTCGGGCCTGTTCCACATGAGACCATTCCAAGGATGGAGCAAGAGTCAGGAGATCTCGTCCCATTGCCAACCTTTTGCAAAGTCCTGGTTACGCGCAGGGGCTTCATGCTCTGCATGCATGGACGAAGCTCCCACTGCTCCGCAGAGGAGTCCAGTTAGGGGCATGTTGTCATCACAGGACGATCACGACGGATGCATCCCTTACAGGGGCAGTTTATCAGGGACGCCTGACCCTTGGTGTATGAGCGAATTGCATTGTGTTTGGCACATACATCGTTGGAAGTTGCTAGCAGGGTTCCTGGTGCTCAAATGGTTCTTATATGTTGTCACGTATTGTCATGTCACCTCTTGCTGGCCCTCTCACGTTTGGATTTCAGACCTGGTCAGTCTGTTACTTGACCCTGAGCGGGGTGCGTTAAGGTGTTCTCCTCTCTCGGCTAAGAGATTACAGATACTTAACTCAAGAGCCTCCTCCACGAGGCGTCTTATGCCTTTAAGTGCAAGCCGTTTTACTCCTGTGTAGACAACGTAACCTAGATCCAGCTCATTGCCCGATTTGGTTCAATACTGGAGTTTTTACAAAGTAGTTTTGTTGGCAGGGACGGCTCTGACCATTCTGTAGGTATATATTTGGCAGCTGTATCTGCAGAGCATATACAGATGGAGGGTGCTTCTTTGATGTTACCTCCTAGTCTCCTGGTTTTCTGCAAGGGACAGGACCGCTTAGGTTTCCGCCCTGCCCGAGTTCCTTCATGGGATCTTCAGTCATCCTAGAGGGAATAACAGGTGACTCTTTGAGCCCCAGCAGTGGCGTTAGAGGATTTTTCCTCTCCTGGAACATAGATTGGAAGCGCACGACCCCTTGGTCTTACCCAGTGCAGGCATTGAAGATCTATGTCAACCGTACATCTCAGTGGCATAGACTGGCACAATTATTTGCATTTGTCATGTCTCTTTGGGTGATTGAGGTATTCTGTGGTCTATGAGGTGCATGGTTCACTCCGCCTCTAGATGTCACGCTCACTCAACTAGAAGAATGGTGTCATCATAAGGCTCTTTTTAAAGAGGCTTTTATTTTGGAGGAAGTTTGTGTTGCGGCAGGCTGATCCTCTCTTAACACTTGGTTAAATGCGTGAAGACTGCTCCTGACTCTCAGGTTTTATCTGCTTGAGCGGACGATTTCCACGGTCTCCCAGCTACTCTCAGGTACGTGAAGGCATTATGGTATATCATTCCCATAGTGACGGTCT
The DNA here is from genome assembly GCA_023566225.1 of Romanogobio albipinnatus. Taxonomy (NCBI): domain Eukaryota; kingdom Metazoa; phylum Chordata; class Actinopteri; order Cypriniformes; family Gobionidae; genus Romanogobio; species Romanogobio albipinnatus. The sequence continues at coordinate 20,525,003 of CM042242.1, forward strand.
CGCAGTGTCGGGAGAACCTATGAAACGGAACGTCTCGGTTACGTATGTAACCTTGGTTTCCTGAGTAGGGAACGAGACTGCGCTGCTTTTGCTGGTTATATATTGGTTTACTAAATAGGTCATTAACAAAACGGCGGAAAAGAGATGAGCACTGATACTAAAGCGTATTCTGAAAGCTCGTAAAGCTAGATTTAAAATATGACAAAGTATGTTATCATCAGCTATTACGGACATTGACCATGCAATGGCTGAGACGAACGCGCGCCATCGGACAGAAAGAGCAAGACTGATATTTACTGAACATAGAACGATCCTCGCAAAAGACTTTTAAAAATGCCGATTGAAATAAAATGCTGCGTGAGCTCAACTAATCAGCATGTTCAGCGCCCAAGTCCCACCCCCGAAAGTTCCCGAACTTTGAAAAAGTACCACCTCACGAGCAGGGCCGTTCGGAGGGGGAAATATTTACCCGGAACTTCATTTAGACCCTGGTTCCTGCGGTCGAAACACACCGAGTACCACCCCAAAGTTCACCCGGACCACCCGCAACCACCCGCAACCATTGTACTGAACATAGAACGATCCTCGCAAAAGACTTTTAAAAATGCCGATTGAAATAAAATGCTGCGTGAGCTCAACTAATCAGCATGTTCAGCGCCCAAGTCCCACCCCCGAAAGTTCCCGAACTTTGAAAAAGTACCACCTCATGAGCAGGGCCGTTCGGAGGGGGAAATATTTACCCGGAACTTCATTTAGACCCTGGTTCCTGCGGTCGAAACACACCGAGTACCACCCCAAAGTTCACCGGACCACCCGCAACCATTGTATATATCCTACACTTGCTGCTATTGCACTTCTGGTTAGACCTAAACTGCATTTCGTTGCCTTGTACTTGTACTTGTGTAATGACAATAAAGTTGAATCTAATCTAAAGTTGAATCTAAAAGTTCCTAGTTCCTGGGGAAAGTTCCTGCGGTGGAAACGCAGCTATACATGTTTTTATATATATTATTGTATAAATATGACAACAATCACATAACCCACAGAGAGATCGCACTGTCCGTTTGAGAATATTCACACATAAAAACATGATATCAAAGTTTTAAAATCAAACATTTAAAAAAAGAACCACACATCACGGTTGTTTAAACCAATAAGCATTAAGCTGTGTCGTCAGCAAGTCGTTTCCCATAATGCTTTTGATCAGCGCAGTTGGTGGAGAGCAACTGCCCTCGACTGCAGAATCTGACACGTCCACCTTGTCATCGCCAGAGATTTTTGACACATGTCAACATGATATCAGAGCAAATCGGACCACGTTCGGACCATAGACTGTAAAAAAAATATGGACGTAGTGTCCGTGACGTCACCCATAGGATTCTGATGAGCAGTTTTGAAGCGCAAATTATGGACGAGCTGGCTGTTGCCATCTTGGCAGCGTGTCATTGTGCGTCACTCCCGGATAACAGAAAATGGGCAAAAAGGCGGGACGTGGGCGGAGCTGAAGTGACTCGATGACAGCAGATAAATGGCTATCCACCTGTCACTCGAAGTGGCCACGCCCTTAATTATGCAGAACTTGCTTTATATAATGTAAACGAATGAGTTATAAAAAAATTCACCCCCTCACAGTTGTCATGAAGGGCAAAATTAGCCGTATAGACCAAAACCACAATTTGTACCAGGCTGTAAACATGTTTTAATCTGCTGTAAAGTTGGCCATTTTAACATGGGGCTCAATGAGATTCTGCTCCCTTCTGGAGCCTGTCCCTAGCGGCCAGTCGATCAATTGCAGTATATGTCACTTCCGTATTGGCTTCAAGAGAAACTGCGGGAGGTTGCCGCTTGGTTCAGACTGGTGATGCGACGAGCAAGGGGGTAATCCTACACCCGGAAAGTGTACCTTCCATAAAATATACTTAATTTAGGCCCCCAAGAAAACCTGCTCCATACCAGGTTAGGTTCATAGAGTAAATTACCATGGTAACTGACTCTTGAGTATAAGTTACCTCTCTTTCAGAAACGAGCTTGACTTACCCTGCTTTCTCTGGTTTGACATACCTCCCATTCTGAAACGGAAAACCCAGAGTTTCCCTCATTTCAGGGTTAACATACTCAGAGTGTTCACTTAACCTCCTTTCTGAAACGTGCCCCAGGTGGGGCATGTTTACCCTGCGTTACAATGAGCCCCTATTAGAAGTTCGAACTATGCCATTCTATTCTACACTTTTATGAATTCTATTGAGAAACCATGAGAAAAACGTGAATAAAGACTTAATTTTTTTTTTAAACTATGCTGTATAACTGTTTTGAGATGTGTTTGTTGTCAAACTCAAAAAGTAATTTATTTTTAATTATTAAAAAATGCCATAATTTTATTTTAAAAAGTTAATTGTATTTTATTGACAAAATATTTTAGTTTGTCTTGGATATTTTGATTATATCAGATAATATTTTAAGCTGTCTTTTGGTCATGTTACATTGTGCCCCTCACAAGTTACAATGTACGGGGCACGTTGTCACATTTCGCTTCCATTCTTTTGGGGTAAATCAAGAAAACAGTATACACTTTATTAATGAAACAAAACCACATAACTGCACTAGACATGTGTGCAATTAATTTGAGAAAAAACAAATACTCAAACTGAGAAAGTCAAAAACCGTTTGGTTGTGCCCCGCTCTCCCCTACAGATTTCACCTAAATTCACCTCTGGTAGACTTTGGGAAATACTTTGGGAAAGGAATCCACTTTGATTGCTCTTTACATGCTTTTGCTATTGCATTATAAATACAAACAGTATGAGCAATATAGGTACACCGATCAGGGGGGTAGGCTATTCCAGAAAGCAAGGTTAACTTACGGTCATACCTTGAACTCTTGGTTGATTAAGTTTAACCCAAACCTTGCTTACTCGAGGTATGCGAGTTTTAAAAAAAAAAAACGCGCCTGGGAGTAATGCCGTATTCCAGGCAATCCGTAACCCGTGTTTTTCAACCTTCTACCCGTGAAAGTGCACTGGAATGGCAGTCAAACCCGTGACTTCCCACCCCTGAACTCGTAGCCTACTAGATCGATGTACTCCCAGTTACGAGATCTGACGTCACATAGCTGACAATGACAACAATGACAGCCCTGTACGGATGCGGTGTTTGTGAAACAAATATACAATTAACGTTAAATAAAAGGTATAACAGCTTCTCTTGCCGTAAGCGTCGTTTTTCCCCTCCGTTTCACTCAAATAAGCAAGTAAGCACCTTTGGCGATAGAAATGATTGAAATTTAGCATAAGCCTCATACGGTCCGACATGCTTTGTTTACATCTAGCTACCACACGATTCCTTGCACTCAGGCAGTTTGGCGTGACTTTGCCTGGAACGCTACAAAGTCGTGGTTTGAAGATGTAACTTACAGGCTCAAAAACCTGCCTGGAAGCAGCATAAGTTCAGCCAACTCAGATACCCCTTTTCCACCATGGCAGTGCTAGATCTAGATCAGAGCCAGAGCCTAGTTTCAAATCGGTTCTTTGTGTTTCCACACCCAAAGCCCCAGTTCCGAGCCAGGAAAAGTGGTTCTTAAGTAGCACCAAAACATTGCTGGGCTAGAACAGGGCTAGAAGTAAGAACCGATTACGTCAGGCACTGGGGACGGGGTCAACAAGACGAACACAAACTGTTGAGATCTGCCATTTTTGAAATAGCAGCTAATGGAGCTAACAGCTGCTGCTCGTTTGTAATCTCCGTCTATACAAATTATGGCGAACTGCATGAATGCGTTGGATTTGCTGTGTTTTGATGCCGATGTAGGATCGTAAAGCCATGTGAATCAATAGTAACGCAACATTTGCATTGTTGATGGAAGGCTTGTTCGCAGCGGTGCTGTGCAGACCGATTCCACACCCAAAGCACCAGCTCCTGCTGGGCTAGAAGTAAGAACTGATTGCGTCAGGTGCTGGGGGCGGGGTCAACAATACGAACACAAACTCGAGATCCGCCATTTTTGAAATAGCAGCTAATGGAGCTAACAGCTGCTGCTCGATTGTAATCTCCGTCTATACAAATTACGGCGAACTGCATGAATGCGTTGGATTCGCTGTGTTTTGATGCCAATGTAGGATCGTAAAGCCATGTGCATCAATAGTAACGCAACGTTTGCCATTGTTGATGGAAGGCTCGTTCGCAGTGGTGCTGTGCAGACCGATTCCAGCGAGAGCATACGACTCCTCATGCTTTTGATTCACTCATGCGTTTTTTTGATATCATACGCGGATCGGTTTGCGCAGCGCCAATGTATCTCGAACAAGCCTGGTGTGTTTGTGTTTCCCGCTGAAAGATGAAGATGAGACGTATACAGTGACGTAAGACTGGCTCTGTTGTGGCTCTCAGCATGTGGAAAAGCAAACGGCTCCTCAGTCGAACCAACTATGAACTGGGACTAGCACTGGCTCTGAACTAGCAGCCGGTTCATTTGGTGGAAAAGGGGTAAGAGTATGTTAACCATATGTTAACCGTGAACACACACAAGACATTCTCAACAGAACCACGAATCAATGATTCACCATGGAAACGTACAAGAGCGGCATTATATCTTCTTTTGTTTAATGGCCATTTACATAACCTACTTGGTACACATCGCCACCTATTTGGTGGTTGTGCAATCATTTTTTCAATCTTTTCGTTTAATTAGTCATCTTTATTCACTGAGAATAAGGATTATAATGTTTGTTTGATGCTAATTAATTGAATGCAGATCCATGTGTGAGATGACAATAAAACATAGGGCCTATATTTGAATTGAATTAACATTTAAACATGACCTTGTTATAATAGTGCTTTAGAATGAATATATAATATTGCATATTATAACTGTAACTATATTACACATTTAGTTATTAATATAACTCTATTAATTATATTACACGCCTCAGAATACCTCTTAAGCAAACTAACCCTGGAACATAACCTGCCTCGGAGCAGGTTATGTTCAGAGAGTGAGTTGCTATGGCTACTTGAAAAAGTTGAGGTTATCTGCTTACTTACTCTGGAACATAGCCTACCCAGGTATGGCACATAACCTGCTTTCTGGAATACCCTCCTGGCAAACTGCATCCTGGTGCCATGTGTTCCCCAGGTAAGCGACACACACGCACCCGGCAATGATCCACGTGACGTAAAATAAAACGTGATTCATCAGACCAGGCCACCTTCTTCCGTTGTTCCGTTGTCCAGTTCTGATGCTCATGTGCCCACTGTTGTGCTTTCGGCAGTGGACAGGGGTCAACATGGGCACCATGACTGGTCTGCGGCTATGCAGCCCCATACACAACAAACTGCGACACACTGACAGCTTTCTATCAGAACCAGCATTAACTTGAGCAATTTGAGCTCCAGTAGCTCGTCTGATTGATCGGACCACACGGGCCAGCCTTCGCTCCCCACGTGCATCAAATAGCCTTGGCCGCCCATGACCCTATCACTGGTTCACCACTGTTCCTTCCTTGGACCAAGGAATTTTGATAGATACTGACCACTGCAGACCGGGAACACACTACAAGAGCTGCAGTTTTGGAGATGCTCTGACCCAGTCATCTAGCCATCACTTTTTGGCCCTTGTCAAACTTGCTCAAATTCATACACCCATTTTTCCTAATTCTAACACATCAACTTTGAGGACAAAATGTTCACTTGCTGCCTAATATATCCCACCCACTAACAGGTGCTGTGATGAAGAGATAATCAGTGTTATTCACTTCATCTATTGAAAAATCAACGTTGTGCCCATTGATGGCCTGTTTTTGAAAGGCTGATTTGCAAGCCAACAAGCTTATTAATAATATCAAAGTTTGTTACAATTGCATTTGTCTAAATAAGGAAATATACATCCATAACCTCCTGGGACCCAAGAATAGACTTTTGTCCACTGTAGTGGACATTATATTTTAGTGAATTTCTCTGACATCATACATGTCACATGTCACAGTCTGGATGTCCTGTAAAGAGCACATCCGGGGCTTTGTTTGGAGGTTTCATCAGGACAACAACTTCTTCTTGGTCTTTAAAAATGGCTGACATTAATGTTGAGCACTCTTATGGAAATATGATCATATTTTTTTAATTATAATTTAAATCTGATTAATTTTCAAATTGTTTGTTATAAATCAACATCTCAGGAAAATGTTATGGGGTTTCTAATCAAAATATGACTTTCTGTTACAGAACAGGGCATTGATTTCATAAATGACCACTATAGTGGACACCAGGATTTAAATCATGTTTATCAGGCATTTTGGAGACATAACAAGTGAACAGGGAAAGAAATTACATATCAATATTCCTATGAAATATTAGATATTATTTTGAAAATGTTGCCAATTTTTCCTACCATTATTACACTTCTTTTTTCATTACATGTTGCACCAAGAACTCATTAATATGCAAATTAGATGCAGTGAATAGATACATTGTATTGAATTGGAAAATCCAAGTATTGTCATTTTACCCACATATTTCATAAAGTAAAATGGTATATGAATGCATTTCATTATATCTTTCATAACATAGTTCAGAATCATCTTTAAATAAAGTTTGTTTAAAAAAAACCCTGAAACCTAAAAATTGATTGATGAATTAAAAATAAATCCCATTGTTTTTGCCTATACATGCAATTTCATGTCATTTAATTTTTTCAACTACAGAGGACATATAACATATGAATAAAACATCTTTTTTCAAAAATGTTTTTTTTCCATTTGTTTCTTATGCTCTAAACAATGTAATGACATAAAAAAATACTAAATTCAAAAAACTTTTTTTTTCTGGGTCCCAGGAGGATAAACATAAACAACAGGATAAACAACCCATTAACAAATTAAAAGACAAAGCAAGTCTTAATCTTAATATATGCCATTTGCTTCTTGGGTAAATAAATGTTGTTGAATGTTATTTCTAGAAAACCACTTAAAAATATGATGTGCAATGCAGCCTGAAATATTGGTAGATTTACTGTATATGAGTACATCCGGTCATTACTGTTTCACAGCTCACAAGACCTTAAATTACACATAGCATCTTTATTAACTTATCAATCATACATCTGAAAAATATTTTGGCACATTATTTAATAAGTAATTAACAAGGTATCCAAAATATTCAGTCCTATTCAAAACTGATTTCCCTATGGAAACCTTATGTGCTTGCAATGTGTTTTTGACTCTTTTTTAATCATTTACAATGCTTTGTTAAAGCAGTATGCTGGAAATGATGCTTGTTTTGTGAAACATGATGTGAATTAAAACTTGCTACACATTTGGGCGAACTTCTGCATTGTTTTTAGCTACATGAGAGAAGCGAATTATTTTCACTTGGCCTACACTCATATTGATGTCCCTCCACAAATATTCAGGAGAGAGAACTTTACTAGGTTTGTTATAAATGAAATACTTGTTCAAGTGAGACTCTTCGTGCCATATCGCCTCAATGGAGTTTGCAGCATCAATGTTCAGCTGTTTCCAGCAGGTTTTGGTGAGATGATGTACATCCGCCAATGAGCCACCAAATGCAGCAGCAGTGTAATAATAGTCACCTTCCCCAGCTGGAATGAATGCTTGAGACTCTTGTCTACGCTCATATGTGAATTGATCCCTTGGATAATCAAAAAACCAAGGATGTAGCACACCGACCAGACGACCCAAAGTCTCCACCCCCCAGCGGCCATAGAACTTTGTATCCACGTCCAGGCAGAAAATATAGTCTGCTTTATTGGCCAGTTCGTTCTCCATTAAGTTTTCCAGTATTCCCATCCTGCCCATACTGATGTCCTGCCATCGGTCCATACTCGGAACGCTCCTAACTGTCAAATGATGATTTTCACCCATCTTTACTTCAGGAACTGCTTCTGGTTGATCTGTAAACAAATAGTAATGCACTCGAAATCCAACAAAGTAATGCTTCTCCGCTGACTCCAGAAAATCTTTGATAAAACGTGTGTACCTGAAAAAGAGTGAGGTACAGATATTAAAATATCAATTTATTGTGTGTATGTAAATACATGCATATGTAATAATACTGACCCCATATATATTTTTGAAAAAAAAAAAAAAAATCCTTATTCAGCAAGGACACATTAAATTGAATTGATTCAAAAGTGACAGCAAATACATTTATGTTTCAAAAGTTATCTATTTCAAATAAATGCTGCTCTTTTGAACTTTATAAACATCAACAAATCCAGATTGAAAAAAATGTATCATGGTTTCCACAAAAACATTAAGCTGCACAACAGTTTTTAACATTGATAATAATAGAAATGTTTCTTCGGCATCAAATCAGCATGTTAGAAAGATTTCTGAAAGATTAGTAAGTAATGGCTGCTGGAATTTTTTTTGACATCTTATATCTACATCTCTCTGATTCTGCCTCACAAAAATGTATGCATACTTTTTTATGAGGCAGTATAAGAGAGATGTAGATTTGAGATGTCAAAAAAGTGTGAAGAACAAATGGTATTATAAACAAATTGTGTGAAGATCAAATGGGCTTATCTATGTGGCTGCATTTAGCTGTGGGTATGTGCAAGTGCTATCAGGCTCCAGTAAAAAACAAAGTGAAGAAGTTTTACAATCGTGATGAAAATTTGGTCTTTTTGTTGTGACAGAATGTGAATATGAGGTGTATGGCCCAAAATACTTCCATACCAAAATCTAAAGACATCCCAAAGTCCCCAAAAATATTAATAGATGACAGACAGGTATTTTGTGAGTTTGAGAAGTATGTAACTTTATTACTTTCCCAAAGCGAAGACAGTGGTCGCAATAGTGATGTTTTGTTGTTTGTAGATAGAGTCGATCAGATTGGAGTCAAAGGTTCCCTCCCAAACAACTGAGGCTAACCATGGTGTAACGTCTGTCCGACTGTGTATTAAAAACACACACACACACACACACACACACACACACACACACACACACACACACACACACACACACACACACACACACACACACACACACACACACACACACACACACACACACACACACACACACACACAACAATCAAACATTGGTGTTTGCACTGTAAACAAGGAAATATTTTCAACATTTTGTATTCTGAAAGTAGGCTACATAGGCTATATGAAATGGTTAGGAGCATTTCGTCCGAGTAAGCAAGGGTCTCCTCAAAAAAACTGGATGAGAAAATAATCGATATTACAAAAATAAAACAAAATGTGATTTTAAAAAGTGTAAAACTCGTTTTTATAAAGTGAATCTGTCCGAAAGTGACACCCGCAGGTGAAGTTACAGCGGGACGCCACATCTCTCTTGCCTCCCCTGAGCCCATTGTGCGGTGAGTCTGCACAACAACAATTGTTACTGCCTTTAGTTATTGAATAAATGTAAAACTGCATAAAAACACTAACTTGATGAAATGTATAATTGGTTTTAATAAATTGAACATTACATACAGTAGTTAGTGTACAAATACAAAACAGAATTTTATTTGTTCTATCTTTTTTATAATCGTTTTCACTTAATTTTCCTTGTTAAATAATGTTTATTTAACCAGGAAAATTACTTGTGACAGAGACATCATTTTACATTTGATGTATTAAAAAAAAAGTGAGGACGTTGCCTCATTTTAAAACTCCTAGTTTTATTTGAAATAAAACAAATAATATTATTCAGACTGAAATTGAGCGTTTAATGTACACGTAAACATATATGAAAGAGGCTACTTACCTAAAGCAACTGGAAGTGTAGCCAAAGAAAATGAGCCTATGAGAGAAGACATAATCCTATAAGCAGAGATTTTTTGGAAATGTGTGTAGACAACCGCACACCTTTTTTTAGTAATAGTTTTTGTGTATTTTTAAAATTTTTTTTTAACGTTTTCTCCTTGTCAATGGTCTGTGGAGTGAATGATTAACCTTCAGAAAATGTTGTTTCTAACCTTTGGAGCTCAAACTAAATGTTAGCCTACATGTGCAGCTCGTATCTTCTTGAATGGGGAAATCTATATAAATAAAATATTTAAAAGACAGGCTCTTTTAAAAGGACTTCCATTCCATTGTGGTGTCGTCTTTGGATTTTGGATGTTTAACTATATAATATAACACAATGTGTGCCTTTTAAATGTTTGGCCCATTCCACGAATATTGTACAATTTACAGTCTATTTATATCTACATAAAATTACACATAATATTTACGATGAAATTGTTTATAGGCTACGTACATACACACATGACAGTGGGCATGGGAAATTACCCTCAACAGTAGAAGAAAAACAAATTAAATAAATAAAATGAAATCAACACTCTGAAGACTCGCTGCTCATCTGCTATTTAAAAAAAAAAAAGGATCTCATCTATAAGCACCGTCCTAATGGTAAAATAGCAGATGAGCAGGGAGTCTTCACAGTGTTGATGTCATTTTATTTCTTATAATTTGGCTTATAATACCTGGCTTTATAAAGCAAATTTGTTTTATTTGACTTTACATTAACGGCTGAATCATTTTATTTAAGCGCATCCATGATTTCCCATTAAACACATGAATGTCTTTTCAAATGTTCCATCATTTGGTCGGTTTCCCAAATACACAAATATGTGAACATATGAACATCACATAGTCTTTATAGTTTCATTGGAACATGAGGGAAGGGAGATAACTTCACTGAATGTTTGTATGATTGAAAATAATACTTCCCATCTTCTGAGACCTGCATTTAGTAATGAACACATACCAACAGTTGTTTGTGTTTGTTTAGTGAGATCTGAGTTTAACCATTAAAATGGCAAGACCATAAAGAGAAATCAGAAAATGAATTTACTGTTATTTTCCATCTTCTTAGGACACAAATAATACAATTTCATGATTAAAAAAAACACCAACAACATGACTTGGGGGTATAAATTCATTGAAAAAATAATGCTGGTTTGGCAATGCGTGTTAAGACATTTTAGCCAATTTAAAATAAAAAATTTTTTTTCTCTCATAATGGAAACTAAACGTTCTTTGTAAAAATTCTGTTGAACAATAAGTATAATGCCTATTTATGAATATATTATCATATTTAATATTTTTTGTTGAGTTTTATATTACACACGCACGTGAATACACACACACACACACACACACACACACACACACACACACACACACACACACACACACACACACACACACACACACGCATATATAGGGCTCTCAAGTTTTGAACTGGGTTCAGAGTGAGATTTTTGCGAAGGCAGCAGGGGTTTGGGTGTGGACGAGGTTTTTCTTATTTTGAATATACAAATAAGAAATGTTGGAAAGATGTTGGAAAGTGCAATACTCTGACTGTTTAGTGCAATCTTTTCATACTACTCAAATACTGTAAATATGTTCATCATCTGTAAATGTTTATTCTGACTAAACGTAACTGTGACCTTATATTTTTTATACTATTTTGCATATTTTTATTTTTAGAATTTGTATTACTATGTTCTTGTTGTGTTTGTATTGTATATGTGCACTGGAAGCTTCAGCACCAAGAAAAAATCCTTGTGTGTGCAAGCACACTTGGCAATAAAGCTCTTTCTGATTCTGATTCTGAAAACATTAAACTAAACCACCAGTAGGTGGCAGAATGTAAACGATGTTGTTGCGGGAATATCTAAATCTTACCCGGATACAGCAATGCTATTTTCTGATTGGCTGTTTGGTAGCTATATTTTTTATTTGATTGGCTGGTGCGTGGCAGGGCCTTCTGAACGCTATGTGGAACTCCATACATATGGTGCGTTCCAGGCAGGTTTTTGAGCCTGTAAGTTACGACTTCAAACCACGACTCACGACTTCGTAGCGTTCCAGGCAATGTCACGTAAAACTGCCTGAGCGGTAGCTAGATGTAAACAAAGAATGGCGAACTGTATGGGGCTTATGCTCATTTACAATCATTTATATTGCCAAAGGTGCTTACTCCTTGCTTATTTGAGGGAAACGGAGGAGAAAAAAAACGGTGCATAAGGCAAGAGAAGCTGTTATACCTTTTATTTTACATTATTTGTATATTTGGAAATGTATTTGGTATACATTAATTCTTGCACTCACTGGCCTGAAAACTAGCTAACACTAGAAAAGCTGCTGATAATGCATAACATTTGCGAATAAATAACGTTAGAGCAGTACCTTATATTTGGTTTTTAATGTACAACTTTCATAAACACTGCATCCATGGGGGCTGCCATTGTTGCTTTGCGGGCTATGTGACGTCAGAGCTCGTAACTGGGAGTACATCGATCTAGCACGAGTTCACGGGTGGGAAGTCACGGGTTTGTCTGCCGTTCCAGTGCACTTTCACGGGTAGAAGGTTGGAAAAATACAGGTCACGGGTTGCCTGGAACGCGGCATTATTCCTCTTAATAGCGTCGCAACTTGGTGGGCATTATCCTGGACATTTATCTGCGTGAGAAATATAAGGTGTGGCGTGTGAACGGGTTGAAATGCGTGCGTCTCACTGCCCAATGCGTGAGACTTGAGAGTCCTGTATATTAAGACTTCAGATGTAAAAGCCTCGAAGTCCGTCTGATGTTTTTCTTTAAAATAAGCATTTTTGTCAGGCTTCTATGTATAGGTTTCTACCTAAGTACCGGTACTTCTGAATGGGCTGAGGCTGGGATTTAGTGGGTTTGAACTTAAAAGTATTTTATGAACGTATACTATATGCAGAGAGCATTCACTCAGTAGTTATCTTTTTGACCAAAGTGGCTTTTAGAGGCTTTTGCATCTGAACTCTTCATATATAGCCTACATATGCAAATCAATATATGCAAATCAATTATGATTGAGAGATGGACAAATAAATGTTCCCCAAAAGCCTGTTGTGTTATATTTGACATTTATATTAACATGAAAAAAAAGTCAAAATATTTTTTTATTTGTTAAAAAAATCATGTATGAATAATCAAGTAAACCCAAGTTGCTTCAGTCCAATAAATGTTTATCTTACATTTACTTTATAAAAATCATTAAAGGTTTATGAGCAAAAAATACTTTACTTGATAAAAATGGCTGAACTATCAATCAGAGAACAGAAGTCATGAAGTAAATTGTGTACAACAGCTTTGGTCATATTGATCATTTATAGGCCATAGAAATGTGTGTATTAAATATTATACAGTAGGCTATAATATGGGCTTTGATCCCACGGCCCGTGAGCCACCGGGTACCTGTCGGGGGTGAGTCTCGCACACGTGCCGAACCGTCCGTTTCACCGAGTGGGGGGTTTGGATCGCGCCGGAGCGCAACCCGAGGCGTTTGTTTGGGTTAGAGACTGATCTCTGAGGCCCGGAGACCTGTAATGATCCTTCCGCAAGTTCACCTACGGAAACCTTGTTACGACTTTTACTTCCTCTAGATGGTCAAGTTTGATCGTCTTCTCGACGCTCCGCCAGGGCCCGCGAGGAGCTCCGGCGGGGCCGATCCAAGGACCTCACTAAACCACCCAATCGGTAGTAGCGACGGGCGGTGTGTACAAAGGGCAGGGACTTAATCAACGCGAGCTTATGACCCGCGCTTACTGGGAATTCCTCGTTGATGGGAAACAGTTTCAATCCCCAGTCCCGATTACGAGCGGGGTTCAGCGGGTTACCCGCGCCTCTCGGCGCAGGGTAGGCACACGCTGATCCGCCCATTGTGGCGCGCGTGCAGCCCCGGACATCTAAGGGCATCACAGACCTGTTATTGCTCCATCTCGCGTGGCTAAACGCCACTTGTCCCTCTAAGAAGTTGGACGCCGACCGCTCGGGGCCGCGTAACTATTTAGCATGCCGGAGTCTTGTTTGTTATCGGAATGAACCAGACAAATCGCTCCACCAACTAAGAACGGCCATGCACCACCACCCACAGAATCGAGAAATTCTGTGGGTGGCGTTTCTCAACCAAGATGGCGGCGTGTGTAGATCGCGAGGCTCAGGTTCTCTCCAGATTCTGCAATTTTGCGGTATTTTTCTTGTTCATCTCGGGTCTGTTCGTACAGAACAGTTGTGCCTTACCATCGTACACCCGTTGTGAGCTTTTGGATATTGGTTTGCGAATTTCCGACAGTTTTATGGACAATCTTCGACTCCTTCCTGAGATCGCTAGGACTCCCGAGGCTGTGCGCTCTTCCCGGCCGGGCGGAAGTGCTAGAAGGCGGCGGTGTGATCGTAAACAAAGGCGGGGGAAGCGCGGAGGTCGGCGTGCTAAGCTAATGCTATCACTGAACCGGCTCTCTTTACCCAGCATTTTCCTTGCTAATGTACGATCGCTAGTGAACAAAATGGAGGAGATTCGACTCAGCATCACACACAGTAAGAAACTTTTGAACTGTAACGTCCTAATATTCACGGAAACCTGGTTAAACAGCGGAATACCACACACCGCTATTGAGCTAGCGGGACGCCACACACTCTGGGCGGATAGAACATTAGATGGCTCGGGGAAGAGCATAGGGGGTGGATTGTGCATTTACATTAACAAAGCTTGGTGCACAAACTCTGCTATTGTTGGGAGTCATTGTTCAGCTAACCTTGAGTTTCTCATGGTTAAATGTAGACCGTTTTATCTACCGCGGGAGTTCACTTCCACCATTATCACTGCGGCCTATATTCCACCGGATGCTGATGCTAAGCTTGCTATGAAAGAACTTCACGCAGCCATCAGTAAACAACAGACTGATCACCCGGAAGCTGCGTTTATTGTTGCAGGTGACTTTAATCACTCAAACTTAAAGTCAGTGCTACCCAAGTTTCACCAGCATGTTTCCTGCCACACCAGAGGAAACAAAACCTTAGACCATGTTTACACAAACATGGCTGGAGCTTACGTTGCAACACCCCTCCCCCACCTGGGACAGTCAGACCACCTTTCTTTGTTTCTAACACCCAAATATGCACCCCTCATCAACCGTGTGAAGCCATCAGTGAAGATCATCAAGGTGTGGCCTGCGGGGGCAGATTCCACACTTCAAGAAAGGTTTCTAAACACAGACTGGAGTATGTTTGCTTCTCAAGCCACCAGTGGCGCTCACACGGACATTGACTCATTCACCTCCTCTGTATTGGATCATATCAATACCACCATTGACAGTGTTACAACCCAGAAACAGATCACCACATACCCAAATCAGAAGCCTTGGATGAACAGAGAAGTGCGACTCCTGCTGAAGTTACGCAATACTGCCTTCAGATCAGGAGATGCACAAGCCTACAGCACATCCAGCGCAAACCTGAAGAGGGGCATCAAAAAGGCCAAGCACTGCTACAAGCTAAAGATAGAGGGACACTTTTCCAACTCTGACCCTCGACGCATGTGGCAGGGCATTCAGGCCATCAGTGATTACAAACCCACCCACTCCACCCCCGCAGCCACTGATGTCAACTTCCTGAACGAGCTAAACTACTTTTATGCTCGTTTTGAAAGAGACAACAGAGAAACTGCAACCAAGCTCAAACCCTCAGCTGACCACCCACCAATCACACTCTCCTCCACAGATGTCTGCAAGGCACTGAGCCGGATCAGCGCGCACAAGGCTGCTGGACCAGACAACATCCCTGGTCGTGTTCTCAGGGCATGTGCGGAGCAGCTCGCTGGGGTTTTTACAGACATTTTCAACCTGTCTCTTGCCCAAGCAGCTGTACCAACATGCTTTAAACGCACTTCCATTGTGCCAGTGCCGAAACACTCTAGCCCGAGGTGCCCTAATGACTACCGCCCTGTAGCACTCACACCCATCGTCATGAAGTGCTTTGAGCGGCTGGTCCTGGAACACCTAAAAGACTCTCTACCATCCACATTGGACTGACACCAGTTTGCCTATCGCAGCAATAGGAGCACAGAGGATGCAGTTTCCATGGCACTGCACTCTGTGCTCACCCATCTGGACAATAAAAACACCTATGCACACATGCTGTTTGTTGACTTCAGCTCAGCATTCAACATTGTCATCCCATCCAAGTTAATAGCCAAACTTGGAGACCTGGGCATCAACATTTCAATGTGTAACTGGATTTTGGACTTCCTAACTGACAGACCCCAGAATGTTCGATCAGGATCCACCTGCTCCACGTCCATCACACTCAACACTGGTGTACCACAGGGCTGTGTGCTAAGCCCGTTTCTCTACTCCCTCTTCACCTCCGACTGCAAGCCTGTGTATGGATCTAATTCCATCGTCAAGTTTGCGGACGACACTACGGTGATTGGTCTCATCAGCAACAACGATGAGACTGCCTACAGGGAGGAGATCCAGCACCTGGCCACATGGTGCGCTGATAATAACCTGCTCCTCAACACTACCAAAACGAAGGAGCTCATCGTGGACTTCAGGAAAGAGTCAAGAGGCACACACGACACCATCCACATCAATGGAATGGCCGTTGAGCGTGTCTCCAGTTTCAAGTTCCTGGGGATCCACATCTCGGCGGACATGTCGTGGACGACCAACACCTCCAGCCTGGTCAAGAAGGCTCACCAGCGCCTCTTCTTCCTGAGGACACTGAGGAAGAATCAGCTCTCCTGGTGAACTTCTACCGCTGCGCAATAGAAAGCATCCTGACCAACTGTGTGGCAGTATGGTATGGGAGCTGCTCTGTTGCGGAGCGCAAGGCACTGCAGCGGGTGGTGAAAACTGCCCAGTGCATCACAGGGACTCCACTACCTGCCATCGAGCACATCCAGAGGAAACGCTGTCTGCATCGAGCTCGCAGCATCCTCAAGGACTCCTCTCACCCAGCCCACAGACTGTTTTCTCTCCTGCCCTTCGGCAGGCGTTTCAGGATCCTCCGGAACAGTTTTTTCCCCAGAGCTGTCTCTTTACTGAACTCAAACCCCCGTTTATCCACTCATAAACTGCTAACTCTCCTACCTCACATCTGCCTTCACTTTGTTATTTGCACTACCGACTGTTTATTACAGTAACAACTGTTTACTTATGCATTTTGCACCACCATATCTTAACTGGATTATGCTCATTTGCACTGCTGACTGTATTTATAGTACCAATGTTTACATTTGCATTTTGCACCGTACTTCTAACTGTAATATGCAACCACTTTCCACTGCACTTTTACACTTTCTTTCGGATAGCTCTGTCCATAATTTATTGCACTACCTTAATCCACTGCTATATTCCTCATATTAGCCTAACATATTATTGTATACCTCTATCTGTAAAATTCTGTTTATAGTAATAGCCATCTGTATATTATATTCATAGTACATATTCACCTGTAAATTCTGTTTATAGTAATAACCATCTGTATATTTATTCACTACATATTCACCTGTAAATTCAGTTCTGTTTATAGTAATAACCATCTCTCTATTTATACATATTTATATATATTCAGTACATTTCCATGTCCTGCACTTACACAACCACTGTATATATCCTGCACTTGCTGCTATTGCACTTCTGGTTAGACCTAAACTGCATTTCGTTGCCTTGTACTTGTACTTGTGTAATGACAATAAAGTTGAATCTAATCTAATATATTCATAAATAGGTATTATACTTTGTGGTATATGGGGAAGGTTATCTCTGTCATACTAGAATTGTCCCCTAGGTGGCAATAGGGGCTCAATAGTTAAAACGGGATGTGTAGAGCTAGCTGAAGAAGAGTCTGTCAGCCTGTTATGCTTTGTGTTGTCTTCTGCCTGGAAGGAAAGCCATTTGCTAACCGCTACCTCACTGTCCGTCTTCCTTGCATGAATATTCAGGATACTACATACTTATGGTTCAACAAAATTTTACAAAGAATGTTTAGAGAGAATAAATGTTTTAAAAATGTGGCTAAAATGTTGCAATGCATTGCCAAACAAGGATTCTTTTTTCAATTAATGTATACCCCCAAACTGGCAATGTATCCTCAGGGATACAAACATTTACAGACAGATTATGAAAAACAAAAAAATTTAATTCATAAAATTTCAACATAAACGTAATAAGCTAATACTTAACAACAACTTTTTAAACATGTAAGTCCCCTCCAAATATTGTAAATCTGTGAAATATATCTACTTTTATCTGAAAGTGAGTAGATTTGCCACTAGAGGTGGTCATGTTGTTTTTAAATGTTACCCGTGAGCTAAACAAAGAAGGTATGAACAAAATAATGTACACTCTCCCTGCATCTTTCACTGCCTCTCACATGTTTGTATCCCCCAGGATACGTTGCTTATTTTAGGGTTAAACCACCATGCACATACAGTCTATAGAAAATAAATTTTCCCTCAGTGATCAAAGAATCAAGCTATCTTATGTAAAAAAAAACAAGTAAATAAAAAATACCAAAATGCTTCAAGTATTATTTCTAAACATGTCAAATTGTGTTAGTCACTATTTTCACTACAAATGTATGACAACCCTTATGTGCTACATATAACTACAGTTTTACCACAAATACCATGGTTAAACTGTGGTTAGAGAAGCAAAACCATGGTTAATTTGCGGTTACCATGGTTTTACTACAATAACCATGGTTTTTTGGTTTTATTTGTAGTAAAACCATGGTTTATTTTCGTAAGGGAATGTCATTTTGTAAACAGATTTAAACGAGTGTGAGAAAAGCAGCTACAGATTTACAAAACGTTTTTACATACCCATTCAGAGAAAAGCCAACAAACATGCCAAAAAGGAAGAAATGAACACTCTGACGGAGTCGCATTATTGTCGTATCAGCTGGATCTTGTTTCTGTATTCACTTGATGGATTGAACTGGAAAATAAGAGTGAAAATATCAGAAAAGAAGTGCTTGATTTCATGTTGTGTGAGAGATTTGAAAGTCAAACACAAACCAGGGTGGGGCTTTACAAACACATCTATTACAACTACTTAAAAACACATGCAACAGTCAATGACAATATCTGCATTTTTAAGCATATCCGGGTTTTAAGCTTTTGTCTGCATGTTTGCATTATGGAGCAAGTGTCGAAGTAAAACCGACAAAACCAGCGTAGGCCCCTATGGCAAAGTTGAAGAACAGGTTCTGTGTGTTGGAAAATCCTTTCTTTTACCCATTCTCATGTTTCACCACAAATGGCCCTTACAAAAATAAGTATACTTAATTTTATTAAGTATGTACAACAGGGCTAAAGGCACACCTTAAGAAAAAAAAAAGTGCTTTTCACTTCTCCCAAAGTGTATGATTGCAGAAAAAAAAATATATGTTTGTACATTGATGGAGCAACAGATTTTGTGTGAAAATATATTATAAAAGTGGTTCATTTTGTTTAAATGTTTTTTATAAATGTATGAGGTGGCGAGGGGGGCCTTTTACCATAAAAGGCTCACCAGCATGGGGAAACTGTATTGATACAAATACTTTAGCTAAAATATTATGTTTGTAATAATGTCTAAATTAATACTTGCTCAAAATAATCACTATTTTTAAAGTTTGCACTATTTTCTGTTTAATTTTGATAAATTAAATAATTCATTTTTGTTCAATAAATATACTGCCTTTTGCCCCAACAGCAGCTCCAAATAGCATACTTTTATATATTCTTTCGTTATTGAAAAACTGTTGGTTTTAATTACTTTGAACAAAACTGAAAATCATTAAGTTGTAAAAAAAAAAGTAACTTTTTTTCTCAAAATATAAACAATCATTTTATAGATTCTAATTTATTTAAATCTACATTATCATAAATAAAAAGAAACATAAAATATTAGATCAAATTAACGCAGAATCAACTTGTATTGCTGCCTGCGATCGCATCAAAGATCAGACACATTTCCATGTGCATTTTGAAAAGACAGCTGAGATTGACGGCTTCTCTGAGTGAAGTTGTCACTGAGGCACCAACAGACCTTTTTCTGGATTTTCGGGAGGAGATTGGATTTAATTTCTACATCTCCATAACTGTTTATTTCACACCGACTTAATGAATTGTTCCCTTTCATAGGTTCCCTCGACACTGCGAGACCGTCGCTATGGGAACGCCTTCAGTGTGACCAATGTCTGAAGCCCTTATACCATCACGCCAATTGATTGGCTAGTGACTTAGCGCCGCCTTAGAAATACGTCATGTATGCTTATATGCGCTAGGCTTCATATCATCAGATTTCATTTCGAAAGCGGATTTTCGTGTTCACAGCTACCCTTTTCAGAGCAGTTTTACTCCTCTAAGCGGACACGATGAGCTGCAAGAGATGTATCGACAGGTTCATCGCAGAGGAAACACAGTACAGGTGCGTACTATGCTTAAGCATGCTTAGACCGCACTTACTGTATCTCTGTTGACACTGCGATCGTGTCTGAAAGTGTACGTTCGACTCGCCATTCTAGTCTAACCCCCGCCTCTCTGTTTCTGCGGCTGCCGAGGCACCGCACGAGATGGACACTTGGGGTGATGTCGGCGATCCGGAGCACATGGAGAGTGAGCAGACGGATATCTCCTTTCTCTCTCTCTTACCCGGTCGCGTCCGCGCATTTTAAACTGCGACAGCAACTACGGTCTATTCGTCCATGATGAAACGCTGACCACAACAGAAGCTTGTGATTGATTCTTTGTCCGTGGTTTTTGAGATCGTAAGATAGGCTGCGTCTAACCCCCGCCTCTCCATTACTACGGCTGCTGAGGCGCCGCACTAGATGGACGCTTGGGGTGACATCAGCAAGCCGAGCACACAGAGAGTAAACAGACGGATATCTCCCTTTCTCTTTCTCTTCCCCGGTCGCACCGGCGCATTTAAAACCGCGACAGCAACTACTGTTTATACGTCCATGACGAAACGCGGTCTACCCAGAAGCTCGTATCCGATTGTTTTGGCCGTGGCCCCTTTTTGATATGATTAAGAGGCCGCTCGTCTAACCCCCCGCCTCTCTGCTTATTCGGTTGCCGAGGCACCGCACGAGATAGACGCTTGGGGTAACGTTGGCGAGCACTTGGAGAGTGAGCTTTCTCTCTCTCTCTCTCTCTCTCTCTCTCTCCTCCGGTCGCGTCCGCGCATTCGAAACCGTAACGACCATGTTTATTCGTCCATGACGATATGCACTACCATATAAAACCGTCCCAGCCGAAGCTGGACGATTGATTTATTCACCAGTCGCGCCCCACCCAGTCCTGTAGGCTTCATTCTTCTTTCAAGAGTTCCACCATAGGTTTCGAGGTCTTGCAAGCAGCCATTTCTGGTGCGCGTTGCATAAAGTGGCGCGGATTTCGCCACAGTTTAAATTTAAAAAATAAAAATAAAAATAAGGACGGATCAGGCATTAGCCTGCTTGTTAGAGCGTTCGTCTCCCATGCAGAAACACCTGGGTTCGCTTGGAGCGTGATGTACCCGGAGAGATTACAACAATAGTTGCTCAATATCAATTTCTCCATTGTTATGCTATGATGCCAGCTAATGAAGGGACTCTCGTGGCCCATCTCGTGCATATTTCGGCTTCATTGTGGAAGCCACGCCCCCTGCTGCCTTCCAAATCATATAGGATCATTAAAAGGCATACTCCTGAGGCTGTAAGAAGCTCAGACGGGCTACTAACTTGGTGCTGAGAGCTACCAAGCACTTCATCCGCGCATTAGGCAGGCCATGGCGAGAATGGTTTCAGAAGAGTGCCACCTTGGCTTATTCTCACTGACATCACCGCGAAAGACGAGTCTCATTGTTAGAGCGCCCCATTTCGATGACAGAAAGTCTATCTGGAGGGTCTATGACTACTGTGGTAAAAGAGTCTGCTGTGTTTGCTAACTCATCCCACTTAGGTCCAGAGAGGTTGGACAGATAACCACCTCATTCGCACTCATCCTCTCAGTGCTCCTGTGAAATACAGCGAGGCGCGCTATCTCCTATGAAACCCCCTCGCAGAGACTGGGTCCTACGACCGGCCCACCAGTTCGACCAGCCTTAACTGTTCCACTGATAAGTATGGTAGTGTGGTTTTTCGGGTTGGGCCCCATTGACGGGCACCATCTCAGATACTCCGCGTCCTAGCCTTCGGAGTTCAGACGAAAGCCCTGGGGTCACGTTGCATGGCCTGTTTATGATGCTGCTCAAAACTCCAATGCTGGGGGTCAGCCCGGCCAGGCAGTCGAACAGTTTTCCTGTATTAGAGGTCTCCGCCACACTTGTGCTACTAGGTTGTGGGTACTAGGGATGGGAATTTTTGTAAATTTCTCATTTCGATCATCAATAGGTCTCAAAAACGAGTACTCAAGTAATTGGGGGTGGGGCTTGTGTGGGGGGCGGGGCGTCTCCGTCATGGAGATATGAAACTATTTTAAGTGTTACGAAAATGTATGTTAGCAAATACAAACATCACATGTCTATGAAAACATGAACATATGACTAGAAACAAATAACTGCTAGATTATGATGCATAAATGGTTATTTTGTTTTTAGATTTTTAGATTTTTTAAAAACGTCTCAAATAACCCAATTAATCATATTATTGTAATTGAACTGAAACTGTAAATAAACAGCACCCTACATAGCTTTGCTAGCAGGTTAATAAACTCAACCAAACGCATCCTATATTAGATTAATCAGTGTACCTACTTGCATCAGCACAAAAGGACGCAAATGCGCACGTGAACTTGGCCGTGCTAGTTTTTATACATTTTGAATGCTCTCTTCCCTTAACAACAACGCCAATACACGGGCAACTAAAGCACAGATAATTTACAAAACTATTACAATTGTGTTCTCATTATAATGTTATGTACATGACAGATTGGCTCTGCACATCTTGCACTTAATTTTATTTTTCCTGATCAAAGTGACAGACATCACTGCGCATTTCCGAAGGCAATGAGAAACAACTTTAAATAAAACATAGGTCTACTGTTAAAAAATATGAAATACGAAATAACGTTGCTGCATTAATATCATCAATGCTTTTGAAAGAGAAATAGCATATCTAAAAAGTATATAACGTCTCAAATAACCCAGAGTCGATAATGTCGGGCATTGCACGTGAGCTGAAACTGAAAAGAATAAACACCAGCTGGTAACGGCAGCGCTTTACTAGCTGGTTATTAAACTCAACCAAACGTGTCCATATGAGATTAATCAGATATAGACAACATAAAAGTAATCTTACTACTTCTCTTACTACTTCTCTGCATCTGCAGAAAAGGACGCGGACGCGCACATGAACTTCACCGCGCTTGTGGATTTCCTTTAACAGCTGATACATGGGGAACTAAAGCACAGATAATTTACAACATTCTATTACAATCTTGTTTTCATTATAATGCTATGTATATGACAGATTAGCGCTGCACATCTTGCACTTAACTGTATTTCATGATCACAGTGATTCCAGGCATCACTGCAGTGCCCGCTTCAGTTTCACTTTATTTCGCCGGTCTGGAAGGTGTGCTGTCTAACGCTAACCAATCAAACCTCAGTTACCGCCAAAAATGCCGCAATAACCAATCAGAAAAATAGACAAATATATTTTTTAAAGTCAGGGCGATCATCGTTTTCATGATCGATCGTCGCTGTCACGTTCAAGTACTCGAGTACTCGATCACTGTTGCCCATCCCTAACAGGTACCTTATGACAGAGAGCTCATTAGCTCCACGTGCTTCCTGTTTCCATAGACACCAGAGGTTTTCTGTGGTTAGGAAATGTATTGGTATGTATTGTATTGGTATAATACTGCTAGCAGAGCGCTGGGCCGCTTAGGGACGCCTGCCCAAAGTCTTGCAAATGTAACTATACGCCACGACTAAACCATCCAATTCTGCAAGGCCCACTTCTTTCCAGCGGTGCTCTTCCCATGAAGGTGCGTCCTTGGGAGGCCCCGACTGTGAGACTGAAAATGGTCTCTCTTGGAGAAAGGGGCTATGGAAGAGATACCCCCCTCTTAGTGGTGCCCCAAAAGCTGCTGGATTACGTCCGATTCTGGATTTGCATCACTTACCAGTACCATGTCCATCCATTTGGACTAGCCTTAGCTCTTCAGACTTTCACAAATGGTATGGATGCTGCTCTGGCCCCATTGTGGCTCCAGGGCGTCCGGATTTTGAACTACCTGGACGATTGGCTGATATTAGCTCAATCCCAGGAATTGGAATTGAGTTTTTTGCCATTTGAGGAGCTTAGGTTTATGCATAAATCATTAGAAGTGATTTGCTGCCAAGTCAGTAGACAACTTCCTGGGTATGGATCTAGATTCTGGTGTGATGCAGGCACGTTAGTCTCCTGCAAGTTTTCAGTCGCAAAAAGACTGTAATTTCAATGCAGGTTTTAGTGATTTCAAGGCAGGCTGCTTAGTCCACGTTGGCCTTTGCCACAGGCTTATGGAACTTATGGCAACAACGTCCCCTGTAGTCAGTCGGGCCTGTTCCACATGAGACCATTCCAAGGATGGAGCAAGAGTCAGGAGATCTCGTCCCATTGCCAACCTTTTGCAAAGTCCTGGTTACGCGCAGGGGCTTCATGCTCTGCATCCATGGACGAAGCTCCCACTGCTCTGCAGAGGAGTCCAGTTGGGGGCATGTTGTCATCACAGGACGATCACGACGGATGCATCCCTTACAGGGGCAGTTTATCAGGGACGCCTGACCCTTGGTGTATGAGCGAATTGCATTGTGTTTGGCACATACATCGTTTGAAGTTGCTAGCAGGGTTCCTGGTGCTCAAATGGTTCTTATATGTTGTCACGTATTGTCATGTCACCTCTTGCTGGCCCTCTCACGTTTGGATTTCAGACCTGGTCAGTCTGTTACTTGACCCTGAGCGGGGTGCGTTAAGGTGTTCTCCTCTCTCGGCTAAGAGATTACAGATACTTAACTCAAGAGCCTCCTCCACGAGGCGTCTTATGCCTTTAAGTGCAAGCCGTTTTACTCCTGTGTAGACAACGTAACCTAGATCCAGCTCATTGCCCGATTTGGTTCAATACTGGAGTTTTTACAAAGTAGTTTTGTTGGCAGGGACGGCTCTGACCATTCTGTAGGTATATATTTGGCAGCTGTATCTGCAGAGCATATACAGATGGAGGGTGCTTCTTTGATGTTACCTCCTAGTCTCCTGGTTTTCTGCAAGGGACAGGACCGCTTAGGTTTCCGCCCTGCCCGAGTTCCTTCATGGGATCTTCAGTCATCCTAGAGGGAATAACAGGTGACTCTTTGAGCCCCAGCAGTGGCGTTAGAGGATTTTTCCTCTCCTGGAACATAGATTGGAAGCGCACGACCCCTTGGTCTTACCCAGTGCAGGCATTGAAGATCTATGTCAACCGTACATCTCAGTGGCATAGACTGGCACAATTATTTGCATTTGTCATGTCTCTTTGGGTGATTGAGGTATTCTGTGGTCTATGAGGTGCATGGTTCACTCCGCCTCTAGATGTCACGCTCACTCAACTAGAAGAATGGTGTCATCATAAGGCTCTTTTTAAAGAGGCTTTTATTTTGGAGGAAGTTTGTGTTGCGGCAGGCTGATCCTCTCTTAACACTTGGTTAAATGCGTGAAGACTGCTCCTGACTCTCAGGTTTTATCTGCTTGAGCGGACGATTTCCACGGCCTCCCAGCTACTCTCAGGTACGTGAAGGCATTATGGTATATCATTCCCATAGTGACGGTCTCGTAGTGTCGGGAGAACCTATGAAACGGAACGTCTCGGTTACGTATGTAACCTTGGTTTCCTGAGTAGGGAACGAGACATTGCGATTCCGGCCATTCCCTTTCTTCGAGTAGTAGCTTCCGTTTCCGTTCAATAACAATTGGAGGAGATGCAAGCAGCGCTGCTTTTGCTGGTTATATATTGGTTTACTAAATAGGTCATTAACAAAACGGCGGAAAAGAGATGAGCACTGATACTAAAGCGTATTCTGAAAGCTCGTAAAGCTAGATTTAAAATATGACAAAGTATGTTATCATCAGCTATTACGGACATTGACCATGCAATGGCTGAGACGAACGCGCGCCATCGGACAGAAAGAGCAAGACTGATATTTACTGAACATAGAACGATCCTTGCAAAAGACTTTTAAAAATGCCGATTGAAATAAAATGCTGCGTGAGCTCAACTAATCAGCATGTTCAGCGCCCAAGTCCCACCCCCGAAAGTTCCCGAACTTTGAAAAAGTACCACCTCACGAGCAGGGCCGTTCGGAGGGGGAAATATTTACCCGGAACTTCATTTAGACCCTGGTTCCTGCGGTCGAAACACACCGAGTACCACCCCAAAGTTCACCCGGACCACCCGCAACCACCCGCAACCATTGTACTGAACATAGAACGATCCTCGCAAAAGACTTTTAAAAATGCCGATTGAAATAAAATGCTGCGTGAGCTCAACTAATCAGCATGTTCAGCGCCCAAGTCCCACCCCCGAAAGTTCCCGAACTTTGAAAAAGTACCACCTCATGAGCAGGGCCGTTCGGAGGGGGAAATATTTACCCGGAACTTCATTTAGACCCTGGTTCCTGCGGTCGAAACACACCGAGTACCACCCCAAAGTTCACCGGACCACCCGCAACCATTGTATATATCCTGCACTTGCTGCTATTGCACTTCTGGTTAGACCTAAACTGCATTTCGTTGCCTTGTACTTGTACTTGTGTAATGACAATAAAGTTGAATCTAATCTAAAGTTGAATCTAAAAGTTCCTAGTTCCTGGGGAAAGTTCCTGCGGTGGAAACGCAGCTATACATGTTTTTATATATATTATTGTATAAATATGACAACAATCACATAACCCACAGAGAGATCGCACTGTCCGTTTGAGAATATTCACACATAAAAACATGATATCAAAGTTTTAAAATCAAACATTTAAAAAAAGAACCACACATCACGGTTGTTTAAACCAATAAGCATTAAGCTGTGTCGTCAGCAAGTCGTTTCCCATAATGCTTTTGATCAGCGCAGTTGGTGGAGAGCAACTGCCCTCGACTGCAGAATCTGACACGTCCACCTTGTCATCGCCAGAGATTTTTGACACATGTCAACATGATATCAGAGCAAATCGGACCACGTTCGGACCATAGACTGTAAAAAAAATATGGACGTAGTGTCCGTGACGTCACCCATAGGATTCTGATGAGCAGTTTTGAAGCGCAAATTATGGACGAGCTGGCTGTTGCCATCTTGGCAGCGTGTCATTGTGCGTCACTCCCGGATAACAGAAAAAGGGCAAAAAGGCGGGACGTGGGCGGAGCTGAAGTGACTCGATGACAGCAGATAAATGGCTATCCACCTGTCACTCGAAGTGGCCACGCCCTTAATTATGCAGAACTTGCTTTATATAATGTAAACGAATGAGTTATAAAAAAATTCACCCCCTCACAGTTGTCATGAAGGGCAAAATTAGCCGTATAGACCAAAACCACAATTTGTACCAGGCTGTAAACATGTTTTAATCTGCTGTAAAGTTGGCCATTTTAACATGGGGCTCAATGAGATTCTGCTCCCTTCTGGAGCCTGTCCCTAGCGGCCAGTCGATCAATTGCAGTATATGTCACTTCCGTATTGGCTTCAAGAGAAACTGCGGGAGGTTGCCGCTTGGTTCAGACTGGTGATGCGACGAGCAAGGGGGTAATCCTACACCTGGAAAGTGTACCTTCCATAAAATATACTTAATTTAGGCCCCCAAGAAAACCTGCTCCATACCAGGTTAGGTTCATAGAGTAAATTACCATGGTAACTGACTCTTGAGTATAAGTTACCTCTCTTTCAGAAACGAGCTTGACTTACCCTGCTTTCTCTGGTTTGACATACCTCCCATTCTGAAACGGAAAACCCAGAGTTTCCCTCATTTCAGGGTTAACATACTCAGAGTGTTCACTTAACCTCCTTTCTGAAACGTGCCCCAGGTGGGGCATGTTTACCCTGCGTTACAATGAGCCCCTATTAGAAGTTCGAACTATGCCATTCTATTCTACACTTTTATGAATTCTATTGAGAAACCATGAGAAAAACGTGAATAAAGACTTAATTTTTTTTTTTAACTATGCTGTATAACTGTTTTGAGATGTGTTTGTTGTCAAACTCAAAAAGTAATTTATTTTTAATTATTAAAAAATGCCATAATTTTATTTTAAAAAGTTAATTGTATTTTATTGACAAAATATTTTAGTTTGTCTTGGATATTTTGATTATATCAGATAATATTTTAAGCTGTCTTTTGGTCATGTTACATTGTGCCCCTCACAAGTTACAATGTACGGGGCACGTTGTCACATTTCGCTTCCATTCTTTTGGGGTAAATCAAGAAAACAGTATACACTTTATTAATGAAACAAAACCACATAACTGCACTAGACATGTGTGCAATTAATTTGAGAAAAAACAAATACTCAAACTGAGAAAGTCAAAAACCGTTTGGTTGTGCCCCGCTCTCCCCTACAGATTTCACCTAAATTCACCTCTGGTAGACTTTGGGAAATACTTTGGGAAAGGAATCCACTTTGATTGCTCTTTACATGCTTTTGCTATTGCATTATAAATACAAACAGTATGAGCAATATAGGTACACCGATCAGGGGGGTAGGCTATTCCAGAAAGCAAGGTTAACTTACGGTCATACCTTGAACTCTTGGTTGATTAAGTTTAACCCAAACCTTGCTTACTCGAGGTATGCTGGTTCCAAAAAAAAAAACGCGCCTGGGAGTAATGCCGTATTCCAGGCAATCCGTAACCCGTGTTTTTCAACCTTCTACCCGTGAAAGTGCACTGGAATGGCAGTCAAACCCGTGACTTCCCACCCCTGAACTCGTAGCCTACTAGATCGATGTACTCCCAGTTACGAGATCTGACGTCACATAGCTGACAATGACAACAATGACAGCCCTGTACGGATGCGGTGTTTGTGAAACAAATATACAATTAACGTTAAATAAAAGGTATAACAGCTTCTCTTGCCGTAAGCGTCGTTTTTCCCCTCCGTTTCACTCAAATAAGCAAGTAAGCACCTTTGGCGATAGAAATGATTGAAATTTAGCATAAGCCTCATACGGTCCGACATGCTTTGTTTACATCTAGCTACCACACGATTCCTTGCGCTCAGGCAGTTTGGCGTGACTTTGCCTGGAACGCTACAAAGTCGTGGTTTGAAGATGTAACTTACAGGCTCAAAAACCTGCCTGGAAGCAGCATAAGTTCAGCCAACTCAGATACCCCTTTTCCACCATGGCAGTGCTAGATCTAGATCAGAGCCAGAGCCTAGTTTCAAATCGGTTCTTTGTGTTTCCACACCCAAAGCCCCAGCTCCGAGCCAGGAAAAGTGGTTCTTAAGTAGCACCAAAACATTGCTGGGCTAGAACAGGGCTAGAAGTAAGAACCGATTACGTCAGGCACTGGGGACGGGGTCAACAAGACGAACACAAACTGTTGAGATCTGCCATTTTTGAAATAGCAGCTAATGGAGCTAACAGCTGCTGCTCGTTTGTAATCTCCGTCTATACAAATTATGGCGAACTGCATGAATGCGTTGGATTTGCTGTGTTTTGATGCCGATGTAGGATCGTAAAGCCATGTGAATCAATAGTAACGCAACATTTGCATTGTTGATGGAAGGCTTGTTCGCAGCGGTGCTGTGCAGACCGATTCCACACCCAAAGCACCAGCTCCTGCTGGGCTAGAAGTAAGAACTGATTGCGTCAGGTGCTGGGGGCGGGGTCAACAATACGAACACAAACTCGAGATCCGCCATTTTTGAAATAGCAGCTAATGGAGCTAACAGCTGCTGCTCGATTGTAATCTCCGTCTATACAAATTACGGCGAACTGCATGAATGCGTTGGATTCGCTGTGTTTTGATGCCAATGTAGGATCGTAAAGCCATGTGCATCAATAGTAACGCAACGTTTGCCATTGTTGATGGAAGGCTCGTTCGCAGTGGTGCTGTGCAGACCGATTCCAGCGAGAGCATACGACTCCTCATGCTTTTGATTCACTCATGCGTTTTTTTGATATCATACGCGGATCGGTTTGCGCAGCGCCAATGTATCTCGAACAAGCCTGGTGTGTTTGTGTTTCCCGCTGAAAGATGAAGATGAGACGTATACAGTGACGTAAGACTGGCTCTGTTGTGGCTCTCAGCATGTGGAAAAGCAAACGGCTCCTCAGTCGAACCAACTATGAACTGGGACTAGCACTGGCTCTGAACTAGCAGCCGGTTCATCTGGTGGAAAAGGGGTAAGAGTATGTTAACCATATGTTAACCGTGAACACACACAAGACATTCTCAACAGAACCACGAATCAATGATTCACCATGGAAACGTACAAGAGCGGCATTATATCTTCTTTTGTTTAATGGCCATTTACATAACCTACTTGGTACACATCGCCACCTATTTGGTGGTTGTGCAATCATTTTTTCAATCTTTTCGTTTAATTAGTCATCTTTATTCACTGAGAATAAGGATTATAATGTTTGTTTGATGCTAATTAATTGAATGCAGATCCATGTGTGAGATGACAATAAAACATAGGGCCTATATTTGAATTGAATTAACATTTAAACATGACCTTGTTATAATAGTGCTTTAGAATGAATATATAATATTGCATATTATAACTGTAACTATATTACACATTTAGTTATTAATATAACTCTATTAATTATATTACACGCCTCAGAATACCTCTTAAGCAAACTAACCCTGGAACATAACCTGCCTCGGAGCAGGTTATGTTCAGAGAGTGAGTTGCTATGGCTACTTGAAAAAGTTGAGGTTATCTGCTTACTTACTCTGGAACATAGCCTACCCAGGTATGGCACATAACCTGCTTTCTGGAATACCCTCCTGGCAAACTGCATCCTGGTGCCATGTGTTCCCCAGGTAAGCGACACACACGCACCCGGCAATGATCCACGTGACGTAAAATAAAACGTGATTCATCAGACCAGGCCACCTTCTTCCGTTGTTCCGTTGTCCAGTTCTGATGCTCATGTGCCCACTGTTGTGCTTTCGGCAGTGGACAGGGGTCAACATGGGCACCATGACTGGTCTGCGGCTATGCAGCCCCATACACAACAAACTGCGACACACTGACAGCTTTCTATCAGAACCAGCATTAACTTGAGCAATTTGAGCTCCAGTAGCTCGTCTGATTGACCGGACCACACGGGCCAGCCTTCGCTCCCCACGGGCATCAAATAGCCTTGGCCGCCCATGACCCTATCACTGGTTCACCACTGTTCCTTCCTTGGACCAAGGAATTTTGATAGATACTGACCACTGCAGACCGGGAACACACTACAAGAGCTGCAGTTTTGGAGATGCTCTGACCCAGTCATCTAGCCATCACTTTTTGGCCCTTGTCAAACTTGCTCAAATTCATACACCCATTTTTCCTAATTCTAACACATCAACTTTGAGGACAAAATGTTCACTTGCTGCCTAATATATCCCACCCACTAACAGGTGCTGTGATGAAGAGATAATCAGTGTTATTCACTTCATCTATTGAAAAATCAACGTTGTGCCCATTGATGGCCTGTTTTTGAAAGGCTGATTTGCAAGCCAACAAGCTTATTAATAATATCAAAGTTTGTTACAATTGCATTTGTCTAAATAAGGAAATATACATCCATAACCTCCTGGGACCCAAGAATAGACTTTTGTCCACTGTAGTGGACATTATATTTTAGTGAATTTCTCTGACATCATACATGTCACATGTCACAGTCTGGATGTCCTGTAAAGAGCACATCCGGGGCTTTGCAGGGATACCAAATGTTTGGAGATTTCATCAGGACAACAACTTCTTCTTGGTCTTTAAAAATGGCTGACATTAATGTTGAGCACTCTTATGGAAATATGATCATATTTTTTAATTATAATTTAAATCTGATTAATTTTCAAATTGTTTGTTATAAATCAACATCTCAGGAAAATGTTATGGGGTTTCTAATCAAAATATGACTTTCTGTTACAGAACAGGGCATTGATTTCATAAATGACCACTATAGTGGACACCAGGATTTAAATCATGTTTATCAGGCATTTTGGAGACATAACAAGTGAACAGGGAAAGAAATTACATATCAATATTCCTATGAAATATTAGATATTATTTTGAAAATGTTGCCAATTTTTCCTCCCATTATTACACTTCTTTTTTCATTACATGTTGCACCAAGAACTCATTAATATGCAAATTAGATGCAGTGAATAGATACATTGTATTGAATTGGAAAATCCAAGTATTGTCATTTTACCCACATATTTCATAAAGTAAAATGGTATATGAATGCATTTCATTATATCTTTCATAACATAGTTCAGAATCATCTTTAAATAAAGTTTGTTTAAAAAAAACCCTGAAACCTAAAAATTGATTGATGAATTAAAAATAAATCCCATTGTTTTTGCCTATACATGCAATTTCATGTCATTTAATTTTTTCAACTACAGAGGACATATAACATACGAATAAAACATCATTTTTCAAAAATGTTTTTTTTCCATTTGTTTCTTATGCTCTAAACAATGTAATGACATAAAAAAATACTAAATTCAAAAAACTTTTTTTTTCTGGGTCCCAGGAGGATAAACATAAACAACAGGATAAACAACCCATTAACAAATTAAAAGACAAAGCAAGTCTTAATCTTAATATATGCCATTTGCTTCTTGGGTAAATAAATGTTGTTGAATGTTATTTCTAGAAAACCACTTAAAAATATGATGTGCAATGCAGCTTGAAATATTGGTAGATTTACTGTATATGAGTACATCCGGTCATTACTGTTTCACAGCTCACAAGACCTTAAATTACACATAGCATCTTTATTAACTTATCAATCATACATCTGAAAAATATTTTGGCACATTATTTAATAAGTAATTAACAAGGTATCCAAAATATTCAGTCCTATTCAAAACTGATTTCCCTATGGAAACCTTATGTGCTTGCAATGTGTTTTTGACTCTTTTTTAATCATTTACAATGCTTTGTTAAAGCAGTATGCTGGAAATGATGCTTGTTTTGTGAAACATGATGTGAATTAAAACTTGCTACACATTTGGGCGAACTTCTGCATTGTTTTTAGCTACATGAGAGAAGCGAATTATTTTCACTTGGCCTACACTCATATTGATGTCCCTCCACAAATATTCAGGAGAGAGAACTTTACTAGGTTTGTTATAAAGGAAATACTTGTTCAAGTGAGACTCTTCGTGCCATATCGCCTCAATGGAGTTTGCAGCATCAATGTTCAGCTGTTTCCAGCAGGTTTTGGTGAGATGATGTACATCCGCCAATGAGCCACCAAATGCAGCAGCAGTGTAATAATAGTCACCTTCCCCAGCTGGAATGAATGCTTGAGACTCTTGTCTACGCTCATATGTGAATTGATCCCTTGGATAATCAAAAAACCAAGGATGTAGCACACCGACCAGACGACCCAAAGTCTCCACCCCCCAGCGGCCATAGAACTTTGTATCCACGTCCAGGCAGAAAATATAGTCTGCTTTATTGGCCAGTTCGTTCTCCATTAAGTTTTCCAGTATTCCCATCCTGCCCATACTGATGTCCTGCCATCGGTCCATACTCGGAACGCTCCTAACTGTCAAATGATGATTTTCACCCATCTTTACATAAGGAACTGCTTCTGGTTGATCCGTAAACAAATAGTAATGCACTCGAAATCCAACAAAGTAATGCTTCTCCGCTGACTCCAGAAAATCTTTGATAAAACGTGTGTATCTGAAAAAGAGTGAGGTACAGATATTAAAATATCAATTTATTGTGTGTATGTAAATACATGCATATGTAATAATACTGACCCCATATATATTTTTGAAGAAAAAAAAAATCCTTATTCAGCAAGGACACATTAAATTGAATTGATTCAAAAGTGACAGCAAATACATTTATGTTTCAAAAGTTATCTATTTCAAATAAATGCTGCTCTTTTGAACTTTATAAACATCAACAAATCCAGATTGAAAAAAATGTATCATGGTTTCCACAAAAACATTAAGCTGCACAACAGTTTTTAACATTGATAATAATAGAAATGTTTCTTCGGCATCAAATCAGCATGTTAGAAAGATTTCTGAAAGATTAGTAAGTAATGGCTGCTGGAATTTTTTTTGACATCTTATATCTACATCTCTCTGATTCTGCCTCACAAAAATGTATGCATACTTTTTTATGAGGCAGTATAAGAGAGATGTAGATTTGAGATGTCAAAAAAGTGTGAAGAACAAATGGTATTATAAACAAATTGTGTGAAGATCAAATGGGCTTATCTATGTGGCTGCATTTAGCTGTGGGTATGTGCAAGTGCTATCAGGCTCCAGTAAAAAACAAAGTGAAGAAGTTTTACAATCGTGATGAAAATTTGGTCTTTTTGTTGTGACAGAATGTGAATATGAGGTGTATGGCCCAAAATACTTCCATACCAAAATCTAAAGACATCCCAAAGTCCCCAAAAATATTAATAGATGACAGACAGGTATTTTGTGAGTTTGAGAAGTATGTAACTTTATTACTTTCCCAAAGCGAAGACAGTGGTCGCAATAGTGATGTTTTGTTGTTTGTAGATAGAGTCGATCAGATTGGAGTCAAAGGTTCCCTCCCAAACAACTGAGGCTAACCATGGTGTAACGTCTGTCCGACTGTGTATTAAAAACACACACACACACACACACACACACACACACACACACACACACACACACACACACACACACACACACACACACACACACACACACACACACACACACACACACTGGTGTTTGCACTGTAAACAAGGAAATATTTTCAACATTTTGTATTCTGAAAGTAGGCTACATAGGCTATATGAAATGGTTAGGAGCATTTCGTCCGAGTAAGCAAGGGTCTCCTCAAAAAAACTGGATGAGAAAATAATCGATATTACAAAAATAAAACAAAATGTGATTTTAAAAAGTGTAAAACTCGTTTTTATAAAGTGAATCTGTCCGAAAGTGACACCCGCAGGTGAAGTTACAGCGGGACGCCACATCTCTCTTGCCTCCCCTGAGCCCATTGTGCGGTGAGTCTGCACAATAACAATTGTTACTGCCTTTAGTTATTGAATAAATGTAAAACTGCATAAAAACACTAACTTGATGAAATGTATAATTGGTTTTAATAAATTGAACATTACATACAGTAGTTAGTGTACAAATACAAAACAGAATTTTATTTGTTCTATCTTTTTTATAATCGTTTTCACTTAATTTTCCTTGTTAAATTATGTTTATTTAACCAGGAAAATTACTTGTGACAGAGACATCATTTTACATTTGATGTATTAAAAAAAAAGTGAGGACGTTGCCTCATTTTAAAACTCCTAGTTTTATTTGAAATAAAACAAATAATATTATTCAGACTGAAATTGAGCGTTTAATGTACACGTAAACATATATGAAAGAGGCTACTTACCTAAACCAACTGGAAGTGTAGCCAAAGAAAATGAGCCTATGAGAGAAGACATAATCCTATAAGCAGAGATTTTTTGGAAATGTGTGTAGACAACCGTACACCTTTTTTTAGTAATAGTTTTTGTGTATTTTTTTTAAATTTTTTTTAACGTTTTCTCCTTGTCAATGGTCTGTGGAGTGAATGATTAACCTTCAGAAAATGTTGTTTCTAACCTTTGGAGCTCAAACTAAATGTTAGCCTACATGTGCAGCTCGTATCTTCTTGAATGGGGAAATCTATATAAATAAAATATTTAAAAGACAGGCTCTTTTAAAAGGACTTCCATTCCATTGTGGTGTCGTCTTTGGATTTTGGATGTTTAACTATATAATATAACACAATGTGTGCCTTTTAAATGTTTGGCCCATTCCACGAATATTGTACAATTTACAGTCTATTTATATCTACATAAAATTACACATAATATTTACGATGAAATTGTTTATAGGCTACGTACATACACACATGACAGTGGGCATGGGAAATTACCCTCAACAGTAGAAGAAAAACAAATTAAATAAATAAAATGAAATCAACACTCTGAAGACTCGCTGCTCATCTGCTATTTAAAAAAAAAAAAGGATCTCATCTATAAGCACCGTCCTAATGGTAAAATAGCAGATGAGCAGGGAGTCTTCACAGTGTTGATGTCATTTTATTTCTTATAATTTGGCTTATAATACCTGGCTTTATAAAGCAAATTTGTTTTATTTGACTTTACATTAAGGGCTGAATCATTTTATTTAAGCGCATCCACGATTTCCCATTAAACACATGAATGTCTTTTCAAATGTTCCATCATTTGGTCGATTTATTTGGTTTCCCAAATACACAAATATGTGAACATATGAACATCACATAGTCTTTATAGTTTCATTGGAACATGAGGGAAGGGAGATAACTTCACTGAATGTTTGTATGATTGAAAATAATACTTCCCATCTTCTGAGACCTGCATTTAGTAATGAACACATACCAACAGTTGTTTGTGTTTGTTTAGTGAGATCTGAGTTTAACCATTAAAATGGCAAGACCATAAAGAGAAATCAGAAAATGAATTTACTGTTATTTTCCATATTTCTAGGACTGGCAAGAAGTGAAAGGCAGAGGGGGCTGCTCGACACATCACTGAAGATGTGTCCAGTAGCATCAATAGCTTACACAGCTGTAATCTGATTCAATCAGTGACGACCAGGAAAGACTGGTTGACAACCACGAAAAGCGTGGTAACTACAGGAGAGTCAGTGACAGCTCGGAGAGACGGTAACCGGGGCAGAACGGGCTGGCAACCCAATCTGTGTCTTCTGTGAGGGGGACTCCCAAAAAAGCTACGATGAACCTAAGGAAAAAAATACCCCCAAGGGGCCCCAAAGGGGAGGAGATGAGCACCCCAACCGGACGGATTCAACGGCACTAGACCAAGGCAATGGACAAACGAATACGAGTAAGCAGTGTACATGTGGCAAGATCTGTAAGAACGAGCGAGGCCTAAAGATCCACCAAGGGAAGATGAAGTGTCTGGTGGGGACAGGACCACAGGGTGTTCAACCTGGTGAGACGCAGGAGGAGTCAGGCCCGGAGTCACACCACAGTGCCTGGAACCGCCAAGTGTTGCAAATGACTCCCTCCAGCATCAAGTCTGAGAGAAGGCAGATTAAGTGGCCAGCAGCGAACATGACCTCACTGTGGAACCAATTTGACATCGATGTCGATCAGATTCTGGAGGCCAGGATGAGGGGAGATGTTGACAGGAAACTGAAAGTTGCAGAAGGGGTCTGGATTCCAAAGGAGGAGAACTCTAAGAAGATAGACCAGTTCTGCATTATCTCTCTGTTGTGTGTGGAAGCCAAGATCTTCTTCAGTGCTGTCTCCAACAGGCTGTGCACCTTCCTCTCAAAGAGTAGGTTTAATTGACACATCAGTTCAGAAGGGAAAAAAAAAACTAAAAAAACAAAAACAAAACAGGAATGCCTGGATGCTTGGAACATACAGGGGTCGTGACGCAGCTCATCAGAGAGGCCATAGAGAACAAGGGCAATCTGTCAGTGCTGTGGCTTGATCTGGCAAATGAATAGGGCTCAATACCACACAAGCTTGTGCAGCACACTCTGACAAAACATCACGTCCCCACTAGGGTCAGAGACCTCATTTGATTATTACAACAACTTCAGGATGAGAACCTCTTCAGGAGCAGTGACATCAGGCTGGCATAAGATCGAGATTGGTGTCATCACAGGCTGTACCATCTCCGTAATTCTGTTCTC
This sequence comes from Romanogobio albipinnatus, assembly GCA_023566225.1. Lineage (NCBI taxonomy): Eukaryota > Metazoa > Chordata > Actinopteri > Cypriniformes > Gobionidae > Romanogobio > Romanogobio albipinnatus. The sequence goes on from CM042242.1 coordinate 20,562,648, forward strand.
CCTGGCCATGAACATGCTCATAAAGTCTGCTGAACCAAAGTGCAGGGGGCCAAAGACAAAGTCAGCTCAACGTCAGCCACCAATAAGAGCATTTTTGGACGACCTCACAGTCACCACAGAGTCAGTCCCAGGCTGCTAGTGGATTCTAAAGGGTCTCGAAAAGCTAATGGAGTGGGCACGGATGCGTTTTAAACCAGCAAAGTCGAGATCAATGGTGCTGAAAGGAAGAAAGGTAGATGACAAGTTCCGGTTCAGTGTCGCAGGGGAAACAATCCCGACCGTCACTGAGAAGCCTGTCAAGAGCTTAGGTAAGGTGTTTGACAGCACCCTGAGGGACACACCATCCGTACAGGCAATCAGTGATGTATAAAGTACTCAAAAGCCACACTTGAGTAAAAGTATAGATATCTTGCCAGAAAATTACTTTGGTAGAAGTTAAAGTCACTGTTTAGAATATTACTTGAGTAAAAGTTTTAAAGTATCTGATATTTATTGTACTTAAGTATGAAAAGTATTTTTTTCATATTAAACGTACTTAAGTATTGAAAGTAAAAGTACAAGTAAATGCAAAAGGAGCAAACAAATGTTTTAAAAATTGTTCTATACACAGTTTGAGCAGCAAGATTGTGTTCAATTTTAACATTCATGTTAATTCATAGTACAGTAACTAATGTAAGAGACAACTTTAAAATGTATTAGTAAATGTTGATGAACAATACTTTTATCAACCTTAGTTAATGTTAAAAATTGACTCTTTTTGCAAAATGTTACCATTTCATAAATCCAAACAGTCATGCTTAAAGATGGCCATTTTCACACAAGTCATAGCATTGAAAGATATTTCAAACTTTTGTTGCTTCTACTTTAGAACACTTGATGGTTATCTAATCAAAATAGGTTACATATATATATATATATATATATTATATATATATATAGTAAAATAGTAAAATAAGTATTTGAACACCCTGCTATTTTGCAATTTCTCCCACTTAGAAATCATGGAGGGGTCTGAAATTGTCATCGCAGTGCATGTCCACTGTGAGAGACATAATCTAAAAAAAAAAAATCCAGAAATCACCATATATGATTTTTTAACTATTTTTTTGTATGATACAGCTGCAAATAAGTATTTGAACACCTGTCTATCAGCTAGAATTCTGACCCTCAAAGACCTGTTAGTCTGCCTTTAAAATGTCCACCTCCACTCCATTTATTATCCTAAATTAGATGCACCTTTTTGAGGTCATTAGCTGCATAAAGATACCTGTCCACCCTATACAATCAGTAAGAATCCAACTACTAACATGGCCAAGACCAAAGAGCTTTCCAAAGACACTAGAGACAAAATTGAACACCTCCACAAGGCTGGAAAGGGCTATGGGTAAATTGCCAAGCAGCTTGGTGAAAAAAGGTCCACTGTTGGAGCTATCATTAGAAAATGGAAGAAGCTAAACATGACTGTCAATCTCTCTGGGACTGGGGCTCCATGCAAGATCTCACCTCGTGGGGTCTCAATGATCCTAAGAAAGGTGAGAAATCAGCCCAGAACTACACGGGAGGAGCTGGTCAATGACCTGAAAAGAGCTGGGACCACCGTTTCCAAGGTTACTGTTGGTAATGCACTAAGACGTCATGGTTTGAAATCATGCATGGCACGGAAGGTTCCCCTGCTTAAACCAGCACATGTCAAGGCCCCTCTTAAGTTTGCCAATGACCATTTGGATTATCCAGAGGAGTCATGGGAGAAAGTCATGTGGTCAGATGAGACCAAAATATAACTATTTGGTCATAATTCCACTAAATGTGTTTGGAGGAAGAAGAATGATGAGTACCATCCCAAGAACACCATCCCTACTGTGAAGCGTGGGGGTGTTTTTCTGCTCATGGGACAGGGCGACTGCACTGTATTAAGGAGAGGATGACTGGGGCCATGTATTGTGAGATTTTGGGGAACAACCTCCTTCCCTCAGTTAGAGCATTGAAGATGGGTCGAGGCTGGGTCTTCCAACATGACAATGACCCGAAGCACACAGCCAGGATAACCAAGGAGTGGCTCTGTAAGAAGCATATAAAGGTTCTGGCGTGGCCTAGCCAGTCTCCAGACCTAAACCCAATAGAGAATCTTTGGAGGGAGCTCAAACTCAGCGACAGGCCAGAAACCTGACTGATCTAGAGAAGATCTGTGTGGAGGAGTGGGCCAAAATCCCTCCTGCAGTGTGTGCAAACCTGGTGAAAAACTACGTTTGACCGTTGTAATTGCAAACAAAGGCTACGGTACCAAATATTAACATTGATTTTCTCAGGTGTTCAAATACTTATTTGCAGTTATATCATACAAATAAATAGTTAAAAAAATCATACATTGTGATTTCTGGATTTTTTTTTTTTGATTATGTCTCTCACAGTGGACATGCACCTACGATGACAATTTCAGACCCCTCCATGATTTCTAAGTGGGAGAACTTGCAAAATAGCAGGGTGTTCAAATACTTATTTTCCTCATTAATAAATAAATAAATAAATAAATAAATAAATAAATAAATAAATAAATAAATATATATATACACAATCGAATGAGTTTCTGATTTGTTTATGTTTCTGTGAGGATACAGTTTGCTTTTTCATGTCACTAGCTTCAAATATGCCACTTCACTGCATAACGACTGCATAAAACATTAAACATTTGGATCAGACTTGTGTGTATTTTGTCACATTGTTTTAACCACATTAATACAACATCTAGTCAACAAATGTATTGCTTTATAGGTGACAGGAAAACATGTTTATCTTTTAAGTCTGTTTTTGTAGTGTCCTGCTCTGTGCAGCAGCGCAACCTCACGTGTCAGCCGCTATGGCAACGGACACAACACGGAAAATGAAATCAGCCGCAGTTGCGCGAGCTCTTGTTTGCACATGTTTACTTGCAGTCTTCCGAATTTATTTTGTAGTAAGTAACGAAAATGCTTTGGGGAAATGTATTGGAGTAAAAGTATACATTTTATGTCGGAAATGTAGTGGAGTAAAAGTAAAAGTTGACATAAATATAAAAACTAGTGGTGGGCATAGATTATTTTTTTTTAAATCTAGATTAATTCCAAAATTAATCTAGATTAATCTAGATTAAAATGGCTCATTTGAATTCTGCCGAAGGCATTCAGAATATGTGTGCTCGTAAGTGATCGTTTGTCTTTTTGTAGTTTGAATAATAAATAACATCTGTCCCTTTAAGACCTGACGCATGCATGGATCCCAAACACTGTTCCTGTGAGCTGGTTATGACTGTGTTTACGTTAAAACTCACCAAGATGGGCATTGAGACATTTTTGAGTGTATTTGACCATTAATAAGGAAAAAGAAGCTCATTTTTGCACTTGTATGTCAGAGGTGGCTTTATTACGGTATGTGTGCGCTTCAGATGCGAGCGCGAAATCTGTGGGAATTAGTAGAATTAACGTTATGTGCAACTCCGCGCGAAATTCAGACCGGTCACACCAATACTAAGAAAAGTCCAACAGAACACGCGTTCGCCATGTTCAGAGGATTAAACGGACTGAATGAGAGGAGGCGGGTGGTGTCAACTCGCTGTCAGCTGGAGAGGAGAGGGCAGCTGATATCGATACTGTAGAAAAATTAGTATTGTATCGTTTCAGATATTTCAGTATCGATACATAGCGAAATATCGCTATTTTTGACAACACTAGTAAGCATACACACAGGTTCGAAGACTCGTTCTCTTGCCCCTACAGTGTAATTCGGCTAGGTGTACATCCGCGCTAAAATATCAAAATGAAAGTCATCATAGCTTGCGTAGTATAGACCCAGCTCCCAACCCAACTTATATTACTTTTTTTTTTAATCGCCCGATAAGAGTCTCGTGTTAACGAAGCACGTTAACGCCGATAACGGCCCACCACTAATAAAAACTAAAGTACAGATTCTCCCAAAAAAGTATTATTACTTTGTTACATTACACAACTGCAGGCAACCTGCACTGAGCTGGACAGATGGCTGAAGTCAGTGGATCGGTCCGGATTGCCAGGGAAGTTCAAAGCTTGGCTATACTAACATGGCATTCTTCCCAGGATCCTGTGGCCACTCCTCATCTATGAAGTGCTAATCTCGACTGTGGAAACTTTAGAGAGGAAGGTCAGCAGCCACCTCAGAAAATGGCTGGGGCTTCCAAAAAGTCTAAGCAGCATCACACTCTATGGGCACCGCAACAAACTGCAACTACTACTCAAGTCCTTGGAAGAGGAGTTCAAGGTAACAAGAGCCAGGGAAGTGTTGCAATATAGGGACTCAAGCGATCCAAAGGTGGCAAAGGCTGAGATTTAAGTTAGGCAGAGGGGGCTGTTCGACAAGCAGAGGCAAGAGTACATCACAACAGGCTGGTGGGAGTGGTAACAAGAGGCAGGGCTGGACTGGGTTCCTTTTCAACTCCCCATATTTGACACCACCAAAGGGAAGGAAAGGCGTCGCCTAATCCAGGAGGAGGTGAGAACAGTGGTTGAGGAGGAGAGAACCTGCAGGACAGTGGGAATGAGGCAACAGGGTGCCTGGATACGATGGGAGAACACGATCGAGAGGAAGGTGACATGGGCAGAGCTGTGGAAGGCAGAGCCACAGCGGATCAAGTTTCTCATCCAGGCGGTATATGATGTGCTTCCCAGCACATCAAACCTTCACATATGGGGCAAAGTGGAGTCAGCAGCATGTCCACTGTGCTCCAGGCGTGGAACGCACATTCTGAGTTGCTGCCCTAAGGCACTGTGCTGAAGCCATTGCTGCAGGAGTCGAGTGGGCCAAGCGCTCCTGCCTCTCCAAGAAAGCTATCACCTTCATCAGAGCTGGAGAGCAGCCAAAACCAGCTGCAAAAACATCAGCAGGCATCTTGGCCACTGCGAGGGACTGGCAGCTGTTGGTGGACCTGGAGCAGCAACTCAAGTTCCCCAACCACATTGTTACCACCACCTTAAGACCAGACGTTGTTCTCTTGTCTGAGTCCACCAAACAAGTGGTTCTGTTTGAGCTAACAGTCCCTTGGGAAGATTGCCTGTAAGAGGCCTTTGAAAGGAAGCTTGCCAAGTACGAAGGACTGGTCAGCGCATGTCGAGATGCAGGATGGAGAGCAAGGTGTCTCCCAATCGAGGTCGGAAGCAGGGGCTTTGTGGCCCAATCCCTATTCAGAGCCTTCAGTCTGTTAGGCATCGATGGAGGGAGGAGAAGAAGAGCCATCTACAACACCAGTGAAGCAGTAGAGAAAGTTTCAAGATGAATATGAAAAACATGACTTCAGGATACGTCGCCCCTTTGGGGGTATAAATTCATTGAAAAAATAATGCTGGTTTGGCAATGCATGTTACAACATTTTAGCCAATTTTTAAAAAAACATTTATTTTCTCATAACTGAAACTAAACATTCTTTGTAAAATCCTGTTGAACAATAAGTATAATGCCTATTTATGAATGTATTATCATAATTAATATTTTTTTGTTGAGTATCATATTACACATGCACGTGCACATAATTATATATGCAAATCGATTATGATTGAGAGATGGACAAATAAATGTTCCCCAAAAGTATTTGACATTTACATTAACATGAAAAAAAAAAGTTAAAATATTTTTTTATTTGTTAAACAATCATGTATGAATAATCAAGTAAACCCAAGTTGCTTCAGTCCAATAAATGTTTCTTACATTTACTTTATAAAAATCATTAAAGGTTTATGAGCAAAAATTACTTTACTTGATAAAAAATGGCTGAACTATCAATCAGAGGACAGAAGTCATGAAGTAAATTGTGTACAACAGCTTTTTCAGCAAAGTTTTGGTCATATTGATCATTTATAGGCCATAGAAATGTGTGTACAGTAGGCTATAATATATTCATAAATAGGCATTATACTTATGGTTCAACAGAATTTTACAAAGAATGTTTAGAGAGAATAAATGTTTTAAAAATGTGGCTAAAATGTTGCAATGCATTGCCAAACAACAGAGCCGGCCCAAGGCATAAGCGAACTAAGTGGCTGCTTAGGGAACCCTTGGCCACCAGGGGCCCCCCGAGAGCACATGAAATTACTTATTGCTGTAGCCTATATGTTATTTTATGATGATTGAAATCGCGAAATGGCCTTAAACAATTACTAAATAAACCGCAAAAAGTTAAGATTCCTAATATATGCACAGATTGATTCTGATTTCTGACAGCACTGCACAAGCTGGCGGTGCCATCGGCCGGACACTATTCGCTTGTTAGCCAGGGTTCAAAGTCCAAAGTGCGAGAAAACCAGCGCTAAAACGTACTCATCAGTTGCCCGGTAACCTTTTTATGAATGGATGGATTTGAGAATGCGCTGGTTTAGTGTGAATATCTTGTCTGACGTGCTGCATGTTTTGGACGGAGTAGGCCTACAGCATAGCTTCCAGTTTCTCAGTAAATGTTTTTTCTGCGAGTGCTATATCGTTCCCCTTGGAATTATAAGTTGTGTAGCCTACATTTTGGAAGTTTTATTTAGACAATTAAAAGGTTCTTTCTTCACAGTCGAATGGAATGCAAAAAATTAAATGTTATTTTCGCCAAAATAAAAGCTCTGTTTAATGTTTGAAATAAATCAACATTTCTTGTTTTTAAAAAGAAGTTTCTTCTGCTCAGCAAGGCTGTCTTTATTTGATTAAAAATACAGTAAAAACAGAAATATTGTGAAATAATAATATAATGTAAAACAGCTGTTTTCTATGTGAATATATAGTAAAGTGTGATTTATTCCTGTGATCAAAGCTGAATTTATCATCATTACTCCAGTCTTCAGTGTCACATGATCCTTCACTAATCATTCTCATATGATGATTTGACGCTCAACAAACATCTATGATTATCAGTGTTAAAAACAGTTGTGTACAATATTTTTTGGATTTTTTGAAAGCTTTCTATTTCAGAGAAATGCTGTTCTTTTGAACCTTCTATTCATCAAAGAATCCTGGGGAAAAGTGAGCATATTCAGCATAAGAGACTAGGCTACTTAAAAGAATAAAAAAAAAACATTCATATCCCAGTCTGAACTGTAGTACTATAAGGCTTTGAATATTAACACCTGACCACTCTTGTGGGTTTGCTACGGTCACAATTGAAAACCGTATAAGAGTAAAAACATGACAGGCAGACATGATGTAAGCAACACAGCAGCTACTAACATTGAGGTGCGAATTATCAAGAATTGACAATAGTCAATTGTATTGGTGGCGCCGAGGGGCCCTCAAATAAAATTCTGCTTAGGGCCCCATAAGGGCTTGGGCCGGCCCTGCCAAACAAGGATTCTTTTTTCCAATTAATTTATACCCCCAAACTGGCAATGTATCCTCAGGGATACAAACATTTACAGACAGATTATGAAAAATGTAATTCATAAAATTTCAACATAAACGTAATAACGTTTTTAAACATGTAAGTCCCCTCCAAATATTGTAAATATGTGAAATATATCTACTTTTATCTGAACTAGGCGGTCGCCTAGGGCGCCATCAGCTGAAGGAGCGACAATATCAGGGGTGTGTGTAAAGGGTGTCAAGGCCACCCTGAAATATGATTGCCGCCCCCACTGGTTCCGCCTAACACTATTGGATCAGAGTAGTCAATTACTGTCTGAATGTTGCATGTAAAGTTTGCATTTGGAGCGCTCAACACCCTTAGATCAAAGAGCTCGGTCAAAGCTTTGGCATGGTAATGCTTTTTTTAACCACACAATAAAGCTAAATTCAAAGGCCAATTAAAAAAACAGGTACAATAAAAAGTGCACAAATCTGTATTTTGTTAGGGCCATATTTGTGGCACTCATGCTGTGAAATGGGCAGATAGTGTAATATTGCTCGGTGTGTACTATAGAGGCAAGATGTAGGCTAACCACACTCACTTTAGCATTTCATGTTATCATTATATTTAGAATCTATTAAGCTTTCTTCTCTTACTTGCACCTCCAAAAGGTGTGTGTTTTTGCGCTAATGCATTGTTAAAGGATCAGTGTGTAATTGTCCCATATAAAACTTCAATGGCCAATTTAAAAATAATAAAATGTGCTAATTCACAATATTTATTATCCTTTATTAAACCGCTTTGTCGAATTTAATGCATCTTTACGGGTGGTGTTGAAAGCTGAATCGATTCATTCAGTTCTAATAGTGTCGTATAGGGCATAGCGTTGCATTATTTAAAGGGGAAGTTCAAGCGTCAATGAGAAACAAAGACTGCACTGAATCAATATTTATTCTTGTTACTTTCATGTGACTGGAACAGCTTTTATACGTAGTTTCCAAATTGTATTTGTATATATTTGTTAATAAGGATTACAGTTCCAAAATGGAAAGTATGTATGTATGTATGTATTTGTTAATAAGGATTAAAATTAATACCAGTAATACCATGTTGCTTTTTAAGATTTGGCTGGGGGGTGCCAATAAGGATTTCGCCTAGGGCGTCAAAATGGCTAGAAACGGCCCTGTTCTCACATGTTTGTATCCACCAGGATACGTTGCCCATTTTAGGGTTAAACCACCATGCACATACAGTCTATAGAAAATAAATTTTCCCTCTGTGATCAAAGAATAACTATCAAGCTATCTTATGTAAAAAAATAAGTAAATAAAAAATACCAAAATGCTTCAAGTATTATTTCTAAACGTGTCAAATTGTGTTAGTCACTATTTTCAGATTTAAACGAGTGTGAGAAAAGCAGCTACAGATTTACAAAACGTTTTTACATACCCATTCAGAGAAAAGCCAACAAACATGCCAAAAAGGAAGAAATGAACACTCTGACAGAGTCGCATTATTGTCGTATCAGCTGGATCTTGTTTCTGTATTCACTTGATGGATTGAACTGGAAAATAAGAGTGAAAATATCAGAAAAGAAGTGCTTGATTTCATGTTGTGTGAGAGATTTGAAAGTCAAACACAAACTTTACAAACACATCTATAACAACTACTTAAAAATACCCTGCAACAGTCAATGACAATGTACACATTTTTAAGCATATACGGGTTTTAAGCTTTTGTCTGCATGTTTGCATTATGGAGCAGGTGTTGAAATAAAACCGCCAAACCGTACAGAGTATAGGCCCCTATGGCAAAGTTGAAGAACAGGTTCTGTGTGTTGGGAAATCCTTTCTTTTACCCATTCTCATGTTTCACCACAAATGGCCCTTACAAAAATAAGTATACTTCATTTTATTATAAAATATTATGTATGTACACATTTTAAAGGGTTAGTTCACCCAAAATTGAAAATAAAGTCAGTAATTACTCACCCTCATGTTGTTCCAACCATGTAAGACCTTCGTTCATCTTCGGAACATAATTTAGTATATTTTTGATGAAATCTGAGAGCTGTCTCACTCCTCCATAGGCTTTCAGAGGGACTGAAACTTGATGGCCCAGAATAGTAAGTAAAAACGTAATTTAAGGAGTCCAAATGACTACAGTGGCTCTGTATTAAGTCTATCATGCGTCGAAAATACTTTTTGAGCGGAAAAACAACAAAAATAACGACTTTATCCCACTATTATTGTTCAATTTGAGCCTCTGGCGAGAGTTCGCGGGAGTGCCACGACGCATGCGCGAGAACTCGCGCATGCGTCGTGGCACTCCCGCGAACTCTCGTCAGAGAGTATATAGTGGGATAAATAGTGGGATAAAGTCGTTATTTTTGTTGTTTTTCCGCTCAAAAAGTATTTTCGTCGCATGATAGACTTAATACAGAGCCACTGTAGTCATTTGGACTCCTTAAATGACGTTTTTACTTACTATTCTGGGCCATCAAGTTCCAGTCCCTCTGAAAGCCTATGGAGGAGTGAGACAGCTCTCAGATTTCATCAAAAATACTAAATTATGTTCCGAAGATGAACGAAGGTCTTACATGGTTGGAACAACATGAGGGTGAGTAATTACTGACTTTATTTTCAATTTTGGGTGAACTAACCCTTTAAGTATGTACAACAGGGCTAAAGGCACACCTTAAGAAAAAATTTGCTTTTCACTACTCCAAAGTGTATGATTGCAGAAAAAATATATATGTTTGTACATTGATGGAGCAACAGATTTTGATCTCCATATAACTGTTTATTTCGCACGACATAATTAATTGTTCTGCATCTGTGAGAGTGTGAGCGAGCTTTTGATATTGCGGCTCTACTTCCTGCTCTTTACTGCGCAGACTCCGGTCCCAAATCTGTGCAAGATATCAGTGCCATATTCTGACCTTTGGCCACTTCACTTTTCTTCATAGGAAGAGAATGAAGTTGCGTCGTCCATATTTTTTAATGGTCTATGGTTCAGACTGTCGATGCGACGAGCAATGACAGTTGGGTGATTTTCACTCTCCACTTCCTGTGAAGTGATGTATCGATGTCCCCTTCTTCCCTACGCTGTTCGCAGTACCTTTCGAACTAAACATGTTCGCTCCCTTCAGATTGGAATCCTCCGGTCTTCGGGGTCTTTTCTGACCCCAAAGGACGTTTGCTCAAATAAATAAAAAAATGTTCCCTTTGTTCAAATGGCATGAGACTTTGTATGGTTGACAACACTATCTACAAATAAAAAAAAAGTTATTGGATTGATATCTGTTTTTATGTTCGTGTGACAAAAAAAGTCACACTCAGGGTCTTTGGGGTTCCCCGCTTAAACTGGACAGAATTCATCCTTAACAACAGAAGCAACACAGAACACGCATACAGAAATGAAGTGGCACACTTCCAACAATGCATAAAATATCCACAATGCAAAATGATCATGCACTCCAAAAACTGCACAGATGTTGAGTAAAAACATCAATAAACAGAGTGAAATTACATTTGTTCTAAAAAAAACCTTTTTATTTATTTTTTATTGGCTCGTAATCATAGGGGAACCTTTTTTAGTCCTATATAGCACCAATTTTGGTGCTTCAGTGATTCTTCAGTGGTTCTTCACCGGTTCTTTGACTAAGGTGCTATATAGCACCTCTGAAGAACCGCTGAAGAACCACTGAAGCACCAAAATTGATGCTATATAGCACTAAAAATGTTCCCCTATGATTACGAGCCAAGAACCATTTTTGGTGCCATATAGAACCTTTTTTTTTTAGAGTGTATGTTAACATCAATGAAACACTAATTTAGCCTATTCTAGGGAAGGAAGATCAGCAAGTGAGCAAACTATTTCATGATATTAAATAGGTGTAGGCTAGCAGACTGAAATTTGAAATAATATATAAAATAATAATAGCAGTTTGAAATAATACTGAGATTGGTGCACAAGACAGGATGAGATAGAATTGCTGCTAAAAATGTTAATTCCCATTTTATTAGTAAATAAGAAATCTTTGTGGACGGCGGGGTTTTAGTTTTAATTCCATTTTTTGAGTGCGTTTGCAGTTGATTTGTGCTGGATTCTTTGGGACCTGGCAACCCGTTCTTTGCTCGTTTTCTGTAATTTAATCACCGTTTTGAATGATAGGTGTATTTCTTGCTGCTAAGAGGAAACATGTAAAGTTTACCGTAGCCTATAGTCACTGTCTTAAGCAACGACTTTTCAACAAAGATCTACTGATCTAAAATGTAGTCTACAGGTGTCCATGTATATCAAAACAATCACGGTACAAATCACATCGTTAAAATAAGTTCAGCCACACATTCCTAACGTTGGTAACCATAGAATGGCTGAGCTGATATGAGCAGTTTCTATACAACAAGTGATGAACTTACGTGACATCTTAATATTTTCGTGCTGCACGTTTCTAAAATAGTAGCCCCAGCCAGCAACTTTCAATACCTGAACCGATGACGTAGATGATGACGTATGTCGCGGGACCCGGAATATGCAGATAAGAACTATCGTACCGTCATGGTAACTGGATTAAGCACTGGTTTTGTTTCAAATGTCTCCAGTCCTTATGTTTGTAATGGTTGTGTTGATGGTCTGTTGTAGAGTAAAATCTGGAAACTTTCTCATAAATATTTAATCACAAATAAAAGAAACTCCTTTACAAATATCACCCTTGTAAATATGATATTGTAAACAGATTTAATTGTGATATATATTTTGTACATTTTGTGGTTTACATGTTGAAACATTTTATCATTTATTTTGGAGTAGTACAGGTTGTTCTTTTATTAAGGCTCACATCATGCAGCTTTCATTAAAAATGATTTATTTATTTATTTATTTATTTGTCTCCTATGACAAATCTTATCATAGGGAATATTATTTTATTAATCTGCTACTTCTTTTAGCTAAATGTAGTATTCATAAATGTACATTTGGAGAAAATAAGCCTTTTTAAAAAAAATCTGAACAATAAATGCAATGTTAAGTTTAAAAAAATAAGAAAGCTATAAAATGTGTTTCCATTTGTTAATATTTTCATTCTTTTAAGTTTGTTACTTTTGTCATTTTTATTTAAGTATTTCTAATGAAAATGACTGAAAATTGCTTGCAAACAAATGGCTCCTTCAATAGATGGTCTTAAAACATTATGCTTTTATTTAAGCTAATAATGTATCAAATACATTCATTAAATGACACTATTTCCACAGAACACCATGCTGTGACTTAACATAAGTATCTGGCTGTAGAACACAATGCTGGTGACTTCAGATGACTAAATTAAATAAGGCCTAAACTTAATCTAAGCCCTTTCTGTGAAACCAAGCCCATGAGATATTTCATAAAGGTGTCCAAATGGGAATTCACAGTTGCTGCCTTTTCTGCAAAAGCTTCCGTATTCTTGTACACCACCTAAGATATTAGGTAAGATTAATTGCACTTAATACATTACATTCACCATATAAGTATATATAAACTGTTGCCATTGTGCAAGTATCTGAGTCATCTTCATCTTTAACTTCGATTTGATGCATTAGGTGGCCTTGTTAGTATCTTTGATTAATGTAGACAGCATCATATTACTTTGTCAGCAGTGTTAAGCAGACAAATATTTAGGACTATGGCCTGCAAACTTCAAGATAAAAAAAATATATATGTTACAATGCTATCCTTAAATGAATTTAGAACAGTATTTTGAATGTGAAATAAAATTCCCTATCTTTAACTCCCTTTCCTCCATTACCTATCTCTCTTTATCTCTCCCAAACACAAGTGCCTTAAAACAACTGTTTAAATACATTTTATGAAACTTAAAGAAAGCAATGGCAATCATGGTTCACATTAGTGACAGTTCTCTTCTTTTAAAATTGCCTGCAGCATGCAAAACCGGCTATGCCCACTCAAACTATTTCTGGACCATATGTATAGAGCTCTAGGCAGTGACATGGTCCGTCTGAAATTCCCAATCCCTTACCAAAGCTGTGCACCGAGGGGCTTCCGTGTTTGAGAGAAATAAAGAAAGAGAGGTGGGGTGAGAGGCAAAGAGAGATAATTACTCTCCATTCATTTAACTTCAATTCAAGGAACAACTGTAATCGTAGTTGATATCTGAAACTGCAACTTGATATAAGAACAAAATACGTTTTGTTTGTCTCAGATTTTTAATGTCTTTGAAGCTTCCTCTTGGTATTGTAAGTTGAACACATAATAGCTAATAATAAAGACGGCAAGTCCTGTGATGAAGCTTTGCTCGATGCCTTGATGTGGCTTTTAATACTGATGAAGACAACAATTACAGTAAGAAAGGTCTCTAAAGAAAGATATTAATTAGATGGTTTGTTCAGTAGTGTTTTATATGTTCTATACTCCATGCCTTGCTCTTAGCAATGGTCTAGCACAGGGGTGTCCAAACTTTTTTAAAAGGGGACCAGATTCGATGTTGTGGACATACCTGGGGGCCGGTCCCTTTTCTATGTGTGTGTGTATATATACAACATATATAAATGTAAATGACATGTTTTGTTTCTTGGAAACATGACAGATTTGACAAAAGCTTGAGCTGACAGTAGAGTAGCTTGAGATAGGACACAGATGTAAATTTATAGATATATAACAATATCTGTAAAACTTTCATCAACCAAAAAGTTTTATTGGGTGGAATTTAAATATTATTACTGAGTTAGCACTCTACTCTTATTTAAATTTAACAAGTGCTCTATTTAGATCACCACAGGTAAAACCACCCTACAAAAAATACTATACTTACTTGGTATTTGTCATGATTCCAACCTGTTTCCCTGTCTTGTGAGGACTTTTGTTATTTCCTGTCTTGTGTCATGTTTTGTAGTTCTTTGTAGTTTTTCATGTTGATTAGTTCTTTCCAATTTAGCCACTCCCTCTTGTTATCTTGTTCTTCCCTTTGTATATAGGCCTATAGTGCTTGTGTCTTACTGGTGTTTGTGGGTTGTTGTACATGTTATGGTTGCGTCTAGTTCGTGTGTCCTAGTGGTCTTTGTTCCTTTATTCCTGGAGTTATTTTGTTCAATGTGTTATTTTATTTAAATTCCCTGCATTGAGATCCTCGCCTTCGCCTGCTTTCTCCAGCATGTGACAGTATTTCTGTCTTTGACTAAGGAAAATTACATATTTCTTTTCTTGATTCCTGGGGGGAAAAATCAAAATGAATTGAGTTTTTGCTTGAAACAAACTAAATGATCTACCAATGGATAAGAAAAATAATCAATAATAAATAAACAATATTCCAAACAGAAACATTATTTTTCTTACCCCATTGGCAGATATATTTGCTTGTTTTAAAGGGGCTATATGCAACTTTTCCCCCAAAATAAACGTAACTATAGCCTTTTTATTTGACCATTTATGACTCAAACATCTCCTGATGAGCATACTGACACCTTGTCCGCTCACAGTGGGTGCACCTATAACCCTGTATCCTATTTTTCATATTTTCTGACGGGTCGTCTTTTCCCGCGCTGTCTGCGGATGTGACGTCAAGCGCGTTCATGTTAAACGTTTCAGATCACTCTGCCTGCCACCACCGCTAGTCAGCGAGTAGCCTACACTCGCAAGCAGTGCAATGGATTTAACGAATACACAGAAGAGACCCAGGACAACTCGGACACCAACAGAAACTCCACAGAAGACAAAAAAAGTTAAACCCCTGACAAGTGGCCAAAAAAGGTCGAAGATTAAGAGAGACCGGCGCATTGCAAGGACTAGAGTGAACATCGGCTTCGCATTTGACTTCGCATATATATATATATATATATATATATATATATATATATATATATATATATATATATATATATATATACCGGTATATAAACAAAAATAAATATGAATAGTGCATCAGTAATGTAAAGTCTTTTTGGGTGTCTAGAAAAGCGCTATATAAAACTGATGGATTATTTATTATATAGCCATGTAAAGCTACATTATATTGTTTGTTGTTTCTATATCTTAACAAAAAATAAGAGGTAAATGAAGATGTAAAGTGTGATGCATTTTATTTCACATAAGACATGTAGTCAATAAATATTGCTAAATAGTATTATGTATATGTGTCTTTCATACTTGGTGATAGTAAGCTACTTGTGTATAATAAGTGGTCAAGGACAGTGCTCAGTGGTCAAGGACAGTGCTCAGATTTGTTTTTAATATTCTACGAAAGTTTCGGTCTGTGCGCCCTTCATCAGCGTGCATGCCAATGGCGAAATGGGTTTATTTATTTATTTAATGTATTAATTTTTTGTGTAGTTTGTCAGCTACACGTTTGACGTTTTGATAAGAGAACACTTATCTCAAACAATATATGTATTTGACTGTTCTTACCTCTGTAAACATAATGTTGACCTCCTTGCAGCAGATGACTTGTGAAGTGTGCACGTACGAGCGCGCGCTGCGAGAGCGAGCAGAAATGAAGAGCAGTTTTGTTTTTTGGCCACAGGTGTCAGTCGCGAGTTTAAATTTCAGAAAAACGCATATAGCCCCTTTAACCAAGAACTCACTTCAATTTCATTTTATTTTCCAGAAAATAAGAAAAAAATATCTAATGTAATTTAACTTATCTAGAAAAATGCATCTTGATTTAAGAATTTTTAGATATATTTTTATTAGAAACGAGACAAAATGGCGTTATGGTATTTTGTCTATAAACATATAAATACAAATGCAAAAAAAATTAAAGTTTATAACAAAAATAGTCTGCAATTTGGCCTTTACTACTCATTTAATACATATCTACATTACAAATTAAATAAAA
Organism: Romanogobio albipinnatus; assembly: GCA_023566225.1. NCBI lineage: Eukaryota > Metazoa > Chordata > Actinopteri > Cypriniformes > Gobionidae > Romanogobio > Romanogobio albipinnatus. The sequence goes on from CM042242.1 coordinate 20,578,796, forward strand.
TTAGATATTAACCTTCTGACAAATTACCACGGTTACAGGTTACCACAGTAAACCCATGATAAATGTTGGTTAATTGTTGTTTGAAAAGTCTTTTAACTGAATCGGCTCAGTGTTTCTCCTGATGTGCACAGTGCTGTTTAACTGGATTTAAATTAAATCAAATCACAGAGAGATTTGCAGCTTGTACCGGAGACCTCTGCGCCGAACTCGAACACTTCTCACGGGATGTTTAGTGGGCGCGTGATCGAGACACTCAGCAGGTAAACACATTTGTTCAGAGCATAGAGGTTCAGAGTCAGAGCTCGCGACGTTCACACCGCCGCCGGCGAGAGCGTCAAACTTCGCTCTGGCCGCCCTGCCATCGTCGCTGTAGAAAGATTTGTGGACGCGCTGCCGCTCTGACGTAGATCGAATGCTTGGTATTTTTTTAAACTGAATTTAAAGGGGCTGCAAAGCAAACAATCATGTTGATCGGAGTTTGTGCAGACTGACCACAGGTAGGGTATAACTGTAGGCCTATACTATAACCTCATGAGATCATTTAAATGTGAAAGTTTAAAAATAGCAGATCGATGGAAAGAACTTAAAAATTATAGTTACATGTTTGCTAACAATATAAACCATATATTGGTATCCCTTCTGCCTTTCATTGCAAAGACACTTGACATCAACCAATCTGGCTTCAAAAGCGGCCACTCAACTGGGACTGCCCTGCTCTCGGTTATGGAGGCACTGAGACAGGCAAGAATGGCTTCCAAATCCACAGTACTTATTTTACTAGATTTGTCTGCTGCTTTTGACACAGGTAACCACCAGATCCTCCTGTCAACTCTCATGAAGATGGGCATCTCAGGAACTGCTCTCCAGTGGCTAAAGTCTTATCTTTCAGGTAGATCCTTCAGGGTGTCATGGAGAGGTGAAGTGTCTAAGTCACATCATCTAGCCACTGGAGTTCCACAGGGCTCAGTGCTTGGACCACTTCTCTTCTCCATCTACATGTCATCACTGGGATCTGTCATTCAGAAACATGGCTTTTCCTATCACTGCTATGCCGACGACACTCAACTCTACTTCTCATTTCAACCAGATGATCCCACGGTTGGTGTTTGTATCGCTGCCTGCCTAACAGACATTTCTACCTGGATGAAGGAACATCACCTGCAACTCAACCTTGCAAAGACAGAACTACTTGTGGTCTCAGCCAACCCAGCAATTCATAACAATCTCTCCATTCAGCTAGGATCATCAACCATAACTCCATCCAGGGCAGCCAGGAACCTTGGAGTTGTGATTGATGATGAGCTAAAATTCACTGACCATATTACTGCAACAACCTGGTCCTGTAGATTTGCGTTATACAACATTAGGAAGATTAGACCCTTCCTATCAGAGCAGGCCACACAACTCCTGGTCCAAGCTCTTGTTCTCTCCAGACTGGACTACTGTAATGCTCTTCTAGCGGGCCTTCCGGCATGCACTATCAAACCCTTGCAACTGATCCAGAATGCAGCAGCGAGGGTGGTCTTTAACGAACCAAAGAGAGCACACGTCACGCCTCTCTTCATCAGTCTGCACTGGCTGCCAATAGCTGCTCGCATCAAATTCAAGACACTGGTACTCGCCTTCAAAGCAACCACTGGTTCTGCACCAATATACCTAAACTCGCTTGTTCAGACTTACACACCCTCCAAGAGCTTACGTTCTCCCAGTGAACGACGCCTTGTGGTTCCATACCAAAGAGGCATGAAATCACTCTCACGGACCTTTTCCTGGACCGCCCCCATCTGGTGGAATGACCTGCCTATCTCAATTCGAGCAGCCGAGTCTGTAGCCATTTTCAAAAAACAGCTAAAAACACATCTGTTCCAGCAGCACCTGACCAATCAAGAATAGCACTTAACATTCTATTAATTTTCTGTCTGTCTAATTTATTTAAAAAAAAAAATCTGTCCTGTGTGTTCTATGCTAGATTAACTGAGACTTATTACAGCACTTGCATACTGTTGCCCTTGACTGTTGTAGTTGCTTCTATTGCTCTCATTTATAAGTCGCTTTGGATAAAAGCGTCTGCTAAATGACTAAATGTAAATGTCCCAATGTGAAGGCTGCACCCTCTGAATGCCGCATTTGAAGTGCGATTGCGTCACAGCAGCACTACAAAGGCCGTCCCAATGTGAAAGCTGCACCTCTGAAGGCCACATTTGAAGTGCGATTGCGTCACAGCGCAGAATTCATAGCACACTGGTGACTACAGGATTTGACTGGTCCGCATTCCCGCGGCACTCGATCAGATTTCTTGCGAAGACGGTAGCGGTCGGTAACTCAAGTGTAGCCTCGATACTATTGAACACAACAGCGCAACCGCTGGAACTTGAAGTAAACAAAACGTTTAGTGCATTCGCACAGTCCCCAGCTCCCTGCCCTGAGTAACCTGGCAAGATAAACTTTAATTTCCCAATTTTAACTTGCATAAATGTTATTTATTTCTCAACCATTCTCTCAAGAGGAATCAGTCCATTCTCTCCCTTTTCGCTCTTTCTTTCTTTGTTCTTTTATCTTTCTTTTTTCTGCACTTTCTTTAAATACAAATAAGACCTGCGTGGTTCTGTTTTTTCGTCCCGCTCCCACTATATTATTATTATATTCCGCACTGCACTCTCCCGCTCGCTCTTAAAATTCACTCCGTGCTCACCCGCTATAAATTAGGCTATTTTATTCCCGACCCCACCGATCCCGTTAAATTTAGATTTCGTTTCCAGAATCTCTCTTTTAAAGTTCCCCTACAGAAAGAGAGAGACTGGGTATAACAAAAGTAATAGACTATTTTGGCCATGCAATCATTTATTTATTTTTCTTATACTGTCAACACCGTAGCTAAAAAATGTCACTGACAAAAATAGGCTAAATCAAATGCGACATCTGTCAACTCAAAACTATAAGTTAAAATGTAAATAAAGGAAAACTGCTGACTTTACTAGCTATACTGCAAAATAAAGTCTTTTATATGAATGAATGAATGAATGTCGCTCACTGACGACGGTCCATTACCGAAAGTCTCCAAAGGCTGAATGTAAAGTCGTGGCTCTATTTCTCTTTTTAAAATCTCCTCATGAACGTCCGCTGTCAGTTGTCACACACCTGCTATAGCCCATTTAACAACGCTCGGTTCAGTGTTGCCAAGTCTGGAATTGGGCTGCAATTACTGTTGATGTGGGTTGTTTGTAGCCTATAGTCCACAGGTTTAAGTTGTCTTTACTTTAGCAATATTTCTACCGGGCGCCCCCCGCGTTTTGGCATATTTTGGGCCATTTTGGCCTTGATTCCGCTACTTTTGATTATCAATTGGAGGGGTTTTGTTGTGCAGACCTGGCAACCATGTCCCTCGGTTCGCCCTTTGTGCACTTCGAAGTGCGCACCCTTCAATTTGGGACACAGCTAAAGACAAAACAAGATCAGACCAAAGTCATTACATATAGGCGGTAACCACACCTCAAGACAGTCCGGTTTTTGTACTTAAAGCGGTGGTAAAACACGATTTCACTTTTCTAACTTTAGCTAGTGTGTAATGTTTCTGTTTGAGCATAAACAACATCTGCAAAGTTACAATGTTCAAAGTTTAAAGCAAAGGGAGATATTTGCTTTTAAAGAAATCAATTTTAGGACTACAGCAAACGGACGGTAGGGACTATAGACATTCCTCCAGGGCTGCTGACATCACCAGCCCCAATATTTACATAAACCCCTCCTCCGAGATTATTAAATAGGGTTGTTGTGGTATAGTTAGTAGGCTGGAGTGTTGTTGTCGCAATGCCGACGAAACGTTGTTATTTTCATCCGGATTGCAGGTCCACTTTGTTTAGCCTTCCTAGGGACGGGGGTGCGTTGCAGCGCGTTTAACATACAACATGTTATATGCATGTGTGTATGAGACAGAGGGGAACAGGTCGCATTTGCAGCAGATATATGCTGCCCATCATAAATCAAAGCACGAGACAGACAGGGGTCGGAGGAGAAGGCCGGAAAATATGACATAATGGACAATATTCGTCTGTATTTGCAATACACGAGCTGCGGTTCAGCTGCGCGAGACAAACGCTGCCAGTGTGAATGCACAATGGGCGCGCGCGGCTCCCGCAGTACATTTCACGGAGGAAAGCTTCTGCAATCTTTGCGAGTTCAATGCAGGATTCGCACAACGGCTTGTCCTGAAAGATGGATTTACTTGGAACTTGGAATTAGTGTAAATTTGATTAAAGCTTTTATGTATTCTTTATCTACATGCTTGTTTATCTACAGGCATGCTAAACATGGTTCTGTTTTTGATTTGGCTAATTACTATAGTAAAGCCAATGTTTAGTGTTAGTTTTGGGTTAATAGTTCTTGCGACAGATATTTGACTATAATCGTTCTAAAAATACAAAAGTAACAGTGCCATTCAGTAGCGATCACTATAGATCCGCTGTCTTTACTCTTGAGGACTGAACAGGTTGAACAGGTTCTGCTCGATCATCTTCACTAAAATTGTTTGGGTCCGATTCGGGCTCCAATTGGTATGGTTTTATTGAGGCCATTGTTTCTAATACTACCAAAGCACAGTCTACCGGTAAAGGTAAGGGGCGTGACGTTTCTGGGTTCAAATAGGTTCTCACGGCTACTTGGGCTTAATACATGGCTGCAAAAAACCTGCAACATGAAGGGAGTGAACTTTATCGACAACTTTAATCTCTTCTGGAGTCAAAGGCAACTGTTTACATCAAATGGCCTCCACCCAAACAAACTCGGTGCAAGAGTGCTAAAGGACAATATTTATTTTTCCCTTCATCATCCTTCAGCTGTGTGTGCTAACCCACTCAACCTGGATGGCACACACACACCAGTACAGAGTATAGACGATCACAGGACTTCATTTCAGCATCTGAATGGACATGCGGTTGATACACCCCACAAGGACAATGATAACACCACGCAGCCACAACAACCACTTCTCATGGACACACTCCCAGCTGAGCCCCGTCCTCAGAGCTCACCACAGACACACTGTGACGGATTAGAGCTGCTCCAAGTGACACAGATCGAGGCACTAAACAGTAACATCTCAGCCCAGACTGTGGAGACTGTGGAGGTACTAGTAAAAATGGGGACCATCGGGGGTGAGACTGGTGAACTTTTACACCTTATGTGTGGTCTGAGCAATAAGCTGGAAGAAATGTCTAAGTCACTCCATGAACTGGACGATAACATATTGCAGCCTCCGGTAACACCAGACCAACAGCCCCCCTCACCAGACATGTTATTCCTCTCTACAGCATCCCCGCTTCTGAGCTTCACAGAGAAAATTGATTTTGTTTATACTGGAACCAGACAATCACACTCGATCGCTGCGAGCCCCCAGATATCTACCAAAGAGCGCCGAGCCCCACAACCACTAAAGACTGTGGGCCCAGCTCGCTCTGCCCCTCCTCCTGTGAGATTTCTCCGGTCACAACGCCAGGGCCCACACCCTCCTCCATCTGCACCGAAAACAACTGATACCAGCTCCCAGTGATGTATTATGGGTCCTCGCAACGTAAACAGCAACCTTATCAAATGTTTACAAAACAAGCGGGAACCCATTGTGCCTGTCTCTTTCTCTATTTCTGTTCTGTTACGTGATAGAAAGTCTAAGGCCTTCTCAGGCCGTATGGCAAATCCATCTAATCTGCAGCCTGTTACTTGTCAACCTAAGATTACTGTGGGGGGGAAAATTAAAATGAATACTGTTAAGTTAGCACTTTTAAACATCCGTTCACTCAAAAACAAATCATTTGTAGTCAATGACTTAATAACCACAAACAACCTAGATTTTTTGCTTCTAAATGAAACGTGGCTAGAAGACAGCTGCAGTGCAACAGTCCTCAATGAAACAGCCCCTCCTAACTTTACTTTTATGAGTGCAGGGCAGTCAGGGGGGGGGGGGGGGGGGGGGTCGCTGCTCTTTTTAAAGATGTCTATCAATGTAAGCAAGTATCATTTGGTGACTATTTGTCTCTAGAATATCTGGGCATTGTGCTAAAAGGTGCTCCACGCATCCTGCTTATCATTATTTACAGGCCTCCAAAATATTGTTGAGCTTTTATTGATGACTTTACAGAGCTGTTATCAGCAATTTCATCTGAGTATGACACTTTTGCTATTGCTGGGGATTTTAACATTCACATTGACAATGATGAGTACAGAACAACAAAAGAGCTCATGACTGTTCTTAACACTTTTGATTTGACACAACACGTACACGGACCCACACATGATCGTGGACACACTCTAGATTTACTCATCAGTAAGGGTCTAAACATTTCATCGATAGTTATTAAGGATGTGGCACTGTCTGATCATTTCTTTGATATATCAATCTCTCCTGTCATTGAAACTAGATCTGTCTCTGTCAAAAAGAGATGCTTAAATGAGAACACTAGTGTGCTGTTTATGAAGGCTATATCTCTAACACCAAGCATATCTGCAGATTCTGTTGACTCTTTCTCCTTGACTCTTTTAACTCAAAAGTTAAGAGTGTAATTGATGATATTGCTCCTGTGAAAAATATTTTCCTGTCAGAAAAAAGAGTGGCAAACAAAAAGCACCTTGGAGAAACTCAACAGCAGTGCAATTAATGAAAAGACAATGCAGAAAAGATGAGCGCATGTGGCGAAAGACAAAACTTGTAGTCCATTACAACATCTATAAAGACAGTCTTCGTGCTTTCAATGTGGAACTAGGCAAAGCCAGACAGACCTTTTTTTCAAATATTATAAACAGAAACATAAACAACACGCGCACTCTTTTTGCTACTGTAGAGAGACTAACAAACCCTCCGAGTCACATTCCCAATGAAATGCTCTCAGGCAGCAAATGTAGTGAGTTTGCTTTCTTCTTCTCCGAGAAAATCAGTAATATCAGAAATGCGATCAGCACATCCTTGAGTTGCTCTGGGGTGAGTCAGATCAGACCACAACCTCAGAAAGTTACTATGACTGATTTCCAAGCAATTGATGGTAAAATTTTAGAAGAAACGGTACAGCATCTAAAAAAATCAACCTGCGCCCTTGACACACACCCCACTTCTTTTTTCAAAAGTGTGTTTAACTGTTTAGAAGCAGATCTCCTAGAAGTGGTAAACGCCTCACTTCTTTCTGGGACTTTTCCAAACTCCCTTAAAACCGCAGTAGTTAAGCCTCTCCTGAAAAAGAGAAATCTGGATAACTCCATACTGAGCAACTACAGACCGATCTCAAATCTCCCCTTCATAGGCAAGATCATTGAAAAAGTTGTTTTCAGTCAGCTGAACAAATTCTTGAGCTCAAACGGATACTTTGACAATTTTCAATCTGGTTTCCGACCGCATCACAGCACAGAGACAGCACTCATAAAGATAATAAATGATATTCGTCTCAATACAGATACAGGCAAAACATCAATTCTGGTACTACTCGACCTCAGTGCTGCATTCGACACTGTTGACCACAACATACTTCTTGACAGGCTAGAAAATTGGGTTGGGCTTTCCGGAATGGTCCTCAAATGGTTCAGGTCATACTTAGAAGGGAGAGGTTATTATGTGAGTATAGGTGACCATAAGTCTGAGTGGACATCCATGACATGCGGAGTCCCACAAGGGTCAATACTTGCACCACTCCTTTTCAACCTGTACATGCTCCCACTGAGCCAAATAATGAAAAATAACAAAATGGCTTACCACAGCTATGCTGACGACACCCAGATCTACTTAGCCCTATCACCTAATGACTACAGCCCCATTGACTCTCTGTGCAAATGCATTGAAGAAGTTAACAGTTGGATGTGCCAAAACTTTCTTCAGTTAAACAAAGACAAAACTGAAATCACTACATTTGGAAACAAAGATGAAATTCTCAAGGTGAACGCATATCTTGAGGCTAAAGGCCTAATAACAAAAAATCAAGTCAGGAATCTTGGTGTGATTTTGGAGTCAGACCTGAGTTTCAGTCGTCATGTCAAAGCAATAACTAAATCAGCTTACTATCATCTCAAAAATATTGCAAGAATTAGATGCTTTGTTTCCAGGCAAGACTTAGAGAAACTTGTTCATGCTTTTATCACAAGTAGGGTGGACTATTGTAATGGTCTTCTCACCGGCCTTCCCAAAAAGACCGTTAGACAGATGCAGCTCATACAGAACGCTGCTGCCAGGATTCTGAGCAGAACCAGAAAATATGACCATATCACACCAGTCCTCAGGTCTTTACACTGGCTTCCAGTTACATTTAGGATCGATTTTAAAGTACTATTACTTGTATATAAGTCACTCAATGACCTAGGACCTCAATACATTGCAGATATGCTGATTAAATGCAAACCTAACAGATCACTCAGATCATCAGGATCAAGTCAATTAGAAATACCAAGGGTTCACTCAAAGCAAGGAGAGTCTGCTTTTAGCTATTATGCCAGCCGCAGCTGGAACCAGCTTCCTGAACAGATCAGATGTACTCCAACAGTAGCCACTTTCAAATCCAGACTCAAAACACATCTGTTCAGCTGTGCATTTACTGAATGAGCACTGTGCTACTGTACATCCGACTGATTGCACCTTATCTTATGCTTTTACTGAATGAGCTCTGTGCTCTGTCCGAACTGCTTGCACTTTAATTATGTTTCAATTTAACCCGGTTTTTATTTTTAGTGCACTTTAATTATGTTTCAATTTAACCCTGTTTTTAATTTTAGTTTTAATTATACTTTTTATTTTATTTCTTTATTTTTTATTTCTTTTAAATCCTATTATAACTGTTATACTGTGAATATTTTAACTTAATTTCTGTGTAAAGCACTTTACTATGTGCTATACAAATAAACTTGCCTTGCCTTGCCTTGCCTAATTTCACTTCTAGGCTATTTGTATTTATATCTCATTTGAATATAATTTCTTGATATGAATATTGCTTAAAATAATACAAAGGTACAAAATCAATAATTTTAAACTGGATATGTGTATGCATGTGAACATAATATTCATACATATTTTCTCTTCTTGTTTTTAGTTTTACAAAAAAAATATTAAAGAACAATCAATAAAGTCACTAAAGTAATGAAGACAGCTTTCCTTTGGTCCTTTAAGTTTACGTTTATTTGTTTACAGGGGCTGTGCACATTAAAAAACATGAATGTAAATGTGCCAGAATTAGCCCAAAGGGCTATTTTTCATCTGTAGACCCTTGAAAGGAATGTTAAAAAGTCAACCTAAAATCAAGAACAGAGCATCATATATAACACACACAAAAGATAAAAAGAAAGAGAGAGAGAGAGAGAAAAAAGAAACAGCAAAATGGGAACAAAAATATCAAATAAAAGCACGGGTACCTGATCCCACGTGAAAAAAATACATGAACAGAAAATGGTCAGTTAACTTTGGTCAATTGGTTAACAGAACCATCAGTAGAACAAACAATCATTGCTCATATTGGTTTCCCCATATATTATTTGTTTTTCTGTTTAAATTGGGTTGAATACAAAGTCATAGATATGAAGAAAAAAATGCTTTTCTTAAAACAAATAAGCAAATGTATTCAGAATTTTCTAGTAACATCTAAAACCTCATCAACCTCAAAAAATGCCAAGTGATCCCATAGTAATGTCAGTATTCATACACAAAATTTGGTTTTAGAACACATGTATTTTTTTGCATTCACATATTTTTGCAATGTAGTTTGTACATTATTAACTTTATTACATTAACATTTAATTATTGACAATACGTTCACTCTCAACGCTTTTATTTTACAAAATTCAGCATGGTTAATTGTCACTGTACATTTATCTACCCATTTTATAATGTTGATGTTATTAGATAAAAAATAAATCTCTATAGCAAAAAGTTTATTTATGTTACAAATGTATTTATATATATTTATAATATTTAAAAAACATTTTGGCAGATTTTTGCAGATTTTCTTCTTGGAGCCACATACCAACATTAGGCTCATACTTGTCTGTGATTTTGGTGGCAGATGTCAACTTCCCTCATGTCACTATTACTTATGGAAAGACTTGAGATTCTCAATGTCTTTCGGTAGGCCTGTGAGTACACAACATGTCAGCTGAGTGCTGGCAACAGCTGCTACATGTTTGGGCGAACTTCTGCATTGTTTTTAGCTACGTGAGAGAAGCGAATTATTTTCACTTGGCCTACACTTATATTTATGTCCCGCCACAAATATTCAGGAGAGAGAATTTTACTAGGTTTGTTATAAATGAAATACTTGTTTAAGTGAGACTCCTCGTGCCATATCGCCTCAATGGAGTTTGCAGCATCAATGTTCAGCTGTTTCCTGCAGGTTTTGGTGAGATGATGTACATCCGCCAATGAGCCACCAAATGCAGCAGCAGTGTAATAATAGTCACCTTCCCCAGCTGGAATGAATGCTTGAGACTCTTGTCTACGCTCATATGTGAATTGATCCCTTGGATAATCAAAGAACCAAGGATGTAGCACACCGACCAGACGACCCAAAGTCTCCACCCCCCAGCGGCCATAGAACTTTGTATCCACGTCCAGGCAGAAAATATAGTCTGCTTTATTGGCCAGTTCATTCTCCATTAATTTTTCCAGTATTTCCATCCTGCCCATACTGATGTCCTGCCATCGGTCCATACTCGGAACGCTCCTAACTGTCAAATGATGATTTTCACCCATCTTTACTTCAGGAACTGCTTCTGGTTGATCCGTAAACAAATAGTAATGCACTCGAAATCCAACAAAGTAATGCTCCTCCGCTGACTCCAGAAAATCTTTTAGGAAACGTGTGTATCTAACAATCAGACACAGGGAGATGTATCATGGTTAGTTTATCACTTTATCCTTTACTCATTTCTATTTTCAAAAACAAAGAAAGAAATACATGAGATGGGGATAGAAATGAGAAATATTGAAACATGAAAGGAATCACGAGGAGCTCACTTTCCCAAAGCGAAGAGAGTGGTCGCTATGGTGAGATTATGGTGTTGGTGGATAGAATCAATCAGTTTTGGGTCAAAGGTTCCTTCCCAAATGATTGGGGCTAACCATGGTGTCATAGATACAACATCTGTCCGACTGTATTGAAAGCACAAATCATACACAGCTCAGTAATCATTCCATTCATGGGTGGATATGGGCAAAAACAAGTTAATACTTAAAAAAATAATACTCACCCTACCAGCACGCTGGGCTGGTTGTACAGAAACCTGTAACACAAATTACATTTAATCTGACCAGAACCGTAAAAACAACCGTGAACCAAGAATGTTTCTGAGCCCTCAATAATATGGATCAAATTCACTTTTATCAGTTCATTGGATTTGAGTTTGTACTTGAACAAGATAGGAAGTAAAAAAAAAGGCTAATTTTTTGATTGTGTGTCCATACCAAGTAGTATACCAAGTATAAATACCAAATGAAATAAAGTTTTACAGACCCCGGAGATGAACGAAATCCAAAGTTCCTAAGCTTCTCTTCTGGCCTGATAATAACAGAATCAATCTCTTACTCATTTGAATTATGATGGTGTGCATGTTGAAACATTAGCATACTGTATATATCCAGAAGTCTACATAATTACAAATTGCACATGTGCGCATTTGGTTTTTGTGTGTGTGTATGTGTTGAGGAGGAAGATCAGATGTATATGTATGCATTACTTACATTCTGAAGACTTGTATCTGTGGTCTGCAACTGAAAGAAGAAGAAAAAATACAGCAATGCAATCTTGCCAATTCAAGAGGACAACATATCTGCATATGCACCATGATTTTGTAGTGGATATGTCTGTACTAAACCCACCTGTTCTGGTTGGTGCTTATGTAAATGAGCCTGTGAAGAAAGACATAACTTTATGAGAAGAGACATTTGTAAATATGTGTCTGAACAAAAACAGAAAATACATACAATACATCAAATACATGTATTATAAAGTTTGCAGGTTTTCAAAGTTCTTAAAGCTTTCTTATTCAAAAAGTGTCTGATACTGTCAATATATATACACATACTGTCAATATAATGACATATCACGAATGGACTTATACCTATCACGGTACCACGCTTGAATTCACTGAGCGACCCATTCTTTCACAAATGTCTTCATGCCAAGGTGCTTGATTTTATATACCTGTGGCCATGGAAGTGATTGGAACACCTGAATTCAATGATTTGGAGGGGTGTCCCAATACTTATAGTGAATGTAGTGTATGTGCCGCTGCAAGCTGGGCCTCTCCCCATTCGTTTGTCAGATACTACCAGCTCGATGTCACAATGACCCCTGTAGCTCATTCTGTTCTGGATGTGGGCTCTTTGTAGCCTTGTGCTCTTAGGCCCTTACCCCTCTTTAAGCCTGGGCTGCCTAGCTAATTTATGTCACTAGCATGTTATTTGTACCCTCACCTGGCACCATAAAATGTCATCATTATGTGTGTTGTCAGGTTTGTTCATGAATGCATGTTACTACAGGTCATTTATTTCATTGCTGGAGTTGCACCACTTTGTGTGTGGTCTGCTACTTTGTGACGTGTTATGCCTTTCCAGGTAACCGTCCTCTGGCTTTTAGGGCCTCGCTGTGAGTGTATTGGGCAACCGAGGAGCTGTCCATATTTTCCATAGGTGGATCTCGAACACAAGATGAAGAAAGAGAACAATAGGTTACTACTCGTAACCCCGGTTCTCTGAAACATCAAGTAGGCAGATCCACAAAGCTTACCCCGCTTGCTGCACGAGAAGTGAATCACTGAGGTTAGCGAGTGCAGGTGCTTTATGCACTTTGGTAAGGGGTAGTACCTTCCCTGGCATTGGGCACGCGCTCCTGTCTGTCAAGCACCTGCGGCTCGTCTGTATGAATCGTCAAAATATTCATCCAAACATAGACTTCTATATACACTGAATTAATAATAAATTATAAGTGTGTTCAATATTCTGCAACTAATATTTTTTGAATTTTCTAGAATATTTAAAGTTGTAAAGTGAGCAGGGTATATTCAAATGAAGCACATGGATTTGGCAGGCACTATGATACCAAGCGGGGCAGCCGGTCTCTGAGCCCTCTCCAGCTCTACAGCGTCCCACAAATTTCCAATTCTGAAGCGAGGTGGCGTGTTTGTGTAAGAAAACCATCCATATTTAAAAATGTATTGTCTAAAATCACTAACTTCTGGCGGATTGCCGTACGCATCTTTTTATGGCGAAAGAGTAAACCTTGAGACTTGAACCCTTGACACATGCGTATTGATGAACGCAGAAGCGCAGACGATAGAGCAAAACAAATAGTATATTGTAAATATACTAACAAAATTTGTACCATCTTTAAATATATATTAAGTATATTAGCATCATATTTTCACAATGCAACTTTTAATGCACTTTAAAATAATTGTATTTTAGTATATTTTAGAAAAATATATTTTAGAAAAATATACTTAAAATGACAGTTCTGTGTACTTTTAAAAGTGTACTTATTTGAACATTACTTTAAATATATTTTTAGTATATTTTAAACTGTGCTGAAATTTGTCATTCTAACAATGCACTGAAAGCACATTTTAAAAATACATATTCAATATCCTTAATTTGTAGTATATTTAAAGTTAAATTTGAGTAATGCTTAAGGTTATTTATTCATGCTTAAGTGTTAAAATTAAGCATGAATAAATAAGTGTTAAAATAAGTCTAATGCATTAAAAGCCCATTTTTAAATATATGCAGTGTACAAGCCCTACTGTAGTTGTGATTTAAGTGTAAATATGTTTAATGAGTTTACACTGGCAGAGAAGAATCGTGTTACAATTGCACACACAGATATATATTAAACCAACAGCACACTAAAATGCAACGCAAGAAAATATGAGTTGAGTAGCTGAGTATTATCGGAATTCAAATGTCTCTTCAACTTGGTCTGTGACCAATCAGATTGTGTTGTTCACCGCCTGCAGCCAATCAGAGGCAGAGCTGCTGTTTGTCTGTCTGACGCTCCCTCCCTCGTCACTCGCTCACGGGAGGTTTGCAGTAGTGATGGGAAATTCGGATCATTTTACTGACTCGGATCTTTGAATCTCGTTCAGCAAAATGAACGAATCTTTTTTCAAGTCATTTCGTTCATTTCAGCAGAATCTAATTAAAATGTTACATTTTTCATTTTTAAACACATTTAGTACTTTTGGAATAAAAAAAATGAACTATAAGCTAATGCAGCCATGGCCAAACTTTGAGAAATAAATTATTAATTAATTGCTTAGCTTGATTCAGTCTATGTATGCAGTCTGTTAGTTCACATCACCTCCCGATCCAAATCGTTCTTCTTCTTTTTTTTTCAAATCGTTTACCTCTCGTGTCTGTCTTCAGGTTCGAGCCGTTAGTTCCGTCATCATGTCTGATGCTCTGATCTGGCCGTGACAGCCGTGTAATACATATGCGTCCGGAAACAGATCTGATTAGCTCATCTCTCAAGTCTCGGTTTGAGTCATTCGTTCATCAAGTCCCAGTCATCAAGTCCCAGTCACCGGAAACAGAAAAGATTAGTTAATCTCGAGTCTTTGAGTCGTTCCTTCAAGTCCCCATAGGCTGAATGCAGAAACAGAAATTATTAGTTCATCTCTCGAGTCAGTCTTCGGGTCCTAGTCTCGTTCTTTTGTCACGTGACCGCTTCCCGGGTTCAGTGTCTCGCAACATATACAACATTACAGTCGTATTATTGACTGTATATTATTTTTTGTTTAGGAATTATCATACAATTATCAAAAGATATCTGCAACAAACATCTGAAAAATAAAAAAAGTGACATCTTGTTCCTGTCAGTCTATTTTTATTGTTAAATGTTTCTTGTGCCCCTGTGGTGTTTTTTTATTATTATTTAAATTATAAAAAATTATATATATATATATATATATATATATATATATATATATATATATATATATATATATATATATATATATATATATATATATATATATATATACACACACACACATTGTACTTAATAAACTGAACCTACAAACACAAAGTAAAACTACACAAAGTACAAACACAAACAATGATCTTCATACAAATGTAATGTGTGTTTGGGTCAAACAAGGGTCAAGCCAATGGTTCAGTTGAAGTGCAACTGTCACTCAAGACTAGGACCCGAAGACTCGAGAGATGAACTAATCATTTCTGTTTCTGCATTCAGCCTATGGGGACTTGAAGGAACGACTCAAAAGACTCGAGATGAACTAATCTTTTCTGTTTCCCGGTACAGACTGCATATCCGTGCCCTAATATGGGGCTGGGACTTGATGAACGAACGACTCGAGAGATGAACTAATCATTTCTGATTCCTGTAGTAGCCTATGAGATGTTGCGCAATGCGCATGCGCGGGTCAATACAAAATGAACAAATCGCTCTCTGAGACGACTCGTCGTTCCCGAGTCATATTAAGGATTCGTTCAAAATGAACGAATCGTTCATGAACGACACATCACTAGTTTGCAGCCTGACCTTGATGGCGACGACAAACTGGCTCGGAATAAAATGGCCGAACGTTACGCGATGCCTGGAGAACTGGAGAAAAAGTCCTGCTGTTTGGAGGTAAGTAATAAGTAAGACTAATGTAAACGTGAATAAAAGTTGTATGAACGCTGTTTGACCTTATGTCTTGTATATTCCGTTTACAGATGCTGTTTCTTCATTAATTTTTGCTGTCAACTGCCTCTGATGTGCAAGCGGCCATCAGACGCAAGTGTAAAATTGAGCAGCTCATCAGAAAAATAATATGTATGTATGTATGTATATATGTATGTATGTATGTATGTATATGTATATATATATATATATATATATATATATATATATATATATATATATATATATATATATATATATATATATATATATATATATATATATATATATCTTCCAGTGTTCTTTTAATGAAAAACGTTGTAAGATGATTTTGTTTAGTTTTGCTGAAACCATGTGAAGTTTTTGGGCTTGTTAATGGAATGTCTCTTCACAGCTTTGGTAGCACATTTAAATTACTGTATTGTGTGACATAATGTAATTCAAAGTATATTGTACAATGTATAGCTAAGTAATAATACATTATATTGTTATTGACTACAAAGTGTATATTTTTGTATTTAGGGAAGGTAAAGTGAATAAATAAACCTGAAATAATATATTAATAGTATATTGCTTGTGTGTTCTGAAGACACTGGTAATTAATTTGTAATGTACTTAAAACACAAATAAATATACTTTTAATAAAAATAAAGTACACTTAACACAAATAAAGTATACTTATAACACAAATAAAGCACATTTAATATCACTAATCAAGCATGTAATTAGTCTCTATACTTAAAGTGTACTAAGTATACTTAAAGTTGTTCCAATTTAGCACATAAAAGTACACTAAATAAATACACTTCAAATGATGCTTTAATACAACTTATTTACAACTAAAATATACTTAGTACAAAATTAGTTGTTTCAAAATAGCACATTTCAAGTTAACTAATCATTATCACACTTCAAGTATACCGATAATTAGTCTTGCTGCAAGTATACTTAACATACTTTTTTTTCACTAGGGTATTGCATACGCCGTTCCACCGGAAGTTAGTTATTTTAGTCTATAAAGTTTTAAATATGGATATTTTTCTTACATAAACACGCCACTTCGCTTCATTTACCCGTATTAACCCCCCCGGAGCCATGTGGAACAGTTATATGATAGATAGATGCACTTTTATGGACTTCATAAACGAGGCAATAATTCACTGCAATTCACTCTGCCGATCGAAAGACTAATGCGACCAGGTAGGCTCGTCATGACGTCACGTACGCATCTTGAGTTTCACTTTCAACTTTCAACACTTTTCCACGGAAGGCTGTCGGCTGGAACTTTACTTGATAAAGTTTTAAATATGGATATTTTATTACACAAACGCATCGATTCGCTTCAGAAGGCCTTTTTTTAACACCCTGGAGCCACGTGGAGCACGTTATTTGACGGACAGATGCACTTTTTATGGACTTCAAAAACAGAGCAACTATTAATCCAGTTCTGATGTTTGGATTAGCCTGGACTTTTGTAATCTAACTCCGATTTTATTTGTCTGAAAGAAGAATGTCATATACACCTAGGATAACTTGAGGGTGAGTAAATTATGGGTTAATTTTAATTTTTAGGTGAACTATCCCTTTAAGGTCTCCAATCTCATTATGACAGTTTTTTTATAGTGTGTTCTTGTTTTTCCAAAGAATATCAAAGAGCATTTTATCTATTCTTACTGGTCTGTTTATCAAGATATAAAGTTAAAGAGGCATATGTCAGTCGGCTATACCTTCAGCCTTTGTAAGGAGAACTCTTCCCTTTAGGGAGAGAAAATAATAGGGAGAGAAGACAGAGTTGGCGTGACTGGGAGTTTATTCAGAACTCTCAGATACAAACAAAATAAACTCGCGCTCACAGTGCTCTCAATAACTCACAGTACAATATAACTTTCTCAGCAATCTTTCTCCAGCTCTCCGTCTCTCTCTGGCAGCACTTGCAGACCTAGCTAAACCACGCCCCCTCCGCCACATAATTAGCCTAGAAATCTAGACGCACTCTAGCGACAGAAAATATATTTTCCGGCGAGTGTAGTCTAGCAACTCTCGTTCGACCTGAGACCTGGAAAAACCAAACTCTGGTCAGGCCAATCACAGCGTGTGTAGAGTCGGTGGGCGGGCTTAACATAATGACGGCACGTCACGGCAGAGCCAACAAAAACCATTTATCCTGCCCGGATTGAGGCCTGTCAATGGTGAGTTTCCAGACCCAACATCTTGATGTGGGTCTGGCTTGTCAGGCTACCACATAATCTAATACTAATTTCAAATGCAAAGATGTCAGCCAATCACAACAGTGGGCATTTACACTGAAGTCTCACAGCAGACACGCCCCTTGAAACAGATCATTCAAGCCAGAGGCTAATATCAAGATAGAAAAAAAAATGTATTTCTAAATTATGACATTTTGTGATGTAAAAATCATACTAACAATATAACCTCAGGAAACATTATAAAATAAAAGAAAACATTTGGGCCGTGGGACCTTTAAGTCAAGAGAGTGAACACACATTAAGAAAAGAATGTTATTTCACTATTTAAGATTTTAAGGCTGAGCTTACGTTTTGGTAGCCCGTATGAAAAACACATAGCCCTGGGACGTTGGGACTTTGCGAGCCCTAGCCCATACATGTCCGAGTCTGATCCCGAATCGCAATGAACCAATGAAACCACAAATAAAGGATTCTCCAGCCTTTGACAGCGTGCTAATGTTCAGTTAGACACGTACACATAATCAATAGATATCAAACGCTCTGCAACAATGCAATTCTATCACATATAAATACATTTTTTACTGGCCTTTATCTTAAAATGAATAAATGTGAACTAGCAAGTATTTGTAACATTCCTGTAAAAGATAGTGTAACATACTTAGGGATCATTATTGTTAAGACCTTTAAACCCATATTTGATCAAACTAAAAGGAAACTCAACTCCTGACTTCAAAGAGATCTCTCCCTAAAGGGTAGAGTTCTCCTTACAAAGGCTGAAGGTATAGCCAACTGACATATGCCTCTTTAACTTTATATCTTGAGGAATAAAGAATGAAGCAACATAGTGTGTTGCTTCATTCATTCATGTAATCTTGTCCTGTCTGCAAATCCAGTCTCTTGTTTACAAACGAATCCGTGGTGAAATTAAGGAACAAACGTGCAATGTCTTCCCCACGTGAGCTGGATATTCATTAAAAATAAAGTTCATCCGTGCATTCATAATATTGGAATCCGAATGAAGCTTATGCGGTATGTTTAGAAATTCTATCCGGTTTAGCTCCATGTTGGCCTGTGTTATGTTAATGGAACGAGTTGGTGGGCGGGGCAACAGTTGTTATTTTTCTGTTGAGGCGTTTCGCTACACTCTGACGTCACAGCCTGGCACTGGGCCTGGTGTCAATTAAAAGCTTTTCTTTTACCCCTTTTCCACCAGAATGAACTGGGTGCTAGTTCAGAGCCCGTGCTAGTCCCAGTTCATAGTTGATTTGACTGAGGAGCCTTCTAAAAACCGTTTGCTTTTCCAAATGCTGAGAGCCACAACAGAGCAAGGTCTTATGTCACTGTATACGTCTTATCTTTCTCAGCAATGCTAGCAAGGCAGCGGCAGTGTTGCCATGTCCCCGGCTACTTCAACACTGTTGCTGTAGGCTGTTTTTCATGTCCGCGGGTTGAAGCGACCTCAATTATGTGATATTTAGCCCCGCAAATGCAAATTTTATACCCCCTTGTTTTGGGCTAGTTTTGAGTAGCAATTGGGCGGGTTTTGTTGTGAAAACCTGGCAACCCTGGGCAGCGGGAAACACAAACACACACCAGGCTTGTTCGAGATGCATCGGCGCTGCGCAGACCGATCCACGTATGATATCAAAAAAACGCATGAGTGAATCAAAAGCATAAGAGTCGTATGCTCTCGCTGGACTCGTTGTCATACGGCGATCGGTCTGCACAGCACCTGGCTCGGAGCTAGGTGCTTTGGGTGTGGAAACACAAAGAACCGATTTGAAACTAGGCTCTGGCTTCGAACTAGCACCAGCACTGCCTTGGTGGAAAAGGGGTATTTGACTGACAAGGAAGTTTTCAGCTCTGAAACTAAAAGGATATTCTTACATTACCATGACCTTTTATATATCAAAAGCTCAAGGGAAAGTTGATTTCTCAATTCATGATCCCTTTAAATATGATCCATTGTTGTTTGTATACAAATGAAGGCAAAATTAGTGCCTATATTCTAGTACAAATGCACAGTACTCACTTGTATTTGTGGATTAAAAAATTACATATCAGCTTGTGCCTTAGCTATATTGTGATCTCACATGGCAGAATTTTTTTTCCCTCCCAGAGACATGCGATTCATAGGCCCGTTTAACAAATACATAGATGCACTCACGGTTTTGACGCAACTTTAATCACATTTTTGGTTGTTTCATGACTTAAAAGATGACAGAACTACGACTTTGCATGCTCATAGTTTCTTTTGTGCTTTATTTAAGTTTTACTGACATATATAGATATAGACTGATCTCATCGGACCGCAGATACTGAATCAGGACAACGCGCTTCTCTCAGCATCTGACACAAGTGTCACCAGTTTTCACACACGTTTTTCAAAATTGAAATGGCATCGAAAAAACAGAGAATTATGCTTGTTATCCCATGTGAAAAAATACTATAGTATTTTATAGTAAAATTACTGTAGTAAATACTATAGTGTTTTTGAACCTTACTATAGTAAATATACTACAGTAAATTAACAAAGTGTAGTAAATACTATAATATACTACAATATACTACAATTTACTGTAGTATCTTTACTATTGTAAGGACCGGTTTTGCTGCTAAGACAAAAGCTGAGATCAAAATCCCAGCAATAGAACAATAAAAGTCACTAATCTTGAGAGATGATCTCACAGAAACTGTGACACCACCCTGATCAAACATTTCACCCCCTCCCCATTTTGACCTCTCCTTGCCCTGTTTTCAAGTCAACAAATGCAGATATACCAATGATGATGTATCTTGTAAATCTATTGTTTTATCCATTTCATGTTTGGTCTCCCTTTTAAAGGTCTCGGCGCAGAATGGTCAAATGGTCTCAGTTTCACTGCAGTCACTTGTAGCATTAGAAAGATTGAAAACTAATGAGAATTCTGTTCTCTTTTTGAGTGGTCTCTTCAAAGATATCTGATCCTCTCCCCCAAAACCAGGTGTTTGTGTTGCAAATATTTACAACCCTTTTGTTCTAGTTGGATTATTTAAGGGAGGGTAACAGAGCTGTCAGGGGGGGAACATTCTGTAGCCAGAACCCCCCATGCAGTCTGTGTCAGTGTCTTTGAGGAACTCACACACACTGCATGTATTGTGCCAGACATGATGACTCTTTGACATTATTTTCATATTGCTTTGCGATTGTGTTTATGTTTTTACGCTGATCAGTTGTGTACCATGGATTCTTGTTTACTTATTTACTTTTCCTGTCTGGCCAAAATAAATGTTAATCTTGATTTATCTTGTATTGTTCTGAAATCATTTTTCTAGTATGGATCGATGTAGACTCCTTTATTACCGCAAAATCCTGTGTTATGATAGATCACACCGATGACGGCACTACTGAAGCATGGGGCGCAGAGTGCGCGATAATCCGATTTCTGACTATCGCTGAATTAGCAAGTTGTAGCTCAGAGATATTAATAAAATTACACTTATTGAGTGAGCATGGGCAACCACTTAAAGGTAAAATATCCACTCTACCTCCTCTGACTAATATCAGAAGGAATCATTTTGTGTTCGTGAACGCACGGTCCGGACGCGTATGTTCTGTGCGATATTGGGTCTCTTGATGAACGAATTTAAAAACTAAGAAGATACTAAGGAAAATCAATGATCTAAATTAAATCGCAACTAATCGTAAAATCAGCAGATGAACTCTAAACGTAACACACTTTATGGAGTCACATAAAATTGGAGTCAGATTTAAAATGAGATCTCAATAAATTAAGATAACTTCACCAAAATACTGAAAAGGCTTACACGCAGAATTCCTTTTGACCAAGCCGTTAGTATCCGTTTTTGAGCTAATGGATGGAAGTTTACACTATAGTATGGTTCAAAAACACTATAGTATTTACTAGAGTAATTTTACTGTAATTTTACTATAATATACTATAGTATTTTTTCATGTGGGATTGTTTCTTTGACTGCACACAATGTGACTCACTCAAAACGGTCTTCAACCCGCCAGTTGAGAAACATTGATGTAGGCTATATATCTACTGTTCGCCGTTAACTGTTGTTCTGCTGTTCGCTCATTTCGGGAATCTGTAGGCTATTTTTTCCACACTCGTTTGACTTGCGCCTGGCACTGAGGCGAAGCGTGAGTGCGCATCTGAAAAGTCTCTCGTTTTTTGTGATCTTAAAGAGACGGTTCTGTGTTTAAATAAACAAAATTCTTGTCTATAAAAATAATACAGACGCAGCAGTTGTGAGCGGGGTGGCTAAGCTTAGGCCAAGGGTGGCCGCCATAGCTCCGCCCCTAAGAAGGAGATATTGGACAACCCTGTAATAGCCTACCTCTTTTTAGTTCAAATCTAGACGTAGTTCCATGTTTATGTTTGATTGAGCAATTTGCATTATTATATAGGGTTTCAACTGCTGTACAAAATAATTCACCAAACCCAAAAACCTTTAAGGAAGAAAATAAAAATGTATGTTCAACAGTATCAAACGCTTTACGAAAATCTAAGAATAAAATAAAAAATTGTAATTAACTTAATATGAATAATCTAATATATCTAATACTAACCTTATATTATTTGAAATGTGTCTATTTTTAATGAATCCAGATTGAATTTAATCTATAAAAGCCTAGTCTTAGCCTGAATGCCAGACGAATTTAGCCCCGCCCACAAATTTTTTTGCACGGGCAGTAAGGTCTGGACTTGATCCATAGAGAAGTAATTATGCCCGAACAGAAACTGTTCAGACTAATGAAATTGTCAGGGCGGGCTTTAGACGATGATGGAGAGATGATAAACAGTAACATAATCATCCACGTCATCAAAGGCGCTTGGGTTGAATTTGTTCTAATGCTAAACGGAGAACTTGTTCGTATATGCATTCACCTTTACTATTTCTCTCAGAAATGATGATCGTGTTGGTAAGTACTCTGTGTATCCTTAAATTCTTTTTTTACAACACCGGCAAAGATCGTTTACACTCATCTTCTTCTTTTAATGTAACTTATTCCAGCTTGCGTGCGGACAGGGTTGCCCATTTTTACAGCAAAACTCTCCCAATTGCTACTCAAAACTAGCCAAAAATAAGCCCAATAGCTTTCCGGGTGGGGGGGTTCTCCGGGAAAAATGGCATTTGGGGGGTAAAATATGTGTTATGTTGGCACGGCTGCTAAATTTTCGCATTCCTGGGTCTGTATATCACATAATTGGGGTCGCTTCAACCCGCGGACTTGGCAACCAAAACAGTTGAGTTCTGTTGACATTTGACAACTAACGTTATGTGTCGCTCCGTTGCTCTGATTGGTTGTAGGTCTATCCAATTGAGGTCTTTCCTGGTTCGGTTTAAACACGCCCCATAATCACAGCCCAACGGAGCAGTATCAGACTCAAATTCTGACTAGAATTGAGTATGACGACGTCAGGCTAGCCTAGTCTAGAACATTTTTAATTATTTTTGCAAATATAGAGGCAATTCATTTATAATCACTATTCAAAAGACTAATTGGCCGCCAATTATTAATAATAGTAAAACATTTTTAGGCTTAGGGATAAAGGTAGGCCTAATTAATCCTTGAGTCATAGATGGGAGGTTGGAATTAGATAAACGTTCACAAAAAACTAAAAGAAGAAAAGGGGCTAGCTGCTCAGCAAATAATTTATACAATTCAGAGGTTAGACCATCAGTTCCCGGAGATTTATAATTTTTTAAACATTGAATTAATTATTTCTTCTAAACTAATAGGTTGGTCACTGTCACATGTGTTCTGTGTCTGTCCTTGGACTTTTACGTTGAAGTGTTTCCTGTGCTTTATTTTGTAGTTCTTTGTAGTTTTTCATATTGATTAGTCTCCCCAGGTGTGTCTTGTTAATTTGTTAAATTTGTTTGCCCCTGTGTATTTAAACCCCTGTGGTTCCTGTGTTCTTTGTCAGGTCTTGTCATTCTATGGATGTTACTTGTGCATGCTTGTTGTCAGTTGTGTTTGCTTTCTTTAATCGTGTCTGGATTTATCAGTTTTGCCCATAGACTGTAAAAAAATATGGACGTAGTGTCTGTGACGTCACCCATAGGATTCTGAAGAGCAGTTTTGAAGCGTAAAGTAGGGACGAGCTGGCTGTTGCCATCTTGGCAGCGCGTCATCACGCGTCACTCACGGATAATAGAAAATTGGCAAAAAGGTGGGCTGTAGGCGGAGCTGAAGTGACGCGATGACTAAAGGCCAATTTATACTTCTGCGTCGAGTGCACGCAGAGGGTACGGCGAACCCTACGCATAGACGCGTTGGATACGCCGTACCCTACGCCGTACCCTGACGCGCACCTCTCCAAAAATGTAACAACGCGTCAATTCTACACGGACCGCAAGCGCTGTGATTGGTCTGCCAGAACCCTTCCCTCAGGTCAATAAATAAATAAAAAATCTGCGATAGGAGTGTGTGTGTGTGTGTCCAGAAATTGGATGATAGTTCCTTACGTCTGCTATAACACAATATTTTGCAGTCCAGCGATTCTTTATGGTAGTAAATAAATACATAGATCCGCTGAGTATAGTTTATTTATTTTCTCATTAAAACCAAAGATGTTAATCAGTAATTGTATATCAAGAACAGGGACACATTAGGGTATATTTCGTGAATGAAGTCTCCGCAACAGCAATCGATTGCTCGAGCCACCGCTGCTGAAAACAGCGGCCACGAGCTCCGCATGATTTCACAAACGCATTCCAGCGCCAGATCGCCTTATTTAACTTTACTAATCAACTAGAGATGCTTAATTTGCTTTAGATACAACAACTCAAGCTGCAAGAAAAGCCGCTCTCTCACTGCTGCTGATACTCTGACATGAATGTACAGATTCTCCACACGAAGCTGCTTCTTCTTCGGCTGTTCTCTTGATTACACCAACATGCCCGAGGACACTGCCTACTAGCGTCTGCATGTGTAACTGCACATTGACGCAGACAACAGCGCAGAAGTATAAATGCTCACGACGGCGTCGGCTACGCGCGTAGCCTACGGCGTACACTCGACGCAGAAGTATAAATTGGCCTTAACAGACAGCAGATAAATGGCTATCCACCTGTCACTCGAAGTGGCCAGGCCCTTAATTATGCAAAACTTTAAGGCTTTATATAATGTAAACGAATGAGTTATAAAAAAATCACCCCCTCACAGTTGTTATTAGATTAGATTAGATTCAACTTTATTGTCATTACACAAGTACAAGGTTATGAAGGGCAAAATTAGCTGTATAGACCAAAACCACAATTTATACCAGGCTGTAAACATGTTTTATTCTGCTGTAAAGTTGGGCATTCTAACATGGGTCTTAATGAGATTCTGCTCCCTTCTGGAGCCTGTCCCTAGTGGCCAGTCGACGAATTGCAGTATATATCACTTCCGTATTGGCTTCAAGAGAAACTGCGGGAGGTTGCTGCTTGGTTTTGCCTAGATGTACTTTTATTATGTTTGTTTGAATAAATGTTTGCTGTAAATATGGACTCTACTCTCTTTCCTCTGAAACAGCCACCGTTACAGTCACATATCCTTATCTAAATTATAGTGTGGTTTTTGCTGAAGTGTAATAAAATAAATATCGTCAGATTCTTCACACATAACTTAAAGGGTTAGTTCATCCAAAAAGTAAAATAATGTAATTTATTCCTCACCTTCATGCCATTCCACACCTGTAAGACTTCGTTCATCTTTGGAACACAAATTAAGATATTTTTGTTGAAATCCGAAGGCTCAGTGTGGCCTGCATAGGCATCAATGTAATTTACACTCTCAAGATCCATTAATATACTAAAAACATATTTAAATCAGTACATGTGAGTACAGTGGTTCAATATTAATATTATAAAGCGACGAGAATATTTTTTGTGTGCCAAAACCCCCCCCGAAATAACGACTTATATAGTGATAACCTATTTCAAAACACTGCTTCATGAAGCTTCAGAGCGGAAACGAATCAGCGAGTCGATTCAGTGGTTCGGAGAGCCAAAGTCACGTGATTTCAGCAGTTTGGCGGTTTGACATGCGATTCAAATCATGATTCGACTCGCTGAATTGTTTCCTCTCTGAAGCTTCATGAGCCAGGCAAAAGTATAAACAAGGCTTCAAGGGACATAGTGAAAACAAATAAATTAATTGGGAACAAAGATAATAAGTCAATGCTTTTGCGTTCAATTACAAATGTTTGTGTTCCTCTGAGAAACTTTGCATTTGCTCACAAACCTTCTTAGCAAAATATTTTATATTAATATTCATATTTTTCCATCACCTTGTCCTTTTAGGGGCTCTGTACTGAAGAGACATGAAGGAAAAAAAATTGAGATGGGAGGAAACAATTATTAATTTCAAAACTTTTGTGTTCCCCTGTCAAACTTTGCGTTCGCTGAATATTAGATTAGCTTAGATTCAACTTTATTGTCATTACACAAGTACAAGGCAACGAAATGCAGTTTAGGTCTAACCAGAAGTGCAATAGCAGCAAGTGCAGGATATACAACGGTTGCATAAGTGCAGGACATGGATATGTACTGAATATATATAAATATGTATAAATAGAGAGATGGTTATTATAATAAACAGAACTGAATTTACAGGTGAATATGTACAGTGTATAAATATACAGATGGCTATTACTATAAACAGAATTTACAGGTGAATATGTACTATGAATATAATATACAGATGGCTATTACTATAAACAGAATTTTACAGATAGAGGTATACAATAATATGTTAGGCTAAGATGAGGAATATAGCAGTGGATTATGGTAGTGCAATAAATTATAAATTATGGACAGAGCTATCCAAAAAAAAAGTGTAAAAGTGCAGTGGAAAGTGGTTGCATATTACAGTTAGAAGTACGGTGCAAAATGCAAACGTAAACAGTAGGTACTATAAATACAGTCGGCAGTGCAAATGAGCATAATCCAGTTAAGATATGGTAGTGCAAAATGCATAAGTAAACAGTTGTTACTGTAATAAACAGTCGGTAGTGCAAATAACAAAGTGAAGGCAGATGTGAGGTAGGAGAGTTAGCAGTTTATGAGGGAAGTGGATCAATAGGGGTTTGAGTTCAATAAAGAGACCGCTCTGGGGAAAAAACTGTTCTTAAGTCTGCTGGTCCTGGTCCGGAGGATCCTGAGATGCCTGCCGGAGGGCAGGAGAGAAAACAGTCTGTGGGCTGGGTGAGAGGAGTCCTTGAGGATGCTGCGAGCTCGATGCAGACAGCGTTTCCTCTGGATGTGCTCGATGACAGGTAGTGGAGTCCCTGTGATGCGCTGGGCAGTTTTCACTACCCGCTGCAGTGCCTTGCGCTCCGCAACAGAGGAGAGCTGATTCTTCCTCAGTGTCCTCAGAAAGAAGAGGCGCTGGTGAGCCTTCTTGACCAGACTGGAGGTGTTGGTCGTCCACGACATGTCTGCCGAGAATATGTATCCAGGTAGCAAACATGATATAGAATTGCAATTCAAATTGGAATTTAAGATTTTGCATAACTGCTACATGCTGCACATCAGAACTATATTCTTTGGTTTTACTCATTGTGATGAATGATGGCCTTGGTGTTTCCTCATATTAGTACTGGAACAGTAAGTCATGGCTGCTCCTAGTTGTTACATGTCTAGTCTGTTTTGCTTGTCTTTGAGTTTGTTCCCTTGTTCAGTTTTGCCATCACCGCCATCTCCTCACCTTTGTCATTATGAGTTCATTCCAACACCTGTGTCTTGTTAATTAGTAATGTAATTCACCTGGTTATCCTTGTCTGCCCTGTGTATTTAGTCTTGAGTTCTCCTTCAGTGTTTGTCGGTGTCCACCTTGTGGAACGAGACGCTTCTGATTGGAGACGTGTAGGCAGATTGGGAGACAGCTGATCTGTGACTGGAGTGTGCATGGTAGGAAGTGGAGTAGATTCCGGAAGTGATCCGGAAATGGAGGATGAAAATTTTGGCACGGAAGGTGGAGGGAATGGAAATAATGATTGGAGTATAGTAGAAAATGGGAAAAGGAAGAAAAATAGGAGTAATGAATCTGAAACTGAAAGTGAGAATGGATTACACGTGACAAGGAGAAGGAAAGAAGAGTATAAGGTATTGTTGAAATTTGCTGCTGGGTCTTTCAATATCATTAATACGCTGAAATTATTCAAAGCAATTAAGGAAAATATAGGTATGGTTGAAAGTGTGAAGAAGTTGAGAGATGGTAGATTGATTATATATTGTAAGGACAGTAGGCAACAGAAAAAGGCTCTAGAAATTAAAACGATCATGGGACAAGGTGTGACTTGTTCAGTACAAGAAGAAAAGAAATGGGTTAAAGGAGTAATTACGGGGATCCCCACTGATGTAACAGTAATGCGCAGTAATTGGCGTGAAAAGACTAAAATGTAATAGAAACAATGAAAGGGGAGATAGCCTCTCGGTGATGATTAATTTTGATGAGGATAAGCTGCCAAGTAAAGTTTTTTTAGGATTTATGTGCTTCTCGATTAGGTCTTACGTACCCCCTCCTCACAAATGCCAAAAGTTTGGACATGTAGTGGCTGTATGCAGAGGTAAACAAAGGTGTGCAAGATGCGGTGGAGAGCATGAATATGGCGAATGCTGAGTTGATCCCAAGTGTTGTAATCGTGGAGGGGAACATAGTGCGGGATATGGAGGATGTGAGGTGAGGAAAAATGCAGCTCAAGTACAAAATGTAAGAATAAAGGAAGGATTGTCATATTCGGAGGCTGTAAAGAAAGTAGGAAAGACTTTGGAATCAGGGGATAATGGTAAAGGAATCCCTCAACAAAAGATGGAAAAGGCTCAGGAAAAAACTAAAGAAAACTTTGGAATTAAGAATAATGTGGCATTTGTAACCTTTATAGCTGAAGTGGTGAATTGTTCTGCGCAAACAGAAAGCCGGAAAGAATCATAATAATAATAATAAAAGCAGCTGAAAAATATCTAGAGAACGAGGGAATCTCTGTGGAAATGATTAATGAGAAGTTAAAGATGCAGCTAACAAATACGCAAGCAGGATGTGGTGGTTCATAATGGTGTTTTTAATATGCCAGTGGAATGCGAGAAGCTTAATAGCTAATGGACAAGAGTTAAAAAAATTAATCTCTGATCTGGATAAAAGTCCAGATATAATATGTATACAGGAAACATGCCTCAAACCTCAGTTAAATTTTGTTTTGCAAGGGTATCAATTAATTAGGAAAGACAGGAAAAAAGGTAATGGAGGTGGGGTAGCAACATTTACAAAACAAGAGGTGGGATACAGGAATGTAGAAGTGAGTGAGGATCAAGAGGTGTTGGTGATGGAAGCATGGGAAGGGAATCAAAGTATAAAAATAATACATTTTTACAATCCACGTGAGAAGTTGTGTAAGAAAGCAATGGAAAATATAGCTGCGAGCAGCAATTAACAGGGCCAAGCGCAAACAAGCCAATAAAACATGCCAACATAGCTGAGAGTGTTAGACCAACTGCAACAATGAGCAATTAAAGGCATTTTAAGATGATTTTATCATCTTAAAAGATGGTTCATTTTTATGATTTTAAAATGGCTGAAAAATCATATATACAGTCACTAATAATATGATTTAATGGTTTGTCACTTTTGACCAATAGGTGGCGCAGTAACGAAATTGATGTGGTGTGGTCAGAGTTAGATGACAATGACAAAGGCAAAGTTTGGTGTCAGTATGTCAAAGCATTGCAGAGATACAGCCTCAAGAGTCATTTTGGCATCATGGCTCAACTTTGTCGCTGCAGTATATGAAAACAGTTTTGTCTGTTGACACGAAATTAATAAATTTTTGCTGTAATAGTCTGAAGATGTTACGATTCCATTTTGGTCAAAATCAGACAAATGGTCAAGGAGGAGTTTGAAAAAGTAGGTTTGTAAAGGAAATCAAAATGGCGAACAGAATGCTTGGCCAAATATGGTAAAATTGGGATCTATGTTCTTGGCATGACCCAACAAATCTATTAAATCCAGTTTTATGACAATAGTCAAATTTAATCAAAAGTTATTAGCATTATTGGGAAAATTCATTATAACTTTTGTCCACAAGGTGGCGCTGCCTTGAAACTTTTTGAGTACTTTCAGGACTTGGTGACGAAGACACACACAAAGTTCCGTAATGATATGCCACTGCGTTTGTAAAACATAGCACTTTCTGACAAAATTCAAAATGGCCGACGCCCAAAATGGTTGATATTGGAAAATTGGGTATGGTATGGCTCGGCGTGATACCCCGACTCTAAAAAGACCAGTTTTGTGATATTTGGCTAAAGCGTTCTTAAGTTATAATCAAAAATATCACATTTTTGTATCTCTGGAACACTAGGTGGCACTGCGCCAAAACGCTGCAGGCAGCCTCAGGTCATGGTTGGCATAACACACACCACGTTTGGTTAGAATATGATAAAGCGTTGCGGAGATAGAGCCTGACTTTCATTTTTGTGGGCACTTTGTCGATTTCATTCAAGCGTTTTTCAAGAACAGTTTGACTAATCATCTTGAGTCTAATACGGTTTTGTCAGCATAGTCTGAAGATGATCTGGTTAAATTTTCGTGCAAATTGGAGCAACGGCCTAGGAGGAGTTTGCAAAAGTAGGTTTTTCGGTTAATTAAAAACGACGGGAACATTTTTATGACGGAAAATGACGTCATAGGGTACAATCGAATTGACTTGAGCCAAGGAATCAGAGGAATTTTTGTTTTTGTTTCTAGCCCTTATGGTTCAAAAGTTATTTGCCAAAATATGAGTCAAACTTTGGGCATGTGGTAGCGCTAGAGGGATTGTTTTAGAGGGAATAAAACAGGCTGCAATGGGAAGAGTCGTGGGAGGCAAACAGATCTATCTGTGCGTCGCCGAACTGTTCCCAAATCAACTGGACTGTCTGGGGATGGAGTCTCCATTCTCCCGGAAGTGGCTGAGACCGTGAGAGCTCGTCGGCTGCACGGTTCAGAACTCCCGGAATGAGATGAGATGAGATGAGATTCAAGTTTATTGTCATTACACATGTACAAGTACAATGCAACGAAATTAAGTTTGGAGCAAGCCTCCGAGCCGCAGCTATTTAAAGCGCCGCCACACGCTCTCCGGAAATAAAGAAATGCAGATTGCTAAGCATACATGCAAACATTACATACATAGTACACACAGTACACGTGGTCACGTGATGGGATTTTTTGTTGGGAATAGTAAGGGAGATAGGAAGGAGGAAAGGGGGAGGCAGACGGTTGGATGGGGGCAGGGATGGGGTGAGGTGTGTGTGATGCGAGTAAGAGTCTTGAAGCTTCCTGTGTTGTGTGAGAATGTTAGCCATAACTTAAGATGTTTTCAGAGTTCAGTTCTGTGGCTTGTCCTTGAAAGGAGATATGGCCGTGCACAGGGAACGAAAGCAAGATAGCAGGACCCAGCTGTCAAGCTGACCTCCCAACCGAGAGATAGGGACAAGCTGGACGTTGGGATGAGGGAAAATATCTTAATCCATTTAGCTGATCTTCGGTAATTTCCAGACCATAATCAATCAATCCGTTCTGATCCTCAGCGTCAGTGGCGAGCGTCCGGTTCATGAATGGACCTGGACATTTCATCCAATTTCACGGTCAGACCAGACATACTGCGTAGCAGTTCACTAGCCTGACCCCCGATGGAGCCCACTCTTCCCTGCGTCTCCGCAGTCCGGGCTGAGATGTTACGATACAGTTCCTCAATCAATGTCATTCTTTGATCTAATACCTTCAGTCGGTCACACACATCCACGAAGCACTCTTTAATTTCCACAGACAGCGGCTGGGTGAATTTACTGGCAGCTGTCTTACCAATTTTACGATAGGTCAGGGCAATCCCAAGGCCGAGAAATAGGAACCCCACTATCATAATGCCAATTATGAATAAATCCTCAATATCCTCCACGGACAGGACTTCCAGGCACAGGCCTTGCCAGTTGTTACAGGCGTCCCGCGTGTAGCCCGCGGGGAAGGTCCCGTCCGGGCAGGTGGGTTCTCCCGGAGCACCTTTCCTCAGTGAGAAAATCTTGTCAATCGCGCTGAGAGACCAGTTAATTAATTCCATTTCAGAGTTTTCAGGAGTCCAGCAAGCAGGGAGTCAAGAAAAAAAAGACAAAAAGATCAGCGCCAAAGCAGAGCGGGGAGCAGATAGAAGGCACGTCTGCTCTGTATGAGATCAGGAAGTGGAAGCACGAAGGACTGAGTGTGTGCGTGAGCAAGAAAACCGTGAGCAAGAAAACCCAAGAAAACCGTTGGGTTACGACCAATCCTGGACCTGCGCGTCCTGAACCGCTCCCTTCACAGGCTTCCGTTCAGGATTTTGACAGCAAAACGCCTTTTCGAATGCATTCGTCCGGCCGATTGGGTTGCAGCGATCAACCTGAAGGACGCCTACTTCTGTCTCCATCCTTCCTCGACTCAGACCGTTCCTTCGGTTTGCTTTCGAGGGGTGGGCATATCAGTACGCGGTCCTCCCATTTGGGCTATCTCTGTCCCCTCTCGTCTTCACGAAGATTGTCGAGGCAGCCCTTGCACCACTCAGGCAGCACGGGGTTCGCATCTGGAATTACCTCGACGACAGGCTCATACTGGGCCACTGGTGCAGGTGTGCGAACACAGAGGACCCCAGCGCCATATGGACAGCACGAAGGACCTCAGATGATTCTGACTCCATTGAACCATTGGTGGGCGAGTTGAGACATACGGTGGGAGGGTAGACTGCCCTGGTGGTTGATGTACGCTACAACGTCCGTGTTGTCTGTCCGGACTAGTACATGTTGACCCTTCAGCAATGCTCGGAAGCGGTGCAGGGCGAACCGTACTGCAACTCGAGGCAATTGACATGCAGAAGGCGCTGGGGTCCTCTGTGTTCGCACACCTGCACCAGTGGCCCAGTATGAGCCTGTCGTCGAGGTAATTCCAGATGCGAACCCCGTGCTGCCTGAGTGGTGCAAGGGCTGCCTCGACAATCTTCGTGAAGACGAGAGATTGTACCCTTTGACTGCGGCTCCATCGAGGGCGGAGAAGGCAGCCGAACGGTCGCGGGAAGACAACGGGTTCTTCCAGGACCACGCGACCTCCTCATGCACTTCCGGGAAGAAAGGAATTGGAGGGGTGGCCGGAGGGTTCCACTCCAACCCAAGCGTCGCGGCTGCCCGGGAGAGCATGGCTGTCAACTCTGGGTCCAACTCGGGCAATGCTGGCACACCCGAAGGCGGCAGCAAAGCCGAATCCTCATCCTCAGATGACTCCAGCCCACCTTGTGATGCGGCAATCGACATTTCCTCGTCCTCCGTGGCGCCAAACGAGACAGTCGGGGACGGCAGGAGTCGGCCCCGATGTCCACGCCTGAACGCTCGGCGGGTTCGGTGCATGAGAGGGGGGTGTGGGCCGAGGCATGAGCGTCGGAGCTTGATTCCACACCGTCACCCTCAGATCACCCTGGCCACCAGCCAAAGTGCCGCCTCTCGTGGAGACCGCAGATTGGGGTGTGGCAGAGGGGACTCTCGCTCCGGCTTCAGCACGGAGTTCACGGAGTCTCGACCGTAACACAGAGATGATCGGTGTTCATCCACGAGCACTGCCTGAGCGGGCTGAAAGCCCAAACACGTCACGCAGCGTTCGTGCTCATCAGAGGGCGAGAGAAACCAACCGCACCCAGAAGTACACGGGCGAGACGTCCTGAAAAGGACGTGCCACGTGTAAGCTCTTTTGTGAGAGGAAACTAATGCGATATTGCCACGTACTTCCTTTTATACTCACACGGTGAGGCAGAGTTACGTATGCAAATTCCGCATGCCCATGGCATTGGCACTGCCATTGGGCGTTTTCTAAGATCTCGAAGATGATAGGCTTCTAAGCGAAACCCCCATTCGTTAGTCACTAACTTTACGTCGTAGTGACTGAACAAAAGGGAACTGTGATAATCGCGGGGATTCAAAAACAGTGCAGCATATTCTTTTAGAATGTGCTGCATATGAAAGGGAGAGACAACAGTTAATTCAAGAGCTACAATGGATGCGAGTTTCCACAACTCATATTTTCCAAGGGTGACAATAGTAGTGATGTGCATTGTATATATTTACACTATTTGTATCATGTGAATGAAACTGACAAAGAACGGTCTAGAACTGAACTGGTTGAACTAGCTAAGCAAGTTACATGGGTCAGCAAACCTAAAAGTTTCCATTTGGATATGGCAAAAACTGGAGATGTTAAATGTTAAAACTGGAAATGTTATTACAAAAACTCCTGATCGAGTATAAAGGCATGCATTCACCATTTTTGTTGTAAGGCTAAATTAAATTTTTTAAAAGAATTCCATGATGTTTCAACACACAAAATTCAATTAAAATTCAAATTTATATATACACATTTAAGATCATGTAAGATATGAACATGTATAATCTACAAATAAAATGATAATAGTGTATTTGTGTTTAATCAAACATTTTAAATTTGTATTTTCAAGGGCATCACGTTTGTATTTGTTATGAATTTCTTATTTTGTTCTCTATGAAAAAAAAAAAAAACACATCAATATATAGCCTACATACTCCTCTGGGCCACATGTCTAGCAGTGGTAAAGTTACCAACTTCTGAAAAATGACTCAAGGGCTCCTAGACACTTAATTAAGGGCAAACCAACAAATATTAATAAAGAGTCACTACATACCCACTCAATACCATCCCAAAGACTACAAGAGTCATGAAAAGAAGATTCTTATGGTGTGGCATTATTCCTGGTGTCCACAATGACATGAAGTTATAGACTAAACTGGAGGTTGAGTGAGAGGAAGAGAGATTTAGATCAGAGAAGGAGGAGTGTGTTGCCATGGTGATTTCAGAGTCAAATAGACACACCAGGGTGGGGCAATAAGAGAAGTAATGATGCTCAAATAGCAAACTTTGTATGACAAATCTCAAAGCCAGTATTCGACGAGAACACAATAAGCCCCAAAGTCAAAAAGCCTAATATATAGAAATAACATACCTGAAAGGAGGAAGAGAACAAAGACCCAAACCTGTTACACAAGAAATTAAAAACCATGAAATACATGTGAGAAGCCACTCTCGATTTAAACTCTGGCACACTCTGGATATGCATACGTGTCCTGTTTGAGGAAGGTTCTTTAATGTCCTTTGATGATTTAGTCATAAAACCTTTTTTTTAAAGATTTGTACAATTCAGATACTGTCAATTCTATTCACATTAATTTGTAGCACAGTTCACAATACATATAGACATTTTCTGTAAAGCTACTTTGAAACTATATATTACAATATAGAGTGCTCTGTTATCAGAGGTGACTGTGGCAGTGTCCATATTTAAAAAATGTACAGTTCTAAGATAATCTGACTGTGATCAAAACTAAATACAGATAGCAAAGTGACATTGATACAATGATGAGTTTGTATATCATGAAAGCATATCTTTAGGAATGCTAGTGGGTGTTACCCATTCAGTGAGGCGTTTTCAAAGCACGATGGGCATTTCGGCGGTTGAAGCGTTTGGAAAAACACTTCAGGTTTTAAGAAACGCCCATTCTGGTTCCCTTTCAGTCGTTCACGTTCGACGTACGTCGGTTGTACCAACGAATTGGGATCACTTCAGAGAGCCCCTATCAGCTTCAAGATTTAGAGAACGGGCCAATGGGCCATTGGCGTGCGAGATTTGCATCTCGCACTCCGCCCCGCGCCGCGGGTATAAACAGGAAGCGAGAGCAACGCACTGACGTCATTCACTTCGGAGCCGAACGGCGTTGATGAAGAACAGACTGCTGCTTCAGCAAATTTCGAGAGAGAGAGAGAGAGAGAGAGAGAGAGAGAGAGAGAGAAGAGGACATTTCTGCTGGTGATAAGGCACACAACAGCGCGACCACTCACCACTGCTGCATTATATACACAACTGCTGTTCTCACAGCAACACTGTTGGTCTCGTGAGGGTGTGGTTTTCAGTGAGTGCAAACACAGGCTGCACTATTTCCCTGTGTGTTGCCACGGTTGTCCCTGGGTGCTTCAGCACATCTATAAGAGCATTTTCCTCACAAAAGAGCAACACGGGTGTGACACTGTGTCTTTTTCAAGATGTCATTCCACCCGTGCGTTTCTGGATGCGGTCGTTCCCTCTCGCCCGCTGACGGTCACAATCGCTGTCTCACGTGCCTGGGCATACAGCACGCTGAGGCAGCGTTTGTGGATAGTTCATGTTCTCACTGCGGGAACATGACTATCTCGGCGCTTAGGTCGAGACTCGCCTACCTCGGGGAAGGTGGAGTCCCCCTCCCCATACCTCGATCTAGAGCTATCTCCCAAGATAGACCTACTTCGACGGATGGCCAGGGTGACCTGAGGATCACGTTCAGGCCAAACCCGCCGAGCATACCTCCGCAGGCCCCTGAACCCTCACAAGTGTCGCAGCCAGTGGTGCTTCCGGAGGAAACCGCTGGCCCCTCCCATGGGCGGCCAGTGGTGACCTTCGGGGCACCCGCGGACGAGCAGATGTCGATCACTGCATTGGAGGGGGAGTTCCTGTCCTCAAAGGATGAAGACTCGACTGTACTGCCTCCCTCTGGGAGAGTGGCAATGGTCGAGTCGGACCCTGAGTTGACGGCTATGCTTTCCCGGGCCGCCGAAAAGGTCGGGCTTGTGTGGAACCCTCCACAACGTCCCGAACCTTCTAGGTTGGATGATTGGTTTCTGGATTGGTTCGTCCCGCCCCAGTACCATTCTTCCCGGAGGTGCATGAGGAGCTTACCAGGTCGTGGACGACACCCTTTAGTGCCAGAAACAGACCTGGTGGCTCCTCCCTCCTCACTACCCTTAACAGCGGACAGGCCAAGGGTTATGAGAGAATCCCACCAGTTGAGCGGGCCGTCGCGATGCAACTGTGTCCGGCGACCGCCTCCAACTGGTGCGGTGACCCTCGTTTCCCGTCCAAGGCCTGTAGGTTTTCTTCCAGTCTGATTGCGAAGGCCTACAGGTCCTGCGGACAGGCTGGCTGTCAGGACGCACACGATGTGCCTCCTCACACTCGCCCACCCCCTCAGCGGATGCAGGTTTGTGTGTCACACACCCAGACCCCTCCACAGACCACTCCCATGTCGTCCACGGGTCCCTGCGTTCTGCTGCGCTGCCCCGCTGCGGGTACGTCTGTGGTGCCGATGATCCCGCTTGTACGGTCTCTGGGGGCCTGGTTAGCGCTCCCCAGCCCGTCTCGCTGGCTCAACCGTACCATCAGACTGGGCTATGCGATTCAGTTCGCCCGGTGTCCCCCCAAGTTCAGTGTGCTTCAGGCGGAGATCGCTGTCCTACTGGCGAAGGACGCGATAGAGGCGGTCCTTCCAGCCGATATGAAGTCCGGGTTCTACAGCCTGTACGTCATTGTACCGAAGAAATGTGGCGGGTTATGGCCGATCTTGGATCTGCGATACTTGAACCGCTCCCTGCACAGGATGCCGTTCCGAATGTTGAAACAGAAGCGCATCTTCAGGTGCGTCCGTCCCCAAGATTGGTTTGCAGCGATCGACCTGAAGGACGTGTACTTTCATGTCTCGATTCTCCCTCGACACAGACCGTTTCTACGCTTTGCATTCGACGGACGAGCATATCAGTACAAAGTCCTGCCCTTCGGGCTGTCCCTGTCGCCCCGTGTCTTCACGAAAGTCGCAGAGGCGGCCATTGCTCCCATGAGAGAGCGTGGTGTTCGCCTTCTAAACTATCTCGACGACTGGCTGATCCTTGCCCAGTCGCAGGATCAGTTGTGCAAACACAGGGACATGGTGCTTCGGCACCTCAGCCAGTTGGGTCTTTGGGTCAACTGGGAGAAAAGCAAACTCTGTCCCGTACAGAGGATCTCTTTTCTCGGGATAGGATCGACTTGGTCGCCATGACAGCACACCTCACCGAGGAGTGCTTCCAGTCAGTGTTGAACTGCTGGAATTCGTTCAAACGCAGCACAGCGGTACCACTGAAACAATTTCAGAGGCTCCTGGGGCATATGGCAGACGCAGCCACAGTAACACCGCTAGGGCTGCTCCATATGAGACCGCTTCAACGCTGGCTACACAACCGAGTCCCGAGATGGGCGTGGTACAGTAGGTCCCTCCGTGTCCAAGTGACGCCGAGATGCCGCCAAACCTTCAGCCCGTGGTCGGACCCTTCATTTATACGGGCAGGAGTGCCTCTAGAACAAGTGTCCAGGCATTCTGTTGTCTCCACAGATGCCTCATCCACCGGCTGGGGTGCCACGTACAATGGGTTTGCAGTTTTGGTCTGTGGACGGGGCCCCAACTGCAATTGCATATCAATTGCCTGGAGTTGCTGGCAGTTCGTCTTGCTCTCAGCCGCCTTAAAATGCCGCTCAAAGACAAGCACGTTCTGGTCCGGACGGACAGTACTGCGGCCGTTGCGTACATCAACAAACAGGGTGGTCTACGCTCCCGCCGCAAGTCCCAACTCGCCCACCATCTCCTCCTGTGGAGAATCATCTGAGGTCCCTTCGTGCCATTCACATTCCGGGCCCACTCAATCATGCGGCCGACGAGCTGTCATGGTAGCCGGTGCTCCCCGGAGAGTGGAGACTTCACCCCCAGGTGGTCCAGCTGATCTGGAGTCGCTTTAGTTTGCCGCCCCCGACACGACCCACTGCCAGTTGTTTTATTCCCTGACCCAGGGAACCCTCGGCACGGATGCCCTGGCACACAGCTGGCCCCTTGCTTATTTCTCCAGTCAAGTTCCCCAGGAAATGGCGAACCCTGTTGAGTCCTCCGCAACCCCTCGTATGCATTGGTGGAACTTGTGTCAGGCTGGGTTACGTATGTTGTGACCCCATATGTGTATTTTCCACGGTACAGCTCCCTACGGCGAGCTTGTGTCTTTCCCTCGGCAGAGTTCCTCTGCCGTCTCGGTACGGTGTCGTTCCCCCGCCTACAACAGGCCGGGCCACCCCTGGGACTTCCGTATGTTGCATTGCCCAAGGCCAGTCCATACGTGTATTCTCCACATGGTAACTCCCTCCGGGCATGATGTGGCTTCCACAACGTCCCTCTGAGAGAGATTTAGATCAGAGAAGGAGGAGTGTGTTGCCATGGTGATTTCAGAGTCAAATAGAAACACCAGGGTGGGGCAATAAGAGAAGTAATGATGCTCAAATAGCAAACTTTGTATGACAAATCTCAAAGCCAGTATTCGACGAGAACACAATAAGCCCCAAAGTCAAATAGCCTAATATATAGAAATAACATACCTGAAAGGAGGAAGAGAACAAAGACCCAAACCTGTTACACAAGAAATTAAAAACCATGAAATACATGTGAGAAGCCACTCTCGATTTAAACTCTGGCACACTCTGGATATGCATACGTGTCCTGTTTGAGGAAGGTTCTTTAATGTCCTTTGATGATTTAGTCATAAAACCTTTTTTTTAAGATTTGTACAATTTAGATACTGTCAATTCTATTCACATTAATTTGTAGCACAGTTCACAATACATATAGACATTTTCTGTAAAGCTACTTTGAAACTATATATTACAATATAGAGTGCTCTGTTATCAGAGGTGACTGTGGCAGTGTCCATATTTAAAAAATGTACAGTTCTAAGATAATCTGACTGTGATCAAAACTAAATACAGATAGCAAAGTGACATTGATACAATGATGAGTTTGTATATCATGAAAGCATATCTTTAGGAATGCTAGTGGGTGTTACCCAATCAGTGAGGCGTTTTCAAAGCACGATGGGCATTTCGGCGGTTGAAGCGTTTTTTTTAAGAAACGCCCATTCTGGTTCCCTTTCAGTCGGTCACGTTCGACGTACGTCGGTTGTACCGACGAATTGGGATCACTTCAGAGAGCCCCTATCAGCTTCAAGATTTAGAGAACGGGCCAATGGGCCATTGGCGTGCGAGATTTGCATCTCGCACTCCGCCCCGCGGGTATAAACAGGAAGCGAGAGCAATGCACTGACGTCATTCACTTCGGAGCCGAACGGCGTTGATGAAGAACAGACTGCTGCTTCAGCAAATTTCGAGAGAGAGAGAGAGAGAGAGAGAGAGAAGAGGACATTTCTGCTGGTGATAAGGCACACAACAGCGCGACCACTCACCACTGCTGCATTATATACACAACTGCTGTTCTCACAGTGGTCCCGTGGTCGAACCCTTCATTTATACGGGCAGGAGTGCCTCTAGAACAAGTGTCCAGGCATTCTGTTGTCTCCACAGATGCCTCATCCACCGGCTGGGGTGCCACGTACAATGGGTTTGCAGTTTTGGTCTGTGGACGGGGCCCCAACTGCAATTGCATATCAATTGCCTGGAGTTGCTGGCAGTTCGTCTTGCTCTCAGCCGCCTTAAAATGCCGCTCAAAGACAAGCACGTTCTGGTCCGGACGGACAGTACTGTGGCCGTTGCGTACATCAACAAACAGGGTGGTCTACGCTCCCGCCGCAAGTCCCAACTCGCCCACCATCTCCTCCTGTGGAGAATCATCTGAGGTCCCTTCGTGCCATTCACATTCCGGGCCCACTCAATCATGCGGCCGACGAGCTGTCATGGTAGCCGGTGCTCCCTGGAGAGTGGAGACTTCACCCCCAGGTGGTCCAGCTGATCTGGAGTCGCTTTAGTTTGCCGCCCCCGACACGACCCACTGCCAGTTGTTTTATTCCCTGACCGAGGGAACCCTCGGCACGGATGCCCTGGCACACAGCTGGCCCCTTGCTTATTTCTCCAGTCGAGTTCCCCAGGAAATGGCGAACCCTGTTGAGTCCTCCGCAACCCCTCGTATGCCCCTCGTATGAATTGGTGGAACTTGTGTCAGGCTGGGTTACGTATGTTGTGACCCCATATGTGTATTTTCCACGGTACAGCTCCCTACGGCGAGCTTGTGTCTTTCCCTCGGCAGAGTTCCTCTGCCATCTCAGTACGGTGTCGTTCCCCTGCCTACAACAGGCCGGGCCACCCCTGGGACTTCCGTATGTTGCATTGCCCAAGGCCAGTCCATACGTGTATTCTCCACATGGTAACTCCCTCCGGGCATGATGTGGCTTCCGCAGCGTCCCTCTGGGCATGCTTTCCCAGTGTTATCCAATAAGTCTGCTGAGTGGGTCTTGCGGAACAGCAGTGTGACTCTCCCTGCGTGAATTTCCCCACCCGCATCAGAACTGAGGGGCTCTCGCTGGAAGTGGTAGTAGCTGTGGCGTTTTCCAAAGGGATCCCAATTCGTCGGTACAACCAACGTACGTCGAACGTGAGCGACTGAAAGGGAACGTCTCGGTTACGTATGGTAACCCTCGTTCCCTGAAGGGAGGGAACGGAGATGTACGTCCAGTCGCCTGCATGGCCGAGTCACTAGTTCGGCTCCTCAGTGAAAAACGGCAGTGCGTTGCTCTCGCTTCCTGTTTGTACCCACGGCGCGGGACGGAGCGCGAGATGCAAATCTCTCACGCCAATGGCCCATTGGCCCGTTCTCTAAATCTCGAAGCTGATAGGGGCTCT
Source organism: Romanogobio albipinnatus (assembly GCA_023566225.1). Taxonomy (NCBI): domain Eukaryota; kingdom Metazoa; phylum Chordata; class Actinopteri; order Cypriniformes; family Gobionidae; genus Romanogobio; species Romanogobio albipinnatus. The sequence continues at coordinate 20,620,166 of CM042242.1, forward strand.
CTGAAGTGATCCCAATTCGTCTGTACAACCGACGTACGTCTCCGTTCCCTCCTTCAGGGAACGAGGGTTACCATACGTAACCGAGATGTTTTGCATGTGAATTTCTCAGTAGTAGTATGATAGTTGCTTCCTCATTAGAGAGAGAAAAAAACCCAAAACATAATATTGACACATGCATCATATGTGACTCTGGACCACAAAAACAGTCATTGTCACACGGCTATATTTGTGGCAATAGCCAACAATACATTGTATGGGTCAAAATGATCGATTTTTCTTTTATGCCAAAAATCATTAGGATATTAAGTAAAGATCATGTTCCATGAAAATATTTTGTGAATTTCCTACCATAAATATATAAAAAATGTATTATTAGTAGTAGTAATATACATTGCTAAGGACTTCATTTGGGCAACTTTAAAGGTCGATTCTCTCAATATTTAGATGTTGTTTTTGCACCCTCAGATTCCAGATTTTCAAATAGTTGTATCTCGACCTATCCTTGTCCTATCCTAACAAACCATTCATCAATTGAACATTTATTTCAGCTTTCAGAAAAATGGACCCTTATAACTGGTTTTGTGCATCTTGCTTTAGTAATATTAAGAATTTATAGACTTGGTTACCCCGTGTCCCTTGGGAGCAACCCTTCTTAGTTTAAATGGCCCGATCCCCTATTTTTGCCCGTTTCTCTGCTCTACAGCCCGCCCTGAAATGCTCAGTGCTCCCACACCTAAAACAATGCTGACAATACTCTTCACCCGCTTGGATACATGCAAAGCACCTAGGTTGAGGGTGGGGTGCTGGATAATATCGCTGTGGCGCAAATCTCTGTTGGAACTGGGTTGTCTCCCCCATCCATCCTGGGCCATAGGGTGGTCGGTACTCCCGCATTGATGTAGTTTGTTGGTGGTGGTAATATGGCATGTTACTTGATCTGGCCCTATAAGGAGGGGACTGTGGATTTGAAAACATTGGACATGGGGCAGGCAGTTTGTGACTCAGAGCTTGGTGGCGGATACTTTGGGGTCGGGGGGGGGGGGGGGGGGGTCTTTTGTATAGTTTCCATGATTTGGGAAACCTTAGCTTTCAGGTCTTTCAACAGCACCATGTCAGCACGCATTTCTTTAATTTCACATAACAAATCAGGGGGGAGGGGGTTTGTGCTTTGCTGGGTGGTGCGTTTCTTTTCCACCGCCACCTCAGTTGATTGGACTGTACTCACATTAGTGGCTCTTGATGAAGCATTGTGTTTCTTTTTGTCCTGTCTCTCCTTCTCATTGGCACAGGCGATATTAACTTTCTCCAGCTAGAGCTCATCTGAGGTGTTAGGCTGCAAGAGGTTGTTAGGCTGTAGGTCACTTTTAATGTTGTCATTCTGAAGGCCAGTCAAGACAGTATGCATAAACAGACTCTGAACTAAGGCTGGGTCATACTTTAGGCTGGACTCAGTTTCCTGAGAAGCGAACAGTATTTTCTGCCTCATGTCCATTGCCCTTATCAGAAAGCTTTGGGGGGGCTCTTTACTGCTCTGAACCTCAGAGGTGAGTTGTTTGTATAAATCTGTGGCCCCTCTCTCTTGGTAGTGGAATCTAAGGATCCTGCGGAGGGCAGGCAGTGTAAGCTTTTCTTTCCCTTCAAGGTAACTCCGTAACTGTAGGCCTGGTGTGATTGCACGGATTACAGCGTCAATGATATCCGATTCTGGGTAACCTTTGCCAAGCCCATTTTCAATCTGTCTGGCCAGGCTAGAAAAAATTAGCTTATCCTTCTGCCCGGGTTCACCTATTTAACCTGCTATTTTGAAATCCTTGCGCCACATGGAACCATCTGGTGAAGCTAGAGTCATATTCTGTGCAGGAGTACTGACACTTGAAAAGGGGTTCTTGTTTTTGTTTAATGTGTCCCGTATTGCGTTCTCTTTTTCTTCTAATGACAGCCTGAGTGCCTCAACCTCTTTCTGCAGTTTTTTCCTGTTCATCAGTTTGCTTTGGATTTTCATTTTCTATTTGATCTATTATGTCTTGAATATTGAGAAGTTCTGACAGACCCTTATCCTCTAGCTCCGTGATTTCTTCCTGTTCAAGGTGCTTTGTGATATGGGAAATCAGCTGACCAGCTTTTACCAGTCACATGTTTCTCGTCAGGCCCTGAGATCTGAAGTGCGTTGCATAATCTAGTTAGTTGTCCTACAGTCAATCTGTATAACGCTCCCTTAATTTCCAGTTGAAGCTGCTCCATTTCATCAGAAGCAGTGAAAACAGCAGTAGTGGAGATTTATCTGACTTAGCTGGCTTTTGATAATGGAGCCGAGCCTAACGGATCTACTATACTATAACAACCCTTACTATAAACATGACCAAATAAAAACAAGGAAACACATGAACTATTTCCCATTTCCATTAACCATAAACAATTGTTAAACTAAAGTTATATATTGAACAAAACTATTACTGTACTAACCCACTATTAATATCTGCTAATATGTACTACCCATTACATGAACCATAAATCAAGGGTTCCTGTAAAGTCCAATACAAGGAGGTTGTATTCTCAGTCCTCGTCACATTAAAGAGTGACCACACTTTAAATAAATTACAATAAAAATGGGTAACTTGGAAAAAATCATCCTTTTAGGGTTCATTAAAAATAAAGATTTATCAAAACCTACATTTTCAAAATTCCTCAAAATGATATAAGCTGCCAAATTCCAATTTTCATTCGCACAACTATTGAGAAATCTTTGTACAAATTTTATTCGAAAAGCTGCAGCTCTACTCTGTAAGTTGATCAGACCTTGCCCCCCTTCATCTTTGGACAAAAAAAGAACACTTTGTGGAATCCAATGCAAATTATCCCCAAATAAATTGACCAATACAGATTTATTTTTTCTCATTAATATCTGTGGAGGGTGAATACAAGCTAACCAATGCCAGAGAGTAGAAGCTGTTAGATTGTTAATTATTAACACGCGTCCTCTATAAGACATCTTAGATATTAAAAATTTCCATTTATTTAAATGCCCCGTTATCTTTTCCTCCATTCAAAATTTTTCCTCATTATTACATCATTCCCCAGGTATACACCTAAATATTTAAAACCATCTTTATTCCAATTTAAACAATTCAGGTTGTCCTTGAGGCCATTTCCCAATTAAAATGGCCTTTTTTATAATTTACTTTTGCAGACGAGACAACCATAAAATCATTTAGAATCTTAGATATCTTATTCGCATCTCTTTGTTCCTTAATAAAAATAAAAATATCATCAGCATAAGCTGATAATTTAAAAACAACTTCAGAATTTGGTATAGCAACACCATTTAAATCAGCTCTAAATTTTCTTAACAATGGTTCAATTTCTAAGCTATATAGCATACCAGAAAGAGCACACCCTTGTCTGATTTAAAGACAAGGTTTAAAGAAGGTTTAAAGAAATCTCCACACGAACGGTTTTCTTCAAGCGCATTTTGCGCATGCGTATACCGTTTTTCAGACGGAGGACTTGTTCAGCCAACATGGATTTTTCACTTCGACTTCATTGATTGACTGAGCACAATTAAATATGTTCGGTGAATATACAATTTAAATTTTTAGTGAAGACCTTAAGCTATGATTAGTACAATTCATCTTTTTGCATGGCGATAATTATTTGGAAGTCATCTATTGGGCCAATATGTAATGATCAATTTACACAATTTTTCCCCCCAATTTTTTTTTACAGTGATATTCTAATTCTGCGACACCGCAAAAGCCGTTTCCCCCTCCCCTACATCCCTCCTCACACCCAGCATGCAAATCAACCTAGAAAAGCTTCATTTGTGCACAATTAGGGTGCGCCATGAACAAAAGTATGACAGCATTGTAGTTTAGCAAGTTTAGTTGGTTTTGACTAAATTTCCACACTCTAAAAAATTAAAATGGAACATGAAGGCTAGCCTACTGGTAATTTTCTGCAGGACATTATCCAGATGTCACCAGTGTATTAAGAGAAATAGTGATTTTATAAAATTATTCTGTTAAGTAAACTTATACTTTGACATTTATTGCTTTTATTTATCTGGTCTTATTTCCTTTAAGCATTCTTTGTTCCTTTAAGTGCTTCATACATATTGGACCGCGGACCATGTGACGTCACTGTACTTTATAGCCGCTATTTTTGTGTCCAGTCACCAGTGTTGCCAGATTGGGCTTTGAAATTGAACTTGATTGTGCGGGTAAAAATGGGTTTGGGTGGGTGGACAAAATTTGGGCTGGTTTGGGGTAAGTTCAAAGTGGAATAAATATACAGTAAGTTGTATAGTAAAGAGTGTGAGTGATCCAACTCTCAAACGTGGATTACACCTGTGACTTGAAGACTCTTTATAAATATAACCATGACTCCTGTCCATCGTCATACACACTTAGGACATCTGCAACTAGCCACCACAACAACTGCTGAAAGAGGTTTGAATCAACAATTAATCAGTTTTGACCATAGCCTGTAAAAAATGTTTTTGACTGTTCTAAGTACGTTCCCTTTCGTTCAGTCACTACGACGTAACGTTAGTGACTAACGAATGGGGGTTTTGCTTAGAAGCCAATTACCTTTGAGGAATTTAACAGCGCCCAATGGCAGTGCCAATGCCATGGGCATGCGGAACTCCGCCCCACATCGTGGGTATATAAGGAGATACGGTGGCAACATCGCATTATGTTTCTGCTTTGGAGCCAAGAGTATCTCTTCACTCCTTCAAGCCTGCTAACTGAGTGTTTGTCCTTGACGAGCAGCTTTCCAGAGGCGTTGGTGTCAACAGCGCATTCCAGTCATCGCATACTTCCTGCGGGCTGATCTGCGCAGTGGTCTGCTAGACAGCTGGTGTGTGTTCCCTGAGCGCTTCGGCGTCTCTGCGAAGCTTCCTCTCATAAAAGAGCTTACACATGGCACGTCCTTTTCAGGATGTCTCGCCCGTGTACTTCTGGGTGCGGCCAGTTGCTTTCATCTTCCGATGGGCACAATCACTGCCTGGTATGCTTGGGCGTTCAGCATGCTCAGGCAGCGTTTGTGGATGCGTTCCCACTGCGGGAACATGACCATTGTGGTGCTGCGGTGGAGACTTGATGATCTTCGTAAAGAAGTGAGAGTCGCCTCTGCCACACCCCAATCTACCATCTCCACAAGAGGCGGTACTTTGGCTGGTGGCCAGGGTGACCTGAGGGTGACGGTGTGGAACAAAGCCCCGTCGCTCATGCCTCGGGCCACACCCCCCTCTAGTGCTCCGCAACCCATGAGCATTCAGGCGGAGATCGCAGGGCCGGGTCTGGCCTCCCCGCACATCGAGTCCTCCGAGGATGATGACTCGGCTGTGCTGCCGCCTTCGGGCGCGCCAGCATTGCCCGAGTCAGACCCGGAGCTGACAGCCATGCTGTCTCGGGCGGCCGCGAGTCTCGGGATAGAGTGGAACCCTCTGCCCTGTCCTGAGCGCTCGCGGCTAGACGATTGTTTTTTTGGGGGTGCCACGCGCTGTCACCCGTCAGTCCCCGCCCCCAATACATTTCTTTCCCGAGCTGCATGAGGAGGTTGCACGGTCCTGGAAGTCCCCGTTGTCTTCCTGCGACCGTTCGGCAGCCTCCTCCGCCTCCTCCGCCTTCTCCACTCTTGATGGGGCCGCGGCCAACAGGTACACTGGAGTCCCCCCAGTCAAACATTCTGTTGCGATGCAACTGTGTCCTCAAAGCGCTTCGACCTGGCGTGGTGATCCTAAGCACCCCTCCAAAGCCTGCGATTCACATCAACACTGGTGTCGAAATCGTACAGAGCTGCGGGGCCGGCTGCCGTCTCTTTGCATTCGATGGCAATCCTTCAGGTCTACCAGGCCAGGTTGCTCAGGGACATGCACGAGGGTGGAGCTGATCCAGGGCTTGTGGACGAGCTGCGTGTCGCCACCGCCCTCGCCCTCTGGGCGACGAAGGTGACCGCACGCTCCCTGGGTCAGGTGATGTCCACAGCTGTGGTCCAGGAGCGACATCTGTGGCTAAACCTTTCAATGGGGTAAAGTGCTGAAACCCTTTTATACTTTATTTAATGGAAAAAATATTAACCACTCAAAACTGACAAAGAATGATAACAAAAAGCACACAACTCTTGCTTACTGATATGAACAAGTGATTTATCTTTCATCCAAAGCCACACATGAAGCAATTTTGAATTTAGAATCATAGTTACAATTATTTAATGGACACTTTTCACATTTCTGAAGTGATATAATTGTGGCTGGGTAAACAACATAGATTTAGTGGAAGTATAGTGGTAATGTAGCGGTGAACTACAGCAATATTCTCATTTTCCCCAGTAGCTACAGCTCCATAAAAATAATAAATAAAGTTAATATAGTATCTGTTAAGGACATATTATATTAATAATGCAATCAGTCAGTAAATAAAGTTTAACTCTCTTGCATCTGGTCCGTCTATGAAGCCAAGTCTTTTGCATGTTTTACAAAAGGCGTCCATTCACAACTGACTTCCGGAAAAACGGGATTGACCAATGACATTTCAGGTTACAATGAAATAAGTAAAGTCCCGCCCCACGACTGACAAAAATAAAAAAGTTTTCGCGCGAGCAAAATAGCAGCTCGAGCGCGAGTGTGGGGAATGTGGAGAATGATGACGTGCGTGCTGCGAGTCGTGTCCAAGCTCGCAAGGGCTTGATTTGAGCACAGAGGAGATGTCATGCGCGCACGTGGGTTTAAAAGGAGCTCGCGGGCTGCCGTTTCCTCACGTGTAGATCTGTTATTCTGTCGCTGGAGTGATTTACTGCGCGAGCAAGCATCAGTTGTGCGCTCGGTTATTAATGGCATTAAAATGCCGCCATAGTTTACATTTACATTTTACATTTATGCATTTAGCAGACGCTTTTATCCAAAGCGACTTACAACTTGGGGGTACATGAAGCGATAGGTCATGAAGAGTCGAGAAGCGCAATAAGAGCCTGAAATCCTGAGACCGTGTACATTGCTCAGTGTAGCACAGGCTAGAGTAGGGAGGGAAGAAGAAAGAGATCTCCTGTGTTTTTTTTTATTTTTAAATTTTTTTATGAGGTTAAGTGCTCACGGAAGAGCTGAGTTTTAAGTTGACTTTTGAATGATGTCAATGATTCTGCGTTTCGGATGGTGTTGGGAAGATCGTTCCACCAGGTGGGAACGTTGAATGAAAATGTTCTGGAAAGGGATTTTTTCCCCCTCTGTGATGGTACCACAAGCCGTCGTTCCTTTGCTGAGCGAAGGCTTCTGGTGGGGGTGTGGATTTGTAGAATGGGGTCAAAGTAAGCAGGAGCTGAGCGCGTGGTGGCTCTGTATGCAAGCGTCAGCTCCTTAAACTTGATGCGAGCAGCGAGTGGTAGCCAGTGCAGGGAGATGAAGAGAGGTGTGACGTGGGTCCTTTTGGGCTCGTTGAAGACAAGACGTGCTTCTGCATTCTGGATCATTCGAAGTGATTGGATCACACAAGAGGGGAGTCCAACCAGAAGCGCATTGCAGTAGTCAAGTCTAGAGATAACCAGGGCCTGGACAAGAAGCTGTGTTGCGTGCTCTGTTAGGAATGGTCTGATCTTCCTGATGTTATGGAGCGCAAACCAGCATGAGCGAGCTGTCTTAGAAATGTGTTCTCTGAAGGACAGATGGTCATCAAATGTTACTCCAAGATTTCTGACTGACTTTGATGGGGAAATCAAGGATGTACCTAACTGGATGGTGAAGTCATGTTGTATGGTGGGACTGGCGGGGAAGATGAGAAACTCAGTCTTTGCCAGGTTAAGCTGCAGGTGATGTTTTCTCATCCAAGCAGAGATATCAGCCAGACAGCTGGAGATTCGTGCAGCTACTGTGGGGTCGTCTGGGTGAAATGAAAGGTAGAGCTGAGTGTCATCAGCATAGCAGTGGTATGAGAAGCCATGTGCCTGAATGATGGGTGCCAATGAAGTAGTGTAGATGGAGAAGAGAAGAGGACCAAGCACTGAGCCTTGGGGAACCCCAGTGGTCAGTGGATGTGCTTGGGATTCCTCACCTCTCCAGGCAACCTTGAAAGACCGACCTGTGAGGACTCAAACCAAAGGAGTGGAGTCCCTGTGATGCCCAGTGATGAGAGGGTGGACAGAAGAATCTGATGATTGACCGTGTCAAAGGCCGCAGATAGATCGAGCAGGACGAGGACTGATGATTTGGAGTCAGCTTTAGCTATCCGCAGGGCTTCAGTGACCGACAGTAGTGCAGTCTCTGTGGAGTGGCCCCTTTTGAAACCTGATTGGTTGATGTCCAGCTGATTATTCTGTGATAGGAAGGATGAAACCTGGTTGAAAACAACTCGTTCAATAGTTTTTGCTATGAATGGTAGTAGAGAAACAGGTATGTAGTTATCTATGAGTGATGAGTTTAATGTGGGTTTCTTAAGCAGTGGAGTTACCCGAGCTTGCTTGAATGTGGTAGGGAAGATGCCGGTACTGAGAGATGTGTTGATGATGTGAGTGAGTGCTGGTAGGATTGTAGGAGAGATGGCTTGAAGGAGGTGTGAGGGAATGGGATCAAGAGGACAGGTGGTAGGATGGCTAGAGAGGAGAAGTTTAGATACTTCTGTCTCAGTGAGTGTAGTAAATGAGAAGAGAGGGTGTTTGGTTGTGGATGTGGCTGAACTGAAGTCCACAGTGCGTGTGGGTGAGAACTGACTGCTAATGGTTGTTGTTTTGTTTGTGAAGAATTGTGAAAAATCGTCTGGAGATAGGGAGGTGGTGGGGGAGGGCAGAGGAGAGAGTTAAATGTTCTGAACAGTGTGCGTGAGTTTGAGGTGTTGTTGATCTTGTTTTGGAAATAAGAAGATTTAGCTGCATGTACTTCATCTGAGAAGGATGAGAGCAGGGACTGATACTTACCCAGATCGAATGGGTGGTTAGATTTACGCCATGTTCTCTCTGCTGCCCTGAGTATCGTCCGGTGTTCACGAATAACATCAGATAACCAAGGGTTAGAGGGAGTGGCTCGTGCTGGCCTAAAAGAAAGAGGGCAAATACTGTCTAGACAAGAAGTTAAAGTGGAGCATAAAGTGTTGGTTGCAGTGTTGACATCCATAGAGGATAATTGTGAGGATGAGGGAAGGGAGGATGAGACAGCAGAGGAGAGATGAGAAGGAGAAAGTGAGCGCAGATTTCGCCTGAAGGTAACAGGTGGAGGAACTGGTGGTGCATGAGTAGTGAGTTGAAGGTTGAATGTGATGAAGAAATGATCTGAGATGTGTAGGGGTTTGACCAAAATATTGTCTGTAGAGCAGTTGCGTGTGTAAATGAGGTCCAGATGGTTACCAGATTTGTGGGTATGTGAAGTGATGAGGCGATTGAGATCGAATGATGCAAGGAGGGAGTGGAAATCAGAAGCATAAGATTTGTCCAGATGAATGTTGAAGTCACCAAGGACTATGAGTGGGCTGCCATCCTCTGGAAATGAGGACAGCAGAACGTCTAGCTCATGAACAAAGGTGGTCAATGGACCAGGGGGGCGGTAAATGACTACAATATGGAGTTTAATGGGAGTTGTAAGCGTAATAGCGTGGTATTCAAATGTGTTGTTATTGCAAAGAGATGTGTGAGTTGAGTATTTCCAGTTGTTATGAATGAGAAGACCAGTGCCACCACCCCTCCCAGTCTGGCATGGGGTGTGGGAGAAAGAGAAGTTATTAGAAACTATTTCAGAGGCTCCTGGGGCATATGGCATCTGCAGCTGCGGTGACACCGCTCGGATTGCTTCATATGAGACCGCTTCAGCATTGGCTTCGCGATCGAGTCCCGAGATGGGCATGGTGGTCTGGCACGCTCCGGGTCCTATTCACTCAGGCCTGCCTTCAGACACTCACCCCGTGGTCGAACCTCAGCTTTCTACTGGCAGGTGTGCCCTTAGAACGAGTTTCCAGGCATGTTGTTGTTTCAACAGATGCCTCTGCCACGGGTTGGGGTGCCATGTGCAATGGACATGCTGCCATGGGCTACTGGACAGGACCCCAGCGCCGCCTGCATGTCAATTGCCTCGAGTTGCTGGCAGTACGGTTCGCCCTGCACCGCTTCAGAGCGTTGCTGAAGGGTCAACATGTACTAGTCCGGTCAGACAACACGGCCACAATAGCATACATAAACCACCAGGGCGGTCTACGCTCCCGCCGTATGTCTCAACTCGCCCGCCATCTCGTTCTATGGAGTCAGAAGCACCTGAGGTCCCTTCGTGCTGTCCATATCCCGGGAGAACTGAACCGTGCAGCCGACAAGCTCTCACGGTCTCAGCCACTTCCTGGAGAATGGAAACTCCATCCCCAGACGGTCCAGCTGTTTTGGGAACAGTTTGGCGACGCACAGGTAGATCTGTTTGCCTCCCACGACTCTTCCCATTGCAGCCTGTTCTATTCCCTGACCAAGGGCACGCTCGGCACAGATACACTGGCGCACAGCTGCCCGTGGGGCCTACACAATTATACGTTCCCCCCAGTGAGCCTTCTCGCACGAGTCCTGTGCAAGATCAGGGAGGACAAGGAGCAGGTCATGTTGGTCGCCCCTTATTGGCACGGCCAGACCTGGTTCTCAGAACTACTACTCCTTGCGACAGCCCCTCCCTGGCCTATCCCTCTGAGGAAGGACCTCCTCACTCAGAGACGGGGCACCCTCTGGCACCCACGTCCTGAACTCTGGAACCTCCATGTGTGGCTTCTGGACGGGACGCGGCAGGTTTGAGTACCCTACCACCTCCGGTGGTGGCAACCATCACTTCCACTAGGGCAGAGTCCACTCGGCATGCCTATGCGTTGAAGTGGAACCTCTTCGTCACCTGGTGTTCTTCCCGCCAAGAAGACCCCTGGAAATGCCTGATCGGGTCAGTGCTCTCGTTCTTCCAAGAGGGGTTGGAGCAAAGGCTGTCTCCCTCCACCCTTAAAGTTTATGTGGCTGCAATATCTGCCCACCACGATCTCTTGGGGGACAAAAAGGTAAGTCAGCACAACCTGGTCATCAGGTTCCTGAGGGGGGCTAGGAGATTACATCCTCCTCGCTCTCCCCTCGTACCCTCTTGGGACCTCTCAGTAGTCTTAGATGCTCATTAGAGGTCCCCCTTTGAGCCTTTGCGGTCAGTTGATCTTAAGTTCTTTTCTATGAAGACAGCTCTCCTGACCGCATTGGCCTCCATCAAAAGGGTAGGGCAGAGCCGGCACAAGGCATAAGCGAACTAAGCGGCTGCTTAGGGCCCCCTTGGCCACCAGAGGGCCCCCAAGAGCACAATAAATTACTCTCCGGCAAAGTTATTTTATGATGATTGAAATCGCGAAATGGCCTTAAACAATTATTGCAATAAATTGCTAAAAGTTTTCTAATATATGCACGGATTGATTCGGCGCCATCGGCTGGACACTATTCGCTTGTTAGTCAGGATTCATCAAGTCCAAAGAGCGGAAAAATTGGCGCTAAATGTCAGTTGCCTGCTAACCTTTTTATAAATGGATGGATTTGAGAATGCGCTATATGGTTTAGGGCGAATATATTGTCTGACGTGCTGCATGTTTTGGACAGAGTAGACAGCATAGCTTTTAGTTTCTCCCTTGAAATTATAAGTTGTGTAGCCTACATTTTGGAAGTTTTTATTTATAAAATAAAAAGGTTCTTTCTGCACAGTCGAATGGAATACAAAAAATAACATTTTGTTTCCGCCAAAATAAAAGCTCTGTTTAATGTTTGAAAGAAATCAACATTTCTTGTTTTTAAAATAAGTTTCTTCTTCTCACCAAGGCTGCATTTATTTGATTAAAAATACAGTAAAAACAGAAATATTGTAAAATAATATGATGTAAAAACAGCTGTTTTCTATGTGAATATATGAAGAGTTTGGTTGCAAAACGCGATATATCCATTTTGAGAAAATTGGTTATTTGCCATTATTATTTGACATCAACAGTCAAGTTCATTCACATTTTTTTTGTACATAAAACTATTACTTGAGCTCAGTGAAGGCCAGGGACACAATATTCTTCAAATCCAAGATATTTTTTATTTAATTTTATGTCCATAAATAGTTCATAAATAAGTCAAAAACCATGCCAAAATGCAACATATTTATCTTAACATTGTCAAACATCTTAAATTGGTTAAAAAAACAATACATCATAAAAATATGGAATAGTATATACAAAGATTGATTAATAATAATAAGATTCTGAGTAGAGTTTAGTTTGTCGGCATGACACAGACCATTACTCGCAGTCGCACGATGACCACAATTAATCTTTGGATGTTTTCCCTCCCCTGAATGCCTTGCCCGTTTGGTCTTCTCCCTTTGATGATTTTCTTTAGATGCCTCCAATCCGTCATCGAAATCCATAACGTTACTGACTCTGAAGCTTTGATTCTCTGACTGACAGACAGCTGTTGATCAGTGACGTAACCTACGTGACTGACAGCTCGCCTACAGTATAAACAATTCAATGATAAACGTTTTTTAGTTAGCCTATTGAATCCTCTTTTTAAAAATATGTTATTTGTTTTGATATTATCGTTAAATCACTGAGCAAACTCGGAGCACTTCACCGGCGGTGACTCTCTCCTCGCGTGACATCCTGAGCTCGCGCACGACGCGCAGCATCCAGAACGTTCTATAGCCTAACCGTTATATCGCACTTTGTAAAGAAACTGGGCTGGCGGATATCGCGTTTTGTGAAAAAATACATTTTGTAGTAGGCTTAAAATGTACATTTTTAAATCTTATTAATGGAAGCAATTCACACATAGATTAAGGTACATCTGAACATTGATTTCCAATAATAAAATGCAAATGTCAAAAAATGGCGTTTATCGCGTTTTGCAACCAAACTCTTCATATAGTAAAGTGTAATTTATTCCTGCATGTGATCAAAGCTGAATTTATCATCATTACTCCTGTCTTCAGTGTCATGATCCTTCACAAATCATTCTGATATGATGATTTGATGCTCAACAAACATCTATGATTATCAGTGTTGAACAATGTTTTTAGGATTTTTTTTAAAGCTTTCTATTTCAGAGAAATGTTCTTTTGAAACTTCTATTCATCAAAGAATCCTGGGGAAAAGTGAGCATATTCAGCATAAGAGACTACTTTAAAAAAAGTACATATCCCAGTGTGAACTATATTGTAAGACTTACTGTAAGACTTTGAATATTAACGCCTGATCACTCTTGTGGGTTTGCTACTGTTACAATTAAAAACCTTATAAGGATAAAAACATGACAGGCAGACATGATGTAACCAACACAACTACAACTACTACAATTTATACTGGGTTTGCAAATGATTAAGAATTGACAATAGTCAATCGTATTGGTGGCACAGAGGGGCCCCCAAATAAAATTCTGCTTAGGGCCTCATAAGGGTTTGGGCCGGCCCTGGGGTAGGGTACCTGCAGGCATTTTCGGTTGACGTAGCGTGCCTGGAGTTCGGGCTGGCTAACTCTCACGTGATCCCGGATATGTGCCCAAGGTTTCCACCACTCCGTTCAGAGACCAGGTGGTGAACCTGCAAGCACTGCCTGTGGAGGGGGCAGACCCAGCCTTGGCATTGCTCTGTCCAGTACGCGCTCTCTGTGCTTACGTAGACAGGATGCAATGTTTCAGGACCTCAGACCAGCTCTTTGTCTGTTATGGTGGAGAGCGGAAGGGAAGAGCTCTCTCAAAGCAGAGGCTGTCTCACTGGATAGTGGACACCATTGTTTTGGCTTACCAGCAGCAAGGTCGACCATGTCCCCTTGGGGTCAGGGCCCACTCCACTCGGAGTGTGGCCTCATCTTGGGCTTTAGCGCATGGCGCATCGCTAATAGACATCTGCAGAGCTGCAGGCTGGGCGACACCTAGCACATTCGCAGAGTGGAGCCAGTGTCCGACTACGTACTCGCCTCTACTAGTGGCCGGTAATGGACCAGGCTCAGGTGTCTTCGCTTGCTTGCCATTCCACTCCACGGACTGGATACGTGCGATATATTCCTCAGGTAAGCTTCCTGAAAGCCCTGAGTTCCTCCAGCACTGTCGACGCCGACATCAGTAAGTCTGCTCTTTCGAGTCCAGACCCTCATGTCCGGCCAGGTACCCCGTGTGCATGGTTCCTCTCTGGCGACCCCCACACGTGTATTTCCACCGTAAGCCTCCGCAGTGAGCAGGTGTCTTTCCCTTGGCAAGTCCCTGCCACCCCTGGGGTTAAAAATCCATCTTCGGCTGGAACCCCAGAATTCTCCATTTGCAGCCCTCAGCGGGTCATATGTGTACTCTCTAAGTCTTCCCTACGGGTAGGCATTTTGGCATATCTCCCCTGGAATATGCTTCCCAGTGTACCTTGGTATTCTGTGATAAGTGGGAGTCCTTCGTCCGTACTAGTCTTACTTACTCACACTTACGCAGGGCACTGGAAGACAGCTGAGTGGCGTCACTGTATTGGGACCCCCATTCGTTAGTCACTAACGTTACGTCGTAGTGACTGAACGAAAGGGAACGTCTCGGTTAAGTATGTAACCCTCATTCCCTGAGGAGGGAACGGAGACGTAACGTCCCTTTGCCACTTCCGCTGTGCTGCTGGATCGCGGAGTTCAGTCTTGGCTCCGCAGCAGTAACATAATGTGATGTTGCCGGCGTACTTCCTTATATACCCACGATGTGGGGCAGAGTTACGCATGCAAATTCTGCATGCCCATGGCATTGGCACTGCCATTGGGCGCTGTTAAATTCCTCTAAGTTAATTGGCATCTAAGCGAAACCCCCATTCGTTAGTCTCTAACGTTACGTCTCCGTTCCCTCCTCAGGGAACGAGGGTTACATACGTAACCAAGACGTTCTATGTACTTCACGAAAGACGTACTGTAGTTTTGTCAAAGCAAAGCGCAGCACAAATGTAAGTGCATTGTTATTTTTTTTGTTGGCAGATTATTGTACAGTATCAATGAATGTCACATTTTGGAAGTGGTGTGTGCATTAACATGTGTGAAATGCCTGTTAACCCTTGATCGGCCCTTGGGGTCCAGCTGACCCCACTGGACTTTTCCTCCATTTTTAAAAGTGTTCCCTTCATCTCAGGGCCATGAGACTCTGTGACTTTTCCTAAATAATCTATCTAAACATGTACAAAAAATCTGGGCTTGATTTGGTTGTTCTAAAGGTGTGTAAAAAAATTAACCGTTTAAGTCCCTCGGGGTCAGATTGACCCCACATTGAAAATGAATGGGAAAGTGTAAAAAAATATATATATATTTTTTTGTCAAAAAACTAAATCCAGTATAAATCTGAAAATTTCTACATATATATCAAGATCTCGTCCTAGAGCATAAACACAAAGTAGAACGAACTTTCTATCTAATACACACACACACACACACACACACACACACACACACACACACACACACACACACACACACACACACACACACACACACACACACACACACACACACACACACACACACACACACACACACACACACACACACACACACACACACACACACACACACACACACACACACACACACACACGTGTTTGACTGCAACAGAGTATTTTTATTAAAATTGGCAAATAAAATCAACAAAACTGGCATAAATCTGAAAAATGTTCATACATAAATGAAGGACTAATTCTAGAGCACAAATGCAATATGGAACAAGCATGTTCACTCACACACACACACACACACACACACACACACACACACACACACACACACACACACACACACACACACACACACACACACACACACACACACACACACACACACACACACACACACACACACACACACACACAAACACACACGTGTGTGTGACTGCAACAGAGAGCATTTTTTATAGAAACTGGTAAATAAAATCAACAACATGCATGCACACCCAAACACAGGTGTCTAGGGGATTTTTTTGATTTTGGCAAATAAAAACAGTGTGAATGGGTAGACATAACACACACACTCTCACACACACACACACACACACACACACACACACACACACACACACACACACACACACACACACACACACACACACACACACACACACACACACACACACACACACACACACACACACACACACACACACACACACACACAGAGAGAGAAAGAGAGACAGAGAGAGAAAGAGAAAGAGAGGGAAAAGGACAAATAAAAGAAAGATGAAAGGCAGCTAAACTTTTGCACTCTGAGAAAGTTTACTGTTAGATGTTTTGAAAACACCCCACAGCTAGGGTATAAAAGTGGCTGTCTGAGTCCTGCACACAGCTCATTCTGTGGCAGCACCATGGCAAAAAGGTACACTCTTGAGGAGACCCTGAATTTCATACTGGATGAAAGGTGGATATGACATTATCCACTAGAGGTCCCTATGGATAATGTGGTCATTGCACTCTCTCTCTTTAACTATAATTCCTAAAGTTTTTCCGCAAACCTACAGATGGCAGTATTCTATCCCTAACACCTAAGTGCAATGTCCAAAAACTATTTATATTTAATTAAGATCATCATTTAAGTGATTGTTTCATAAAAAAATATATTTTTAATGAGCCAATTTGTTAAGTATTTGTGCAGTAAATAGGTAAAAAACGACCAAATACCCACAAAAACACAGCATAAACGTATAGTTGAGATGTAAATAAAAAAAATTATACATAGTTTGCCATGTAAAAAATGTATATTTCCTTATGCAATCGCTCTGTAAAAGTTTGGGGTCTATCTGACCCCAAGGGACTCAAACGTAAACCCTACTTGAGGGACGATTAAGGGTTAATTACATTGCTTTTTCCGATCTCTTATATTGGGCACTTATGTTGACATTGAAAATGATGCACGTGTTTTTCTGAGGGATTGCCGTTTTGACAGTTTCCACCTGGACATTTTAGTCATATTTGCTAATTATCTTTGATGTATTTGCCCTGTTTTGATTCGTTTTCCTGGGAAATAGATTTTTTCCCCATCAACATTTCATGAGTTTGTGTGCCCATATAATCTTAGTGAAAGTGGTAAACAGATTTGGCGAGCTGTCTGCTATAGAGGGGCTCGGAGAGGATATTCTACCCGAGCTCCGATTGCCCCCCTATAACATGCAAAATTGTACAAAAGGAGGAGCAGGGGAGGAGGAGGGATGCTGCAGGAACTAAAAATGGGAAGAGGTAAGCTGCTGGTCTTATACCTTGGTATTAATTGGAAGATTAGATGGGCGTACTCCTCACAAAATTACGTTTAATAACTTCACTTCATGAGTTTGTGTGCCCATATAATCTTAGTGAAAGTGGTAAACAGATTTGGCGAGCTGTCTGCTATAGAGGGGCTCGGAGAGGATATTCTACCCGAGCTCCGATTGCCCCCCAAAAACATAAATGCAGAAACGGACAGCAAGCGAGAATTCTGGGATTTAAACTGATTACTTAAGGAATTTGCATAATTATTTCAATAGTCTAAAGACCCCCCCAAAATCCCCCCAGCAGGATTTAAGTAGGCAGGTCACTGCTGTGGCGGTTTTAAAACAGGTGAGGTGGCAGCATGGATTGAGTGGGGCACTGCAGTATCAGTATCAAATTGGTGGAGAACTGCAGCGCAATACCAGGCGGAGCACTGCAGTAGTAGTATCAAATTGGCGGGGCACGGCAGCAGCAGAATCAGACGTAGCAGTGCGGCAGCAGCATCAAATTGGCGGAGCACTGCAGCGGCAGTATCAAATTGGCAGAGTCTCAAATTGACCGGCACTGCAGCGGCAGTCTCAAGCGAAGCACTGCAGCAGCAGCAGTCTCAAATTTGGCGGGGCACTGCAGCGGCAGTCTCAAATTGGTGGGGCACTGCAGCGGCAGTATCAAGTGAAGCCAAACACTGCAGCAGCAGTCTCAAATTGGCGGGCACTGCAGCAGCAGTATCAAGTAAAGCCAAACACTGCAGCGGCAGTCTCAAATTGGCAGGCACTGCAGCAGCAGTATCAAGTAAAGCCAAACACTGCAGCGGCAGTCTCGAATTGGCGGCACTGCAGCAGCAGTATCAAGTAAAGCCAAACACTGCAGCGGCAGTCTCAAATTGGCGGGCACTGCAGCAGCAGTATCAAGTAAAGCCAAACACTGCAGCGGCAGTCTCAAATTGGCCGGCACTGCAGCAGCAGTATCAAGTAAAGCCAAACACTGCAGCGGCAGTCTCAAATTGGCCGGCACTGCAGCAGCAGTATCAAGTAAAGCCAAACACTGCAGCGGCAGTCTCAAATTGGCCGGCACTGCAGCAGCAGTATCAAGTAAAGCCAAACACTGCAGCGGCAGTCTCAAATTGGCGGGCACTGCATTGTCAGTATCAAGCAAAGCATTGCAGCGGCAGTGTCAAATTGGCGGAGCACTGCAGCGGCAGCATCAAGCAGAGCACTACAGTATCAAGCGAAAACCCTGCAGCAGCGGTATCAAGTAAAGCCAAACACTGCAGCGGCAGTCTCAAATTGGCGGGCACTGCAGCGGCAGAATCAAGCAAAGCATTGCAGCATCAGTATCAAATTGGTGGCGCACTGCAGCGGCAGCATCAAGCGGAGCAGGGCAGCATCAAGCTGAGCACGGCAGCCTCAAGCAAAACACAAAGCATCAAGCAAAGCACTGCAGCGGCAGCATCAAGCAGAGCACGGCAGCCTCAAGCGGAGCACTGCAGCATCGAGCGGAGCACAGCAGCATCAAGCGGAGCACAGCAGCATCAAGCGAAAACCCTGCAGCAGCGGTATCAAGTAAAGCAAAACCCTGCAGCATCAAATTAGCGGAGCACTGCAGCAGCGGTATCAAATTGGTGGAGTACTGCAGCGGCAGTATCAAATTGGCGGAGCACTGCAGCATCAAGCGGAGCACTGCAGTATCAAGCGAAAACCCTGCAGCAGCGGTATCAAGTAAAGCAAAACCCTGCAGCATCAAATTAGCGGAGCACTGCAGCAGCGGTATCAATTGGTGGAGTACTGCAGCGGCAGTATCAAATTGGCGGAGCACTGCAGCATCAAGCGGAGCACTGCAGCCTCAAGCAAAGCACAACACTGCAGCAGCGGTATCAAATTGGTTGAGTACTGCAGCGGCAGTATCAAATTGGCAGAGCACTGCAGCACCAAGCGGAGCACTGCAGCATCAAGCGGAGCACAATACTGCAGCAGCGGTATCAAATTGGTGGAGCACTGCAGCGGCAGTATCAAGTAAAGCCAAACACTACAGCAGCAGTATCAATTTGCGAGGCACTGCAGCAGCAGTATCAAATTGGTGGAGCACTGCAGCGGCAGTATCAAATTGGTGGAGCACTGCGGCAGCAGTATCAAATGGTGGAGCACTGCAGCGGCAGTATCAAATGGCGGAGCACTGCAGCACCAAGCGGAGCACTGCAGCATCAAGTGGAGCACAATACTGCAGCAGCAGTATCAAATTGGTGGAGCACTGTGGCAGCAGTATCAAATGGTGGAGCACTGCAGCGGCAGTATCAAATGGCGGAGCACTGCAGCGGCAGTATCAAATTGGTGGAGCACTGCAGCGGCAGTATCAAATTGGTGGAGCACTGCGGCAGCAGTATCAAATGGTGGAGCACTGCAGCGGCAGTATCAAATGGCGGAGCACTGCAGCACCAAGCGGAGCACTGCAGCATCAAGCGGAGCACTGCAGCATCAAGCGAAGCACGACACTGCAGCAGCGGTATCAAATTGGTGGAGCACTGCAGCGGCAGTATCAAGTAAAACCAAACACTACAGCAGCAGTATCAAATTGGTGGAGCACTGACTGCAGTGGCAGTATCAAATGGTGGAGCACTGCAGCGGCAATATCAAATTTGCGAGGCACTGCGGCAGCAGTATCAAATTGGTGGAGCACTGCAGCGGCAGTATCAAATTGGTGGAGCCCTGCAGCGGCAGTATCAAAATAAAGCCAAACCCTGCAGCAGCATCAAATTTATGAGCACTGCGGCAGCAGTATCATATTGGTGGAGCACTGTGGTGGCAGCATCGAATCCAGTGAGGTTTGCAGGCATCGGTTGGATTGAGTTTCGTGGGGAAACCATCTTAAGAGTAGAGAGTTAGGTGGCTTGTTTGATGGGGCTGAGGTCGGAACGAATGTAAGTTTGAAAGGCATCTGAGGACCACCAACCCAGAAGTTTAATTTGATGGTCTGGCAGTCCTTTTGGCTGCGATGGAGGCTGCTCCTATGTGGAAGGAGTGAGATGAATACAAGTGAGCTTGGATACCAGAGTGGGTGAGGATGTGCTTAAGCTTTTTATGAAACCAATGCCTGATGACAGGAAGGTTGTTCTCATCAATGAACAGCGGGTCGAGCTGAGAAGAGATCTGAACCTCCCTGTGTGCAAGGGAGAAAGAAAGATATTGATATGGCTGGATGGGTGTCAGGAGATTGAAGATATGGAATAAATGGCCGTTTTTAAAATGATCAGTTTTGCTGCATTGATGAGGAAACGGATGGTGTCCTCGTTTAAAACTTGGAGATCGGAGATGGTTGGATGGATGGCCGTAGATTAGAAAAATTGAATGCCGCTGAGATAGACTTTGATGGTAATAGGTTGGACGGACTTAATCTGGTTGCGATATGAGATGAATGAAGAATTTGAAAGGAGGAAAAAAGTTGGAAAAAACTGGTTGTAGGAGGAATGGAATTGTTTCAAGCTCTCCAAGCTGTCCAGTAGGATTGCAGTGTTCTGGCTTAAAATATTGAATCCAGACATGAGGTGTTACAGTTACTGGAATAACAATTCTGAATAGGGAGGAACTGGGTCCGCCTCTAGGGCTAATGCTCTGGCAACCCCACGCTTGGATCAGCTCCAACGGCGGCAGAAAAAGGAAAGAGAGGGGGTGGCAGGACCGTTTGCGGAGGCAGCCTCATGCTTAGGTCTGTGCCGATAGCAGAGGAGAAATCAATGAGAGGGGGGAATGGAAAGGGGGGCATGACCATTTGCGGAGGCAGCCTCACGCTTGGGTCTGTGCCGATAGCAGAGGAGAAATTAATGAGAGGGGGGAATGGAAAGGGGGGCATGACCATTTGCGGAGGCAGCCTCACGCTTGGGTCTGTGCCGATAGCAGAGGAGAAATTAATGAGAGGGGGAAAGGGAAAGGGGGGCATGATCGTTTGCGGAGGCAGCCTCACGCTTGGGTCTGCTCCGATAGCAGAGGAGAGAGGAATGGAGGGGGGAAGGGGTGGAGGGGGGAATGGGAGTAGTGGCATTTGTGCAGGTAGCCTCAAATTTGTATTTATTCCATTGCTAGATGGATTTAACTGAGAAGGAACAGGAATATTGGAAACATGGACAGAAGAAGCTATACTCACCTGTGGGAGGAGGAAAGCTAACAGTCACTGTCGGAGAGCTGTGGAACTATTGCGAGCAGCCGCGGAACTAACGTCTGCGGCCGCGATAGACTGCCGGCCGGAATGAGCGTCAGACGAGAAAAGCTACGGCGGCGGCTGCTGCCGGCTGAAACTGAGGCGGACCGTATGGATCGTGCAGTTACTTGCGTTGATGTTTGCATGGTGCTGGGAGGACGCTGAATGCGGCGTGAGTTTTGTTGAGAGCGCACGAGCAGATCGAGAAGTTGCGTTTTTTGAATTCCTTTGAGAGAAATGGATACCCGTGTTGGATAACACGTGCCTGAGCGCGATTGACGGACCATTTCTCGACAGGAGGTACGGAAGGGCTTGCTGCTGAAGAGGATTGACAATGATATTGATGATGGCCTCGATGCATCACTACGAGGATCGATCGAGCCCTGTTATGATCTACGTTAGATTGAGGAGGAGAGAGGTGTTTTGCGCTGGGCTGTGGTGGAGCGGAGAGACCGGCGACCTGGGTGATCAACAGGTGAAATGAGCAGCGAAGTCAGTCATGCAGATTAGGACGGGCCAAATGCTGCAGGAACTAAAAATGGGACGAGGTAAGCTGCTGGTCTTATACCTTGGTATTAATTGGAAGATTAGATGGGCGTACTCCTCACGAAATTACGTTTAATAACTTCACTAAGGTTTAAGGAGATAAAAATGTTACTTATCAACCTTGATTGGTATGGCAATAAAATTAGTTTTGGGTGGTTTTGGTGAACTTTTGGGCGTCGACCCAATCTGACAACACTGCCGGTCACAGCTGTGCCACCTGTTTCAGTCTATGGGCACAGCAACCACACCTACCAGAGAAAGAATTTTTATTTATTTATTTTTTATTTTTTTTTTTATATATATTTATCTACACCTGTAAAACTTGTTACATGTTTATTGCTTTGGCAACATTGTACTATCCCACAGTCATGCCAATAAAGCTGAATTGAATTGATCAACAAAACACTCCCAGAAGGTTCACAACAAGGTTACAATATGTCTGGGATATGTTGTGTGTCAGGACTCCTGGGTGATTTATTGTGTGTGTATGTATTTCTTACCTGTTGGTGGTGGTTCCTCACGGGTTCACTAGCTCCTCCCTCTCGTTTTGGTAATTGTTCACCTGTCGTGTCTCATCAGCTGTTTCCTTTTTAGTGCACGTTGTCCTGTCTCTCGTTGTGCGCTCATTGTCTGGGTTGGTCTCAGTCACGCTGTCCTAGTCCAAGTCGGTTGTTCTTCCTGTTCATTCTCAGTTCTTCAGGTTCGGCCGCAGGCATCTGGAGGCTCGTCTTAGCCCAGAGTTCACACGCCTGTGGATACGTGAACTTGACTTCGAGTGAACTGTACTCTGGTTTCGGGTGTTACTGGTGCGCTTCGTTTTTAGGCGAGATCCAGTCTCATCCAAGTTCGTTGAGCTGCCTTTTCTATTAGGCTTTGGTTTTCCTCCTGTCCAGTATATGGACGCTATCGGCAGTCACCTGTCGAGTGAGGATTTCTTTCCGGTCTCCGACCAGAGTGGATTACGTCGCTGGACGCCGTATAAGGTCGTTGTTCCTCGGACTGTGACTTTTGTGCTGTATCTGACTCTCTCTTTACTCCTCTATTAAACTTTGTGAACTTGCATCTGGCTCCGAGACTTATTCTGACAGTTGTGAATCAGTCGTAAGTGAAATTTTGGTCAGGGCCTTCAACACGTCAACATCTCTGTATCTGATTGCAGACACGGCATCATTGCGCAATGCCCACCTAGTAATGCAGTTTTTTCAGCGTGACACCTGGAGTGGGTTTTTCAGTAATCTCAACCAATATATTCCACCTCTTTATACTGTGCGCAAAAAACACGTACAATTTTTCCATGGTGTTGTAAAACTTTGTCAGCTCTGTTATTGACTTAAAGGGTTACTTCAGCGATTAGCATTAAGCTTTGTATCAGTAGAAACCAGAGGCTAAAGACTACAGCCAGTAGTAGGAGCTAGTTCCGCATGTTTTCAAGTCGCCCATAGGGGAAAGATCTCACTCACAGAATGTAAATCCGCACGGCTGCTTTGCATTCATAACGGAGTGGTGCGGAGCAAAGTGAGTGTTTTAACTTTTCAATGAATTCCTATGAAAGTTAAGCTTCCATAGGCATGATCTGAAAATGCGCCAGACTGGACACGTGTCATGAATGACTGCCGCGCTTACCTCAGCTCTTCGCTCTTGTGATGAATGAAATCTGACTCCTACTGCGTTTGTGCTGTGACTTTCGTTCGGCTCACTCGCACTTAATTGAAAAGACACGTTCAGTTTTTAATTATAGTGTCTATTCTCTAACTGAACAAAATTATTTCATTACTATGCAAATCAAAACAACGGTGGGAGTGGTGTCATGGTGGGTAAGTGATAACCAGTAGCCGTGGCTTTGGGAGTGGCCTCGTTGGGCAGCGAAACAAGTGCATTGGAGTTGTTTGCAGATGAGAAGGCACCAAATTCAAAAATAATTTCACATTTCGACTACATAAATGACACAGTTTAAATACACATTCATCTTCCCAGCGCTGAAGTACCCCTTTAACTGAAACATTGAGGACCAGATGTTATGGGCAGCACAGTGTACATATGTGGCATTTGGTTGTCTCTCCTGTATCCTTGCCTGAACCAGGGACGGATTGACAATCTGTGCGTTCTGGAAAAGTCCAGAACGGCCGGCCATCGGCAAAAAAAAAAAAAAAAGTCTAATAACGCAATATGAACAGCCGACAGCAGGGGGCACTTATACGATCGCTGCTGCTACGTGCAAAAAAAAAACTGAGGAAGAAGAGTCGGCCTAGCCAGTTTGTGACGGTTTGTGATTGGTCCCCGGATTTCGCTGGCAGAATGGCTACCAAAAAACGTAAGGAGAAAGGTGGATGGGAAAAGGTGAAAGAAAAGAGGGCCAAGTCTCTTGAGACTGAAGCAGGAAAGTGTAAAAAGCTCACAGAGCTTTTTGGTTGCAGTGCTGCCAGCAGTACTACTCCACTTAGCCAGAGTGAAACTGTAGAGGACCAGCTAGTGGAAGCTGAGCCTGAGCTTCCACAGCCTGGTCATGATGAGGAGGGACAGACAGAGACAGAGTTAACTTCACACCAGCAAGAGGTCCTGGTAAGTGCCAGTAGTAGGCTAAATAATCAACTAAATTTGTTTAACCAAAAAATCCTAGCTTGCACTTTCTGTCTGTCTTCCATCATAGTGCAGTTTTTCCTTGTCTTTCATATTTGTGTTTATTATTGTGGAATTGGCAAAGACCTGGTGGTTGTTTGCAGAGGTGGACAGTAACTAAGTACATTTACTTGAGTACTGTACTTAAGTACACTTTTTGAGTTTCTGTACTTTCCTTGAGTAGTATTTTTTCTGGAAACTTATGACTTTTACTTACACTACATTTGAAAGACAAATATCTTACTTTTTACTCCACTACATTTCTATCAAGGCCCTCGAATTAGAAAGTCGTAGCCGCTTTGAAAGTCAGTGGATGATTCGTGTTTTTTTAAGTAATCAGTAATCACTCTTGTAGGATCACATGAAGTTCAATGATTTCCAAGTATTTTTTGAACACCTGTCAATTGATGGCAAAATAGAAGGCAGCCGGACGCAGTGGGAACTGCCGCAAACATGGTCATACTTAAAAGTTAAAATTAAGAAGAGCAGACGTGGATAAGTCTGAAAAAGTGCGACGACACGAAAGTGCACACAGAAAGCTGCCTCTCTGATGCCAGACCACAAGTACTGAATTTTATTTCTACTAATTCTACTAAAATCTTATTATATAGACTAAAACTAAAACAATTCAGATGCCTAAAATGTTATAGTCAAAAGACTATGACTAAAACTAAATAACAATTTACTGTCAAAATTAACATTGGTATGAAATATGGTTGGTCAAATGATTTTTATAGATTTACCCAAGTTGCTACATAGCCTTGTGGATAAAGCGCTAACGCATAACATTTGACAATGATGTTAGTTAGCATGCAAAAACGTAGTTGGGCTAATAATGTTAACTGAAGTCCTTTCAGAAATGTTTTTTTACATAATCCTATCAAATAAACACAATGTTGAAACCTTTCTTTTGTAGCATGATTTTGACTTTGATAAGAGCTTTGTAACTTTTAAGCAAGTATTTAAATGAGTTCAAGGTATGCTAGCATGTCAGATGTAGCATGACTGGCTTAAACCACCATGATGGAACAGCATGCATTCATACAACAATGCAACAATAATAAAATATTGCATTTACTTTTACTTTTGATACTTAAGTACTTTTAAAAGCAAGTACTTCTGTACTTTTACTTAAGTAAAAATCTTTCCAACTTTCACTTGTAATGGAGTAATATTTAACCAATATTACTTTTACTTTTACTCAAGCAATGGAGTTGTGTACTTTGTCCACCTCTGGTTGTTTGTGAAAGCTTCACAGACAAAATTAATAGGCTCTAGCCATTTTCATCATTTCACAGCCTTAATATAAATCAAAGTGTAATATGACATTGACAAAATATTAAATAGGTTATTCAATGCTAATTATTTAACACAAAGCAGCACATAGCATCAATAAAAGCGAATAAACTATCTTTAAAATCATTTTTTTATTCAGGTTGAAGATAGTTGCTGTACAAAAGATGACAGGGAGAGTGCAGGGAAGTGTGAGGACGTCCCAGGATGCTCTACATCACAATATTTCAAACGGCCCAAGTCAGATAGTCACAGCCTGAAACTATTTTTTGCAAACCACCCTCAGCAAAAGCCTAAAAACCTGTCTCTACAGAGAGTGTTCAGTTGTAAAGATGGTACCAACCGCAAATGGCTCACATACTGTGAGGAGAATCACACGTTATATTGTACAGTTTGTTTAGCATTTGCCAAGCCAGGTGAAACAAATCCCTTCATTAGTGGAATGCAGGACTGGAAGCATGTCAGTCAACGAGTAGAGGAGCATGAAAGGAGCAACATGCACAGGCTGTGTGCTGAAGCTTATTTTTTATGGGCATCAAAAGCTGATATAGCCAGTCTGCTTCATGGTCCCCAAGTAGTGGCCCACAGAGATCAAGTGCGGAAGAGACGGCAGGTGTTGGAACGTATTGTAGACATAGTTAAGGTCATTGGCAAGAGAGGACTTAGCTACAGAGGGACACAGTCTGAAGCAGCTTACACTCTGGATGACATGAGCATTGATCATGGGAATTTTTTAGAGCTTATCATTCTTCTTGGGAAATATGATGTATGCATGAAGGAACATCTCACAGAGTGCATAGAAAAAAGCAGAAAGATGCATCAAACCCAGGCTAAAGGTCGAGGTTCTGTTGTGACATTTCTGTCAAAAACAACTGTAATGAAAGTCATATCTACAGTGCAGCAGTTAATTCAAGAGACTATTGCAAAAGAGGTTACTGAAGCTGGGATGTTTTCAGTGCAGATTGACACAACACAAGACATCACATCCCAAGATCAGTGCTCAATAGTTCTGAGGTATGTCAAAGACACAGTACAGGAAAGGCTTTTTGCAGTGGTGAAATGTGAAGCATCTACTGGACAATATTTTGTTCAGATGCTTGCAGATGTGATTGAAAAATGTAACTTGGAAATCAGCAACTGCGTCAGTAATGCCACTGATGGTGCATCAAATATGCAAGGAAAATACAGAGGTTTTTCCACACTGTTGTCCTCTAAAGCGCCAAACCAAGTGCATGTATGGTGTTATGCACATGTGCTTAACTTGGTTCTGGCTGACACAACTGAAGTGTCCCTCTCCAGTGGATCTTTGTTCTCACTATTGAATGATATCGCTGTCTTTTTTCGTGAGTCACACCAAAGGATGAATATTTGGGAGCAAGGAAGCCAGGACAGTCGACACAAGCGCCTTTCCATTATCGGAGAAACAAGGTGGTGGGCCAAGGATGTTGCTTTGAAGAGGATTTTTGGGTCCTTTGGAAAGCCAGACCAGTGTGTCTACATTGACGTCCTCAGGACACTGGACAGGTGTCAGAGCCAGGAAAACCTGAAAACAACAGCGCGTGTCAAAGCAAAAGGGTACTTGGAGGGTTTAAGGAGATATGAAACAGTTCTAACTGCTCAGCTTTTCCTTAGGATTTTTGAAGTCACAACACCACTCTCAAAATACCTGCAGACACATGGTGTAGACATCTTGTCTGCTCACCGAATGGTTCTGACCACTGAAGATGCTCTGAAGAAAATGTCAAGAGATTTTGAGTCAGTGAAGAAAGCTGCTGATGTTTTTGTTCTGTGGGCAAATACAACACTGTCTGAAGAGGATTGTGACCTTGAACTGGAGGAAATGCTTCCAGAGAAAAGGAGGAGAAAAATGAAGATGATGGCTGGTGAGAAGGCAAGTGATGAGAGCTTCACAAATGCCAACAGTGGCTATGAAGCACAAGTTCATCACCAGGTGATGGACACAGTCACAGAGAGCATCCATAGGCGCTTTTTAACCCATGGTTCCCTATATGCGGACTTGGCTCTCCTTGATCCAAGAAACTTTACAGAAGTGTCTTCAACAGGCTTGCCTGCAGAGGTGGACAGTAACTAAGTACATTTACTTGAGTACTGTACTTAAGTACACTTTTTGAGTATCTGTACTTTACTGGAGTATTATTTTTTAGGGATACTTTTACTTTAATTTCACTACATTTGAAAGACAAATATCGTACTTTTTACTCCATTACATTTCTAGCGAGGTCCTCAAAGTTGAAAGTAATTTCTGTAGCAGCTTTAAAAGTCAGTGGATGATTTTTTTCTTCTTTAAAAGTTTTTTTGTTGTTGTTTTTTTGCAGACAGCCTATCAGTAATCACTCTTGTATAGGGTCATGTGAAGTTTCCCAACATTTTTTGAACCCTGATCAGTTTATAGCAAAATGTAAGAAGACGGTTCCTTGGCACCGTGTATGCACCCATGGCTATACTTAAAAAGTATGTTTCAGTTTTCTCAAAAGATTAAAGATTAGTTTAGTTGGCATACACTTTGATGCCTGTCTCATAAAATGTTCAAAAATGTAAATGTCTGAGAGAAAGAGAAGAGTAAACAGTTGGGAGAATATCGTATGCGTATCAGAGTATAGGGTCCATGCATTCAGCCTTAAAGTGACAGCAGCTTTGTAAAGAGCTTTATAACTTTTATACAAGAAATTGAAACTTCCAATACTTCTATAAAAGTTACAACACTCTATACAAATGTAAAGAAATGAGTTTAAGGCAGTCGTATGCTAGCATGTCGGATGGAGCATCACTGACTGGCTTAAACCACCATGATGGCATAGAGTGCATTTATACAACAATGCAACAATAATAAAATAATGCATTGACATAAAAAAGGAAATTTACTTTTGATACTTAAGTACTTTTAAAAACAAATACTTCTGTACTTTTACTTAAGTAAAAATCTGTTTTTAGAACTTTCACTTGTAACGGAGTAATATTTGACCTGTAGTACTTTTACTTTTACTCAAGTAAAAGAGTTGTGTACTTTGTCCACCTCTGCTTGCCTGATACTGCATTTCAGGAGATGAGCAAATGCTTGCTCAGGTTTGATAGCAGGGCAACTCCTGCTAATTTGCAAAGTGAGCTCAAGTGTCTGGCAGCCCAATGGCCACGTCTTAAACAATCTGTTCTTGGGGAGTACCAAGTCAGGGTAGCAGTTGATGACCCAGATGTTTGGGAAGAGGCAGAAATAAAAAACAGCACCTGCAAATCTTGCAAAGAATGCCCAGTGTGTTGCTACCAACTTCTTACACGGTACAACCTCCTGACAGATGCCTATCACATCCTTGGCTTAGGCTACAAATTTCTTCTCACTCTGCCTGTGACACAGGTAGCTTGTGAGAGAAGTTTCTCTGTGTTGAAGTACATTAAGAATCGCTTAAGGAGCAGAACTTCTCAGGAACACCTGGAAACATTCATGTTAATGGCCACAGAGAAGGACATCCTCATGTCCCTTGACAATGACCTCATAATAGACAGAGTTGCTGAGAATAGTGCCCTTCTCAAGACATTTTTACTTCCCCAACATTAAAGGTGCTGTAGGTAGGATTGTGAAGATCCAGGACTTAGCCAAAAAACTTGAACATCGGCAACTTCTCAGTCCCTCCCCCCTATCCGCTAAAGCCCAAAACGGTCTCCTAAGCCCCTCCGCCCACAGGGGAGAATGAATGTGTGTGCATGAGCAGTGATTGACACGCAGTTAGATACTTAGAACCACCCCCCCCGCCCCTTCCACAGCCCTGATGGGTGCATCTGACTGAAGAGGGAGATGTGGATTTTTGCAAATCCTACTACAGGCTGTAGTTCGTACCAGAGGAGCCAGATTTTTTTTAACTACCTGCTTCATGTAGTTCTACTTGAACAAAGGGTCAGTTTCAGCAAATATGACAAAGTTAGTTTTATAAGGCTTTCCTACTGCACTTTTAAATTTGACAGTGACATTTTTTTTATTTTCAATGCAGATGTAATGGCATCGTACATTGTTTTCTTTTTATTTGAAGGCTGAGGCTTCATTAATAAACAACTTTATTATCATCGCTGGTTTTGAGATGTTACTTGTTATGAATACCTTGTCTGATAGTGTGACAGTATTGTGGCTTAGTACATCCTGGCTAGTGTCTGTTGCGCAAGGCTAGGGGCGAATGGCCGGATGATGGGCCTATTTGGGAGAAAGTCCAGGGCCTTTTTTTAGCCCCAGTCCGTCCCTGGCCTGAACTCCCATGTATATGCTACTCATGTTCGCAGCCCCATCAAATCCTTGGCCACGGCATGGAATTGAAATATCGAGACCTTTTTCCTCAAATGAACATAATTTCATTGGCTATTGTGCCAGAGGAGTCAGGCATTTTCTGGAATCCCAGAAAAGACTCGTTGATTTTCACAGCCATTGCAGCACCCTGACTATCTCTCTCTATAGTTACATACCGAAAGATTTCGGTATCCAAAATCCGATCCACTTTAGATACATTTTGAGTCGTATCCATGATCACTGAGAAAAATGGCGCAGCCTTAATTTCACTAATTATTTCTTTCTGGACAGAGTATACAAATCAGTTCATTTTGGATTTCTGGGTTGAGATACTTAACGGAACCAGCAGGGCGACTGAGCAGCTCCTTCAAATATGGATCATACTTGGCAAATAGGTCAATGATGGAGAGAAAATGACCTTCGCTGACATTTTCAGTGTCTTCGAAGTGTCCCAGAAATGCAAGGTTGTTTGATGCCAGTTAAAGTGACATTAACGATCCGGTCTAGAACCTGCCTCCAAAAATGTACTTGTTGACGGATTTGCTGCTCTGATGCCTCGTCGATAGTGGCATGCAGACGCCACTGATCATAAACACTGCAAGCTGCTACATGTGTCAGGAAAATAGGCAGGATTCAGATGCGGGTGCAAAACAGAAGGTTTAATGAACAGAAAATAACTTAGGCGACAGAAAACAGTTTGTGGGACAGGAAAAGCCGCGACCGCGGCAAACGACACAACCAGGAAAGGCTGCTCTCTAATCCAGGCAGCCGCCACCAAATGTGAATGGTGTTAGAGTCCACAGTGAGCGCAGTAGAATGGTGAGAGAACTTGCAGCCACGAGCACTGGAGCCTGAACGAGACGGGAAGAGACAAGACAAGACAAGAGTACTTGATACGGACATAGGCAGTCAGAATAGTGGTATAAACCATAACAGTCTGACAAAGGACAGAGACACACGAGGGGTTATAAAGGGAAAATAATAATGAGGAGAACAAGAACCCGGTGTGAGATGAGCTAACGAGCAGGAACAGGTAGGGGCGGAGACACAAGCACATGGCGAGCTGTCAAAACAAAGCCACGCACCAAAACACAAAGACAGGTGATCAGACCCGAGACCTGACAGTACCCCCCCTCCCAGGAGCGCCACCAGGCGCCCCAGGAGGAGGCTCACCTCGTCCCCGACGGAAGTCCTCGATCAACGAGCGGTCCAAAATGTCCCGGGAAGGCACCCAGCACCTCTCCTCTGGACCATAGCCCTCCCAGTCCACGAGATACTGAAACCCTCTACCACGGCGCCGCTCGTCGAGTATCCTCCTAACCGTATAGGTCGGAGAGCCATCCACAAGACGAGGGGGTGGGGGAATTGGACGATCGCCAGCAGGATTGATGGGAGAGGAAAACACAGGTTTAACCCTGGAAACATGAAACACAGGGTGAACCCGACCAAGAGTAGGGGGAAGCTTGAGCCTGACCGCCACTGGATTAACCACCTTGGTGACACGGTATGGACCAATGAATCTGGGTGCCAGCTTACGAGAGGGCGCCCGGAGAGGCAGATCCCTGGTAGAGAGCCATACTCTTTGACCACACACATAGGTAGGAGGAGAGGACCGGTGGCGATCGGCTGCTGCCTTGGTTCGTCTAGAGGTCTGGGCCAAAACCCCCCTAACCCTTCTCCAGGTGCGACGGCAACGCTGGACGAAAGCCAGGGCAGACGGGACCGCAGCATCGGGTTCCTGTGATGGAAACAGAGGAGGCTTATAACCCACAGAACACTCAAAGGGGGACATACCTGAAGCCGCCATCGGAAGGGAATTACGGGCGTACTCGATCCAAGAGAGCTGTTGGCACCAGGAACTCGGGTTATTGGATGTCAGACAGCGGAGCATTCTTTCCAGATCCTGGTTGGCCCGCTCACATTGCCCATTGGTCTGAGGGTGAAAACCAGAAGACAGACTCGCAGAGGCCCCGATCTGTCTACAAAACTCCTTCCAAAACCGGGAGGCAAACTGAGGACCCCTATCAGAAACCACATCAACCGGCAAACCATGGAGACGGAAGACGTGATCCACCATCAGCTGAGCGGTCTCCCGAGCGGAGGGCAATTTAGGGAGGGGAATGAAATGGGCTGCTTTGGAGAAACGATCCACCACCGTGAGAATGACCGTGTTCCCCTTAGAGGGAGGAAGCCCAGAAACAAAGTCAAGGGCGATGTGAGACCAAGGACGGGAGGGTATGGGAAGGGGGCGGAGCAGACCATCAGGAGGCCGGTTAATCGGCTTACATTGAGCACAAGTGGGGCAGGCCAACACGAACTGTCTGACATCTGTGGCCAGAGAGGGCCACCAGAAACGCTGACGGATGGCAGACAACGTTCCCCGAATCCCTGGATGGCAGACCAACCTGGACGAATGACCCCACCGAAGGACCTCAGAGCGCAGCGCAGCCGACACAAACAACCTACCCGCAGGACACTCCCTGGGCACTTGTACCCCTCGGCCGGCCTCCTCCACGCGCCGCTCAATACCCCAGGAGAGCGCCCTGACCACCACCCCTTCAGGGAGAATGGCAGCGGCCGCAAGCTCTCTCTCCGGAGCACCGAACAGACGCGAGAGAGCATCGGGCTTAACATTTTTGGACCCTGGCCGGTACGAGAGGGTGAAGTTAAACCGGCCAAAGAAGAGTGCCCAACGGGCCTGCCGCGAGTTAAGCCTCTTGGCCAAACGGATATATTCTAAATTCTTGTGATCCGTCCAGACCAAGAAGGGCTGCGCTGACCCCTCCAACCAGTGACGCCACTCACCCAGAGCCAATCTCACTGCCAACAGCTCTCTGTTGCCAATGTCGTAGTTACGTTCTGCAGGGCTGAGGCGTCGAGAGAAGAAAGCACAAGGATGCACCTTCCCATCACGAAGGGAACGCTGAGATAGAACTGCGCCAACCCCGACATCAGATGCATCGACCTCAACAATGAACTGGGATTCGGGATCTGGAACCAACAGAACCGGTGCAGAGATAAATCGGGACTTAAGGTTATCAAAGGCTACCTGAGCATCCTGGTTCCAGCTGAAGGCCACCTTGGTGGAGGTTAATGCAGTGAGGGGTGCAGCGATCTGACCAAAATTCCTGATGTAACGGCGGTAAAAGTTGGCAAAACCCAGGAAGCGCTGCAGAGCCTTGCGAGAGTCGGGAACTGGCCACTTAGCGACAGCTTCTATCTTGGCTGGATCAGGCTTGATCCCCCTGGATGAAATAATGTGGCCAAGGAACGTAACAGACTCGGCGTGGAATTCGCACTTCTCCGCCTTGACAAACAATTGGTTCTCTAACAGACGCTGGAGGACCCGTCTAACATGTTGGGTGTGTGCTTGGAGAGAGGGAGAAAAGATAAGAATATCATCCAAATACACAAAGACAAATTGATTAATCATGTCTCCCAAAACGCTATTGACGAGACCTTGGAAGACGGCTGGAGCATTGGTAAGACCAAAAGGAAGAACCAGATACTCATAGTGCCCCGATGGAGTGTTGAATGCCGTCTTCCACTCATCCCCCTCCCGAATGCGCACTAGATGGTAGGCGTTGCGGAGGTCTAATTTGGTAAAGACCCGAGCTCCCTGTAATAATTCAAAAGCAGAAGACATTAAAGGTAGGGGATACCTGTTCTTAACAGTAATGTCATTCAAACCTCTGTAATCAATACAAGGACGTAGGGAGCCGTCTTTCTTCTGCACGAAGAAGAACCCTGCACCAGCAGGAGAGGAGGAATGGCGGATGAGCCCAGACTGAAGTGATTCACGAATATACTTGTCCATAGCCTCTCTTTCAGGACCAGAAAGGGAATAAAGACGACCCTTAGGCGGAGAAGTGCCCGGGAGGAGCTCAATGGCACAGTCGTAAGGACGATGCGGAGGAAGTGAGGTAGCCCGAGACCTACTGAAAACCGCCCGAAGATCAAAATACCCCGCAGGAACACCGGTAAGGTCAGAAGGATCCACCTGCGAAACACAAGACACAGAGACAGGAGAAAACGCAGCACCTAAACAAGACACATGACAAGACTGACTCCAGGCTAAAATGGAATTATTGACCCAGTCAACCTGCGGGTTGTGTTTTAGCAACCATGGGTGTCCTAATATTAACACAGCATTAGGAGAGTCCAAAATAAACAGTTCAATCTCCTCACAATGGTTACCAGAAAGTGAAAGGCTTACAGGGGGTGTGACGTGTGTGATGGTAGTAAGGGGACTTCCTGCCAGTGACCATGCTACAATGGGTTCAGCCAAGAGGATGGTGGGAATATTCCATTTGAGAGCAGAGGCAGAATCCAGGAAATTTCCTTCAGCGCCTGAGTCTATAAGCGCTTGACCCGAGTGGACGTCCCCCCGGAAGGCGAGATGAAAAGGCATCTGAGTGCGTGTGGCTGGAGAGTTAGAACAGGAAAAAGCGCCCACCAGGACTCCCCGATTCACTGGTGGGCTTTGGCTTTTAACGGGCACTGAAGAACAAAATGGCCCGGCTTGCCACAATACAAGCATAATCCTTGGGTTAAACGCTCCTGTTTCTGTTGTGGTGTTAATCGAAGCCGACCCAGCTGCATCGGCTCAGTTTCAGCTGACAGCGAACTTGTGGCATCATGCGAAGAGGACTCCAGGTGGCGCCACGGAGCAGAAGACAGACGGCGCTGACGGCGACGATTGAGACGCCCCTCAACACGGAGCGCGAGATTAATTATGTCATCCAATCCCCGAGGGAGATCCAGAGCAGCCAGCTCGTCGGCAATGGCATGATCCAGTCCATCAAGAAAACGAGCACGTAACGCACCCTCATTCCAAGCACAAGCAGCCGCCAAAGTTTGGAACTGTATTGCATAATCAGTCACTGAACTCCTCTTCTGAGTCAGACTAGACAACTGAGACGCCGCCTCATCTCCCTGTGCTGAACGGTCGAATAACTTCGTCATCTCCTCACGAAAATCCTCAAAAGAACCACAGCAGAGAGCACGAGAATTCCACACGGCCACTCCCCACTCGCGGGCGATACCGGAGAGAAGGGTGATGACATACGCCA
The DNA here is from genome assembly GCA_023566225.1 of Romanogobio albipinnatus. NCBI lineage: Eukaryota > Metazoa > Chordata > Actinopteri > Cypriniformes > Gobionidae > Romanogobio > Romanogobio albipinnatus. The sequence goes on from CM042242.1 coordinate 20,655,351, forward strand.
CTTTTGCCTCTTCTGTGATGTATCGTCGAGGTTGTAACGCGAACACCAGAGCGCACTGAGAGAGAAAGGCTTGACAAGACCTCGGATCGCCGTCATAGATCGGTGGATTATTGGCGTGTGGTTCGGGTTCAGGAAGAATAACTGCGCGAGGAGCAGGCGCCCGGTTAGCCGCCTCTTGCTGAAGCTCATCGACCCGTGAAAGGAGTTCCGCGACTCGGGCATTCAGTGCGTCCACTTCCTGAGCAGTAGTGTTGATCTGGCTGGAGTGCTGACCCAGCAAAACCCCTTGCTGAACGAGAGCAGAACGGAGTGGGTCGGATCCCGCTGAATCCATCGTTTGGTCAGACTGTTCTGTCAGGAAAATAGGCAGGATTCAGATGCGGGTGCAAAACAGAAGGTTTAATGAACAGAAAATAACTTAGGCGACAGAAAACAGTTTGTGGGACAGGAAAAGCCGCGACCGCGGCAAACGACACAACCAGGAAAGGCTGCTCTCTAATCCAGGCAGCCGCCACCAAATGTGAATGGTGTTAGAGTCCACAGTGAGCGCAGTAGAATGGTGAGAGAACTTGCAGCCACGAGCACTGGAGCCTGAACGAGACGGGAAGAGACAAGACAAGACAAGAGTACTTGATACGGACATAGGCAGTCAGAATAGTGGTATAAACCATAACAGTCTGACAAAGGACAGAGACACACGAGGGGTTATAAAGGGAAAATAATAATGAGGAGAACAAGAACCCGGTGTGAGATGAGCTAACGAGCAGGAACAGGTAGGGGCGGAGACACAAGCACATGGCGAGCTGTCAAAACAAAGCCACGCACCAAAACACAAAGACAGGTGATCAGACCCGAGACCTGACAACATGGTAGTCTGCGCCCTCATGCTTGGAAATTTTATTTGACAGGGTCTGCCATGTTCTTATTCCTTGTGTCCATGCCATGTTGTAGCTTTTGTGACTGTGGTCTGAATGGTTCACAATATGCAGCATCAAGCTTAGGCGAGTAACACAGCCAAGATCTTGATAGCTGAATACCAGCTTTTGTTGTGGTGGAGTAAAAACTCGTCGAAAAGCACCGGCCTCCTTGCAATGGATCTTGAGGAATGGGACTGGGGGGGTTGCATGAACCTTGCGACACAATAAAATGCTTTGCTTGCCCATCTGTTAGTGTGTCTGAATAGTTTCCTTTATCTGTTGGTTAACCCGCTGACATATTTGACAGCTTTTGACAAAGCTTTTGGCTCGTCTGTGACTGCTTCTTTGCTCAGCGACTCTTGGAACCTCATCAAGCTGTCAGCAGCTGCATTGTTGTTCTCATCCAAAGACGTGCAACTGCTAATATTAGCTGACAAAACTTCTCCCTCACCTTCGACATCATTGTCATTCGCACTAGGTCAGCACAAAAAACTGTCTATTTTGGGTAGTTTTTGTGTCGCAACTAACTTCTCCACCCTCTCCTTTCTCTTTAAGGCCCCACTTTTATGTTTGTATTTGTCCATCCTTTAATGTTCAATCAGATAGCCGCTAGTAACTCACTGTGTTTTCTTTTTTCAATTTGGCGTGGCCAAATTGTTCTGTGCATTCCGGCCAAGAGTGCACCTTAAGAGAGAACATTCAGCCTTTGTGGTTGGTTTCGGAGGAGACTGGGACCGTCGGCAGTGAGCGACATTCATTCATATAAAATATTTAATTTTGCAGTACAGCTAAGCCAACAGCTTTCGTTTTTTTGTATTTGGCTTATAATTTTGAGTGACCATTGTCACATTTAATTTAGCTTATTTTTCTCTGTGACAATTTTTATGGTGTTGACAGTATAATAAGGTCGCAAGTTCCAACGAACATTCGCAAACAGCATCGCAAACTTGTGTGGTTGCAACGACAGCTCTCGACCTGTGGTTAGAAGCATAGTTTCTTTTTTGCATGACATGTGGACTTAATAAATCCTAATCTTGAGCAAAATAAGCAAGCTGACATTTAGACATTTACTTCTAATACATACAAATGTCATTTATGTCTTTTAGTTTATCAAGAGATTTAAAGCAAAACATTGTTAAATGGTGCGCATGTGCAGACGTGCTCTAGTACGTAACAACGAGCATACAGTATATGAATCTGGAAATACAGCAAAATAACTGAGAAAAATAAGAATTAGTCCTCAGGTGCCATGTCCATAATTTAAAAAATCTAGCATAAATTCAAGCATAAATTCAATCTCCAAATAATTAATTAAAAGCAGTTATTACTCCACCACGTGCGTGACATCATTAACCAATGTGGTTGAACGATATGAGACAATATGTTTTTGGAAAACAGTCGTGAGTTCTAGTTAGTTGATTTCTTCAACGATGCAACGTACTTTAGTAGTTGAGTGAGCAGTGAGTAGTGAGTTACGTCGTTGTACGGGAAACGCACCCCAGGTCGGGAAGAAATATTTAGAATCATTCTAAATATTCTAGATAGCGGGTGAATTTTAAGTGCGAGCGGGAGGGTGCGGAATAGATCCTATAGCGGGAGCGGTACAAAAAAACAGTTCCGCACAGATCTCTAATTTGTATTTAAAGAAAATGCAGAAAAAGAAAGATAAAAGAAAAGAAAGACGTAAATCGCAAATGCGGCCTTCGATGTGCACAGCCTTCACGTTGGGGCTGCATGGAAAATGCTGCTGTGGCGGAGGGGGCGTGGTTTTGCGAGGTCTGTAGCGGGAGAGAGAGAGTGGAGCCGAGCGGTCGGTAAGTAGGTCAAGTGCAGATGAATAACACCTGTCTCTGATTGCAGTAATTGGTGTGGAGAGACTGCTTATAAGCTACAGCGGAGAGAGAGATGGTAGAGAGAGACCGGGACTGGGACTGCCAACACCTGCCAACACCTGCCAACACCTGCCAACACCTGCCAACACCTGCCTACCGTTACCAGAGTTTTGAAAAATATATTGAGCCTGAGAGCAACGTTGTTTGTTGTTATTGAAAGTCTTGAGTTTTGAACGCCCCCGTGCGTGACAGTTTTGAGGATTGTGAGATCAATAAAAGAGTGCAGTCCCAGTTACGCCGACCCGTCTTCTTCCTTCCCTCACCTACACGAACCAAACACTACACTGGTGCCGAAACCTGGGAAGGGAGAAGTGCCGCCGCTATGCAGACCCCGCCAAAGACGCCGCTTGCGGACATCATACAATCGCTCGCCGGTCTTCACCAGGAGACACATCAAGACACTGATCCGGGTCCCCGACGTGCCACAAGCCGCCCCCGATCAAGCTGGCCTGTACCAGATACCTGTGAGTATTGAGGGGGGTACTTATCAGGCTTTGGTGGATTTGGATTGTAACCAGAGCTCCATCCATCAAAGCCTGATTCAGTCTAAGGTGTTGGATAACAGCCGCATGGTTAAGGTGAGGTGCGTACATGGGGAAGTTGTGAACTATCCGTTGTTGCCCATGGATATTCAATTTCGGGACAAACGCATAGTGTTGAGGTTGCAGTTAACAATTTTCTTTATTGTTCATTAAAACAAAGTCTAACCACAGTGAGTCTTATATCATCAGATAGCTCATGTTTTGCAGTTTCACACGAGCTTGAGCACACTGTTGTACGTTGTTCGAGGCTCAAGAGAGCAGGGGGCAAATAGCCATTGTCGATGTCATTCAAAACATTGTTGTAAAAGTTCTCTCACAAAAATCTTTATATATCAGCCAAATCTGAAGCTATTTCCATTTGTTTAGTATCAAACTAAAGGTGAGTATTTGTAGTTTACAGAAATATGAATGACTTTACTGTGTGTTGTTCCCAAGGGCGTAGATTTGGTTTGAACATTGGGGGGGTTGAACTTTTGGTATGCTGCCATGCTGTTATTTTTTTTAAATCTATCTATCTATCTATCTATCTATCTATCTATCTATCTATCTATCTATCTATCTATCTATCTATCTATCTATCTATCTATCTATCTATCTATCTATCTATCTATCTATCTATCTATCTATCACAATCTCATGACAATGCGTATCAATAGTACGAGTGTGCAATCTCGTGCTATGCAGTTTTTTGCGTGCATATGATACGCACTTTATGGTGTGTATATGACACACTTTTGGGTAGGATGGGGGTGGGGGTTAAGCTTTTTACATTCCACCTTAATGCATTTAAATTTTTGAAAGGGAAACACATCGGCTCTTGAACAACTGTAAATCATTGATAATTACAGACACTATTGAAAAATGAACTAGCAAAACAGACAGCTGCTTTGGTAACTTGTTATACTGATAGTTATAGCTAAATACATTGCAATGGATTAGCTAGCTAAAATATATGTGGTGTGTACTTAGCTATTACACAATATTCTCATACCTCATTTTTTTTGCATCCCTCTCTGACCAGCAGTTAATAGTCCGCTGTGCAGCGCTTCTCTTCATTATTGCCGCTAACATTACCCGTGTGCTCTCCCATTCAAACACCACTCGCGTTGTTTTGATGAAAGTGTGACTCTTTGGTTGGGCGTTACCAATCGGTTCAATGGAGGGGGAGTATTTTTTGTCTGATTTATTATGACAAACTAATATTTTATTAGGAACAAAATTATTGTTACAAAATAAACAAATTCTACATATTTTTCACTTGATCTACTGTGATTTTCATGTGAAATATTGGGGGGGTTGTAACGGATGGATTTGAATATTGAGGGGGTTACCTCCCCCCCATCCCCCCCATAAACTACGCCCCTGTTTCCTAACGGGAAAGAGAAGAGGTGCAGTTGAGCCTGTTTCAGGGCCTTGAATCACTGCAGGTGTTTGGTAAATCCGCCTGTACAATTTTCTTTATTGTTCATTAAAACAAAGTCCAACCACAGTCTTAGTCTTATATCATCGGAAAGCGTGTGTTTTGCAGTTTCACACGAGCTCGAGCTCACTGTTGTACGTTGTTCATGGCTCGAGAGAACAGGGTTCAAATTGGCCTCGATTATGGGCTCGCCACTGGATCGCCACACTCACTGCACAAAAACGGAGTCACAAAACCCAGTATACATATTTTTAATGTCATTGTACAGGTGGTGTTTTGCCGCTCGCAACGAGCCCAAGCACGTTGCTGTGCATCGTTCCACAAGCGAGAAATCCCACGTCAAACACGAACCATCCTGGGATTTACTCTCTCACCGATTGGTCACTCTCTCCCTAGAGTAAAGGCCAAAATCTTGAAACGTCGTAAAAATCGACCCGCAAGGAATACGTCGAAATCCGAGTGTAGTAAAGCTTGTTTGTACGGGAAGAAGGAGGCGGGAACCGGCGGACAATCAAAATAACTTTTAATAAATAAACACAAAATAATAATGGCGGCGACAGCCCCTCGCGGTCGACTGCCGCCTACACACAAACACACACAAAATGAAAATAAAAATCTGCAGCCCCTCACGGACGACTGCAGCGAACACAAAATAAAACATAACACAAAATCCAGGCCTGGTCCTCTCTCGTCCCTCACTGTCGTCGCTCCTCCTTTATAGTCCCTCACTCCTCCGCGAGAGCCGTGATCGCTGTGGCGCGCAGCTGGCGCTCATCCTCCCTGATGAGCGCCGCCTCGTCCCGCCCTCATGGTCCCTCGGCCTCGCTGCTCGCCACACCGAGATACCGATGTTCTCAGGAGAGCGGGCCGGACGCTACAACGCCAGACTCGGTGGGAACAGGTGCTCGCTCAACCTTTTGCGAATTCCAGAGAGGGCTTAGTGAGCGATTTCCAAAACGTTGAGGGAATTCGAAAAAGTTGCGAGTCTCACACGCTTGGAAAGTACGCCCCGCAAAGCCAACTAATCAGGTGTTTTTTTTCCTGGTCGACACTCCCTCACACTTTCAGACCGAATATGAGTTATGAATTATGGTTCCCATGGGTACATTTTTGGGCTTCTCCCTGAAAAAGTCGTTCCATATATAAAAGTTTGGCTCATCACGATCGCGCCGCCAAGACGAATGCAAAGATGTAGGATTCACTATTTTGACCTGAGACTTAGTCAAGCTGTTGAGAATGGCTTTAATGTACATGACTTTCCTAAAGAGTTCCTTTTACTTCTTCCCCCAATCTCTCCTCCAGAATTAATCCAAAATCTATATGGTTTAATGTCAATTCTCACTATACAGTATTACACATGTTTGATATTGTTTGAAATGTCTCAGGTGCGACTGGTACAAAGATCTCATCCCCACAGAAGTAAACCAAAAAATAATAAAGGTTTTAAGAGTTTAGAGATATTTTGCTTATTACATGCCTTTTGTCAATACAGGCCTATGGGACAGTGATTAATGTAAATTCCCATTGTTGACACATTTCCATTTGAAAAAGATTTCCTTCTGGTCTGAGTACTTAAAGCGATTTCAGAAGGGTCAAGGGTGATACTGTAACCAGATCAGCCCGTAATGCTATGCATTATGTATCCTACTTTCATAAATTGTTACATTTTGATTTATTCTGACTTACTCTGGAATTATTAACTATTTCTAGTAGATTATGAACGGGTATAATTTCAACAAAGAGTTAAACAGAATAATGAAATGTGTGGTTAACCATTAAATATAAATGACCAAATAACCAATTGGCATTCTAACCTAAATTCGAGATTATGATAAATAGAGTCAGATAAAGAGGAATTGGAATAAAATCCTTTTGCCCAGCTCAAAACACCGAACGCGCAGCGACCTTCACCCACGTATCGTTAGCCTCCATTGGAACGATTGTGCGGTCCTTACAGTTGCTATAAAAAAGTAAATACAAAACTTTGCTATTGTCAGTAATTTGAATAATATTGTTACACTGACATGTCAACTCCAAATTTGTTTTGTAATATGTAGGAATTCATTCGTGCATGGCTATACAAACAAAAAACTAAAATAAATAAATAAATAAACAGATAAAGCCACATGCATGCAAGACAACAGAAAACTGACGGATGTCTAAACTTCTTTCTAAATCTAACTATCTAAACCCGTGCTCATCATATAACTGGATGTTAGGCTTTTGACAAATGTTTGTTAAATGTGGCACTGCAGTAAATTAACATTTGACATTTCATTTTTCTATGTATTCTATTCTATTCTATTCTATTCTATTCTATTCTATTCTATTCTATTCTATTCTATTCTATTCACATAAACAAACGCCCTTTGCATTGCACACGGCATATTCAGAAAAATATGAATTTCATAGCACAAGACACGTTTTAAGATAATTTTAAAACGTTAAATATATGCAATACATACTTTTAATCCATTAAATTCAGGAACACTGAATTAACGTCTTCATCAAAAGTCTGGGTGATTTATGAAGTTGGTATGTCATACCTATTTGGGGGTCGGGGGAGCAGCATGTATTTTGACGAGAAAATGACACCTCTGGCCATTGATTCCTTTGGGTCGTTTTTATCAGTCACGGATACTGTACAGACAATCTGACCCAATACGGCTCAGTTTTTATCTTGCTCTGTCGAGCAGCAGAAGTGATTCTACACAGGCTATACTGGGTTAATACCATTTCTATTGTGGGGGAAGCGAGCATGGCGGAAGTGACGTCTTCGGTACCCATGAATTCCCATGCAGGGAGTTTTTTTTCATGTCACTGTTGCCGAGTGCTGGCTCATGGGAGATTTAAGCCTGGCACACTGTAAAGGTGCTTTGAGACAATTTCCAAAACACTAAATAAAACCAAGCAAATCAAGCATATAAACTATTTGATGAGACATTATGAAAATAAATTCAGCTTTTTTAGCTTAATTTTGCAGTTAATGTTTATAATAGATAGTTAGACTATAATTGCAGTTAGATAACATGAGCAACATTTCAGTATAGGCCTACCATAATCAGATGCTAGTTGTCATATTTTAAAGGTGCCCTAGAATGAAAATTGAATTAATTGACATAGTTAAATAACAGGAGTTCAGTACATGTAAATCACATACAGTGAGTCTCAAACACCATTGCCTCCTCCTTCAAATGTAAATCTCGTTTGTGAAAAACACCAAGGAAAAATAGGCAAATCTCAACATAACACCGATAATGATGCAATCGTCGGATCATTAATATGTACGCCCCCCAACATTTGCATATATGCTAGCACATGTTTACTGTCAGGCGAAACTGCGCAGCCGAATCATCTCTGCAGGGAAACAAGCGTCATGCGATGCGAGGATAGCGAACATGGCAGATCATGGAAACAAATGTTATGTTCCAGGCTGTGCAGGGGATGTGAAGACGTTTCATACTCTTCCCACAGATAAAACATGTCCACAGGCATGGTTGATGTTTATTTATAATCGGATACGCAACAATTTATTTCAAAGTTGTTAGTTTGCTCTGCCCATTTCACCACGGACAGTTTTTCAAACCTGACAAAATCAAGCAGGCTTTGCTCAGCGTCTGACACTGAAGAAAGGGGCAATTCCAACCATATACCTGCAAGCAGTAAGTGATTTTATCCACTTCTTGACTGTCTAAACAATTTCTGATTAAATTGAAAGTTTCTTAGAGAGACAACATTAACAATAATATCCCGTTGTTGTTTAGATCAAGGAATCAAGGAATCAAGGAGCTTTATTGCCAAGTACATTTTTACACATACATGGAATTTGTTTTGGTGTTGTGCGAGTCACACCGAGTCGCCATTCTGCGGCGCCTCCTTTAGTTGGACAGAAAAAATACAGCATAACATGAGGAGAGGTAAGGAGGGGTGAGGAGATGGAAAAAAAAAACAACCCCCAGACTATGCTCCTTTCGGGAGCACAGTTTGGGAACAGTAAAAAAACATCACAGCAACATGAGCGCATACACATTACAACATGAAACACGACTTGGGGAGAGGAATGGGGGGTTGAGGTTCCCAGCACAGCCAGGCGGCCCGTCCTGCAACCTTTTCAGGCGCTAAAGATCTGACGCAAGATGCTAGTACAATAACAATAGGATAATCCGAGTAGTTTACATAACTAAATGGCTAAATAAATCGACTTTTAAATCAGTACTCTACTGTCAAACTCAAACGATACTGTACAAACAACATATTTAAGCGGTACCCAGTTCAGTTTGTGATTCAAAGTGAAGAAGCTATTGCTATCATTGTATCATACAGGGACATAATTCAATATGTTTTTACAATGCTAAAAAAGTTGTGACTGCTGATGTGTATATTTAATTAGACTGAAGTTCTGGTATAGACGTAATGATTTTGCAGGTTCCTAATTAAAATAAAGACTTAACTTACCATTCAGAAGCGTCCATTTCCAATCTCAAAGCATGTTGTTGTTCCTCAAAATCTGCATCTTCCTCAGAAACAGGCTCAAACATATAAGGTTGAATGCCTAATCTCTCCATCGTCAAGACGATCAGTAAAGTTGTTCCTGCTATCATTGAGCTGTGCAGTGAAACAGCCAATCAGAGTAGAACTCTGCATTAAAGGTCCCGTTCTTTGTGTCTTTTTGAAGCTTTGATTGTGTTTACAGTGGGCAATATAACATGTGTTCATGTTTCGCGTGTAAAAAAAAACTGTATTTTTAACACAATTTACTTATCTGTACACCGCTGTTTTCACTGTCCTAAAAACGGCTGATGACTTCCTTTATTCTATGAAGTCCCTCCTTCAGAAATACGTAACGAGTACTGATTGTGCCAGCGGTTCCCGTGTTGTGATTTGATAGCAGCTTAGCGCACGTGGAAAGGTCACGCCTCTTAACGGGGTGATGTATGCGCTCAATGATCTCTACAGCGTCCCTGGGAAAGCTAAACAAAGGTGATTTGACTCCGGGATGAAAATAACAGCGTCTCGACGACATGGCGACAAACACACTCAAACGCAGCACTTCCTTTTCTCCACGCGACAAGTCCTCTTCTCCACGTGGGACAGCAACAAGACCACGCCCCCTTTTTTCGCGTAGTCTTGTGGGCGGAGGTTAGTCTGTTCTACTGTTCTACTGATGTCATATATGAAGGAAGTACCAGGATGTAGTCCAAGCCGGCCGTTCGCTGTAGGCTTTGAAAGGGAACTTCTGTTAAATAAAATATCTCGCTTGGCATTGAACTTTGAGCTTTATAATTTTACAGGTATTATTTATGCTCTAACAGCAACATTACACACTAACTAAAGTTTGAAAGTTCGTTTTTTTACACACGAAACATGAACACATGTTATATTGCACACTGTTAACACAATCAAAGCTTCAAAAACACACGAAGAACGGGACCTTTAAAGGCGGCATGAAATCAAATTTTACAATTCGTATTTTATATTTAATATTGTAGTGTTAACTATAACTGATTTATCTGTGCACTTCATTATTTTTTAAAAATTAATTTACCCTTATAATCTTTAATCAAATATGTTAACTTTCCCTCCCCCATCGAAACGACCTCTCTTCTCTCCCGGTCATGTGCTATGGCGCGAGGGCGGGGCTGTCTCGTTTCTGCTCCGCCTCTCAGAAACCTTTCACTGATCGTAGCATGGTGGTTAAGTGCATTTTTCTCGGTGTATACAGTACCTTCTTCAAGAAGGACTTGAGACAAAAAGAGAGAAATATATGAGAAATAAAAGCATTTTTTTATGTAAAAATTACTCAATATAGACGGACGAACAGCTTGTCGTGACAGCTCGCACTTAGGAATGCAGCGTGTGTGAACGCACTTACGGCGCGCCCCCCTTATTTGGGAGAACTGAGAAAAAAGTTTGACAGAAATAAAGCCATAAAAGGATTAAAATAAGTGAAATATGTAGCATAAACAAGCGAAAAGTGAGGAAATATGCTCAGTAACATATGTAGAAAAGAATTAGAGAGAAAATACATTTATTTAAGAGATAGATCGAGTTTTTCTCCACAACTGAGTGCAAACTTCAAATCTGCCTCCATTTTATTAGCAACGCCCAACTTCCAACGATCCAATCAATTCCCGAAGGACGAAATCAAGCCTCGCCCTACATTTTTTTCTAATTTCAGAAGCCGTTTCACTCGGATATACGTCACAATAAGGAGAAAAAGACGATCTCAACTTCCGTTTCATGCCGACTTTAAGTATTAGGAGTTAAACTATATTCTGTAAACTTACCTGCTCCTTGTTAAAGGGATAGTTCACCCAAAAATGAATTATGTTTTTCTGCTTACCCCCAGGGCATACAAGATGTAGGTGACTTTTCTTCAGTAGAACACAAATTAAGATTTTTAACTCAACTGTTGTAGTGTGCCAGTCGTATAATGCATGTCAATGGGGTCAAATTATACGAGAGTAAAAAAAACATGCACAGACAACTTCAAATTAAACCCTGCAGCTCGTGACGATACATTGATGTCTTCAGATAGATAGATAGATTCTTTATTGTCATTACACATGTACAAGTACAATGCAACAAAATGTGTTTGGAGCAAGCCTCCGGGCCGCAGCTATTTAAAGCGCCGCCACACGCTCTCCAGAAAATGCAGTTTTGCAAAGCATACACACATGCAAAAACACAATAATAACATAACACAGTACACGTGGCCATGTGATAACATTTTTGTTTAGACTGAGTAAGGGAGAAAGGGAGAGGCAGACCGATGGACTGTGGCTGGGATGGGGGTGGGGTCTATATGATGCGATTAAGAGTCTGAGCTTGTGTTGTAGGAGAATGTTAGCCATAACTTAAGATGTTTTCAAGTTCAGTTCAGTGGCTTGTCCTTGAAGGGAGATATGGCAGTGCACAGGGAATGATAGCAACACCCAAGCGGACCTTCCAACCGAGAGAGATAGGGACAAGTTGGACGGTGAGGTGGGGGAAGGAGGATCAATATCCTAATCCATTTAGTTGATCTACGGTAATTTGTCCGGATCATAATCAATCAATCAATCAGTTCTGATCCTCAGCGTCACTGGCGATCAATACCATTTCCAGTATTTTCAGGAGTCCGGCAAACAGGGGGTCAAGAAAAAAGAGCAAGCGCTAGAGCAGAGCGGGAGCAGATAGAAGGCACGTCTGGCCTGTATGAGAACAGGAAGTAGATCAGACACAAAACATTCAGTTTGTGTGAGAAACCGAACAGTATTTATATAATTTTTTACCTCAAATGCAACACTATGTCCAACAGCCTTGAACGCGCATCACTTCCGGTAAGGGAGGTCAATGTACACGATATGGCGTAGAGATATGCGCGAGAGATCACTTCCGGCGCTTGTATCCCATTGAGATACGCCGTATCGTGTACATTTGACCACACTCAACAGAAGTGATGGGGCATTCAAGACTGGTGGACAGTGTTGTATTTGAGGTAAAAAATAATATAAATACTGTTCGGCTTCTCGCACAAACCGATTGTTTCGTGTCTTAAGACATCAATATGTCGTCACGAGCCGCAGAGCTTAATTTGAAGTTGTCTGTGCATGTTTTTTTTTTTTAACTCTCATAGAATTTGACCCCATTCACATGCATTATATGACTGAGAGACGGCGACGGTTGGAGTTTAAAATCTTAATTTGTGTTCTACTGAAGAAACAAAGACACCTACATCATGGATGCCCTGAGGGTAAGCAGATAAATGTCAAATTTTCATTTTTGGGTGAAATATCCATTTAAGACACATAGGTAATCTTAGTATTACCTATAAAGGATGTAATGTATTATATAATTTATTACTGATGCTCAGTATAGTCATGTTAGTCTGAGATGCAAGGTGAGATGCCAAGGTGACCTATGGTCCATGGAATTAGCAGATCGCTTAGCTCTGAGTGGGTTAGATATGGAAATAAACAATTGATTTTGAAGCATATGAAAGCCATCACCACCAGGGGCCCATTTCAATAAAGAGGTTCAACCACAAACTTGAACTCTGAGTTGACTTACCCTGAGATGGGAAACTGAGTTTTTAGTTTCAGAATAGCTGAATTGAATTAGAGTCAGTCTACTCAGAGTTGAGTTAGTTCAATCAACTCTGAGTAGACTGACTCTGAGTTAAGCGCATGCGCCATGACTATGAAAAGCCATGATCAATGGAGCTCCCAAATTGAGATTCACCATGGCAACAGCACCCATCAACTTTGACTTTACAAACATTTGAGATAATAAATATAATTCAGTGTTTATTTCACTGTGAAGCATCTTTCCCCACATAGTCTAATGCTCTTTTCTCATAACTAAATGTTTTCTGATCCAACCTGTTACATTTCTTTATAGGGTAATGAAATTAACATTTTACTTCTGCTCAGGCCAGCCAAACACCAGCAACACTGAGATGGAGATGGAAAAAGAATATTAAAATTCAACAGGAAAAATAATAAGGTATTTGTAGGAAACTGTTGGGGTAACCGCCTAGGACCCAGGACCAGTAGTGAAAAATGAAGACCAATACAGGAGTCAGGAGTTAGATTAATTCAAGAAAAATGTACTGAAGAATAGTTTGCAGTTTCATCAGCAGAATCCAGCTCACAAGGAGTTCGTAGGCCGCACGCCCTCTAACAGTCTCCCCGCCTCCGCCTAACGTACATATAATTTCTGAACAGTTATACTGTTTTCAAGGTCTAGCTATGTCATTACTGCCATGTTGAATGATTCTGATTGGCAGAGAAAATGCACAGTCATGGTAAATTTCCACACAAGGATAGATAGCAGAGCATATCACTAAACTGGGTAGACTAGTTGTGTCCCATGACTAGATTTAGATCACAATGACCCAGGAGGTCATAGAAAGGCATCTTCAGGTCTGGTGTCGTGTGCAGAAAACGTCCATCTTCAATATTGGACCTGCACCGATCATGCAACGCACACACAAAAGCACTAGGGTATATCGCACTCTAGTTAGTGTCAGTGGATCCTGACATTTATCAAAAGAACAGCCAATACCTAAACAAAGATGCAGCCATCGCTCTCCTTCGCCAGAGAGAGACATACAAACTAGATATTCTTTTATTCTTTAAGGACTGAATATATGAACATTGAGAAGGATAGGTGTATAAAAGAAGAGACACAGGTATCTGACCTGCCCCTTCAAAATAAATATGACCATAGAAATTGTGAGTAATTTGTGTTTATTTGAACAGCTTTGGTGGTGGTGGTGGTGGTGGTGGTATGGCATATATCTCAGACTACCCATCCATCTGACATCCTTCCATTCTATACAATAATCTGTTTTCAGAAAGTGCGATGATAGGAATATGCGTGTCATCAATGAACCCAACCACTGGAAATCCTACAGGAAATTGTAATTGTTAGATTACTACTTCTATAGAGTTTTTTCAAGTGAACGTCAGGATCCTTTATAAAAGGACACACCTTTTTTGTCACTTTGACGGTGTCCTCATGATGAAATATGAGCAATGAATGAATGTTCCTGCAAAGAATGCTTTTCTTACTTTGTCTTTTTTTATCTTGTAGTTTCCAGTCAAATTATGTAAAGATTCTTAACCCTTAAAGGGTAACTTCAGTGATTTAGCATTAGGCTTTGTATCAGTAGAAACCCCTTAGTATATTTGAATTATGGTACTTTCCCCCCTCATATCCCCCCGAGACGAGAGAATTTATGCATTTTATTTCTGGAAAAAATCCTCCGATGACGCAAATATTGTCATTTTGCGTCATTGGAGGATTTTTTGGCCAGAGCCTAAAAACTATAGCCAGTAGATGGAGCTGTTCCACATGTTTTCAACCTGCCCACAGGGGAGAGATCTCCCTCTCAGAATGTAAATGTGCTCGGACTCGGACATTCATAACCGGAGAGGCGTAGAGCAAAGTGAATGTTTAAACTTTTCAATGAATTCCTATGAAAGTTTAGCTTTTCATATGTGATCAAAAAACGCTCCAGACTGGACATGCGCTGAGAATGACTGTTGCGCTTATCTCAGCTCTTACTTCCCTCTTGTGCTGAATTAAATCTGACTCCTGTCCTGTGACTTTCGTTCGGTTCACTCACACTTTATTGAAAATATACGTTCAGTTTTTAATTGTAGTGTTTATTCTCTAACTGAACAAAATTATTGTATTATTATGAAGATCAAAATGAAGGTGGGGACGGTGTAGGGAGTGGCCTCATAGGGCAGCGAAGCAAGTGCATTCTGGGAGTTGTTGTCTTTCATCCACATGAGACAAAAATAAATTTTCTGTCTTTTCTCAGTCTAGAAGGCACCAAATTAAAAAATAATTTCACATTTCTACTACATAAATGACACAGTTTAAATACACATTCATCTTCCCAGCACTGAAGTGCCCCTTTAATCACTCCTCAAGTAGGGTTTGATCCTTGGGGTCAGATAGACAGAGCGACTGCATAAGGGAATATACATTTTTTACATGGCAAACTATATATAATTTTTTTATTTACTTCTCAACTATACATTTATGCTGTGTTTTTTGTGGATATTTGGTAGTGTTTTACCTATTTACTGCACAATTACTTAACTACTCCATAAATTGGCTCATGAAAAAATATTTTATGAAAGAAATCACTTAAATGATGATCTTAATTTAATCTAAATTGTTTTTGGACGTTGCTCTATGTGTTAGGGATAGAATAGTGCCTGTTCGTGAATATCTACAGGTTTGTGGAAAAACTTTAGGAATTATAGTTAAGGAACTAAATTAAATGATTTTTTCTTATTTTGCAAATTACCTGCCAGATGGGGTTTCTGTTTGCATTAGGATAATTTTTCTTAGCCAAGTGGCAGATCATTTTACTTGTTTTGAGTAAAATGTGCTTACTCTAAATTTTAGATTTAGATTTAATTTATAAATTCAGATATTTGTAGGCTACTTGAAATGAGACAAATATACTCAGTAAGAAAAGCATTTGTGCAGAGTGAATGAACAAATTAAGTATTTAAACAGCACTGATGCTTTAAAAGGAGGGAGGAGACTGACACTGGGTTTACCAAAGAAAACCTGCTCCTGACCAGGTTAGGTTCACAGAGTGAGTTACCATGGTAACTGACTCTGAGTATAAGTTACCTCTCTTTCAGAAACTGGCTTGACTGACCCTGCTTTCTCAGGTTTGACATACCTCCCATTCTGAAACAGAAAACTCATAACATACTAAGAGCTTTCACTTAACCTCCTTTTTGAAACGGGCCCCAGTAGTTTGAATTAGGAATGTACCTTTGGAATTACGAGAGAGTTTACGGAGCATACCTGATGGTTTGAGCATCGCATTTTATATAGGATTCAAATGCTGAAGACAACCATCTTGACCATCATGGAATCCTGCTTTCAGCTACCATTGTAGCAGCACATAATCCTGTATTAATATCTGGTATACCGATGAGATGGTCTGCAGTTCTGTAGGACTGTCACTAGGGATGGGCATTTCAAGCAAAAATAATATTCGAAGATCGCTGGGAATTATACGAATTTTATTCGAAAATCGCAACTCCTCCCCCGCACGCAAAGTAATGTAAAGGCTACACGCATATAAACAGAGAGAGAGGGAGAGAGACCATTCACACTCTCAATCTGTATGATAACAAACTGTTTAATTCATTAGGGAATAGGCTATATCAACTCAAGCCATATAATTATTGTAACATGCTGAAACATATGACTGTTATTTGACATCGCCCCAAGTTACCGTAACCGTTAAATGCCTGAAGTCTACAGTGTGCGCGTGAGGCGATGTGTTCTTCTTCTGTTGTCTCAGGGTGTTTTTACTCTGGCAGTTTAGTTTGAAATGGAGCATGGTTCGCATGAAAAATTGCTAATGTGAAAGCTTACATACAGAGCTTGGTGTGCACTGAGGTATCGAACCCGAGAACACACAACCGGAGTTCGGTTGCACTCGGAGCTGTGCCGCGATTCACGTGACTGTGCGAACAACACTCGGGTGTGCACTTGATCAGGAAGAAAAGTAACCAGCGCATTCGTTTTAGCCGATTGCAATGTCATTAGTTCAATAACACACATGTAAGTGATGATAGTGTTGATGATTTACCTGAGATACAATCGCGAGAGCGAGCCTGCAGTGTATTCGCGCATAAAGTGCAATCAGGGCAGCAAATTAATGGCAATTCACCATCTCCTCAAAAGAGTCTGTTTGCAAGCAGCAAAGCCGCCTTCCAGCGACACACATACGGTAAACCCAAGTGTTGTTTACTCCGCTGCACATAATAGCACCAAATTAATTTAAAAAAGCCCAATATATTTGACCCGCGTTCTGTTTACTATCATGCCCGTGCAAGTTTTTGTGATGACGTTAGATGAATGCAAACGCACTAGGGTTCAAGTTGAGTGTGAAACCAGACCAACACTGCGGAGGCGGAGGGAAGAATCACGCTCGGACCGCAGCAAACGTGCCCAGAATAAAACACCCTGAGAGCTGACTGACAGCTTTAGGTGCGTTATTGGCAGCGCCTCCCTCTGGTTACATGAACGCGTCACCACCACACCGAAAACATGGGGATTTTTTTGAGGACGATAATCGCACAAACTATTCGATATTCTATAATTAAATCAACTATCGAATATTCGAAAATCGCGACCCATCCCTAACTGTCACTAGGTGAGTTTAAACCACCTTCTTGATATGGGAGACCCGTTGGTGAGTATGAAAAGTGAAGAATGATTAGGGGAGCAGGGATGTGCTTTTAGATATTTTCTTTACATAGGGACAAAGGCCACTCAGACAAAGCCATAGGCCACATAGAGATGAAGGCTACGATAGGCCACCTGGACAGAGACCACGTAAGGCCACAGACAATTTCATGAAAGGCTGTAGAGACTAACGAAAATAGGATTGATGAATAGTAATGAATGAGAAAAACATACCACCACCACCAGTATTTGCCTGAAGATTACAACTTGAAAGTTGCTGAGCATTGAAGTTATTTTGAGTCAGATCTTGCTTGTAACTAGAATGCTGAGGATGACAATGTACACAGCACCTTAATAGAGGATGCCGACTCGTAGCTGCACCAATCCAAAAGAATGTAGGTAAACCATGGTACTCACTGTAAATCAGGGCCGTGCACAGACCTTTTGAGGGGCATGTGCTGAAACTGAAAAAGGGCACCCCCTCTGTTCACCCACCCCTAACACTTTATTATCAAACACACATTACATGCTTTAATTTCACTTTTTTAGTATTTTCTTTATTTTTATTGAGAAAAAAAAGAAAAGAAAGGCTTTTCGAATTTCTGTGTGATGGGAAAATTAAGTAGCAAGTTCGGCAAAACGCGGATTCGAACCGTGATCAATTTGCGTCCAAACTATGCGCTTTACCCCTATCAAAGATATAATTAACATAGTGTCTTCTGCAATATTGAGCGACCCAATCAGACCTTCAGTGAAAAAGACGGCCTAATGACAACATTACTGGAACCATATTTAACTACATTATACACAGTTTTGCCACAGTTACTTTGAAAAAGTAATCTCATTACTGATTACTCCTTTAAAAAGTAACTTAGTTACTTTACAGAATACTTGATTTTAAAAGTAACTAAGCTAGATTACAAGTTACTTTATTAGTTACATTCAGCAGTTGCCGACAACACCCCTGCCATCTGAAATGACAACCGTTTTTGGCAACACTCACTTTATTGGAAGTGCATTTTTAACAGTAACGTCAACAATGTATCTCCTGACATTTTATGTTGAAATTAAAAAATATTTCCTGAAAAAAAAGACATGTTTTAATAAAGACGGTCTTTCTTGACTTCACTTAATATAAATACTCTCCCCGAGATGCAAGAAGAAAGCAAAAATATATATTTTTACTAAGGAAAATTACTAAAATAGTAACTCACAGAGACTTGGATAAATTACTTTAATCTGATTACTGGTTTAGAAATAGTTAGATTACTCGTTACTGGAAAAAAGTACTCAGATTAGAGTCTGGCATCACTGGTTATACATGCGGAGACTAGCAGAGAGTATAGAATACTAGACTCAAAAATTAGCTATAGATAGCCTATACACTCTAAAAAAAAAAAGGTTCTATATGGCACCAAAAATGGTTCTTCGTCGTAATCATAGGGGAACCACTTTTGCTGCTATAGCACCAACATGTTCTGTATATGGTAGTGGTGCTATATAGCACCTTAGTCAAAGAACCGGTGAAGAACCTCTGAAGAACCGCTGAAGAACCACTGAAGCACCAAAATTGGTGCTATATAGTAGAGGGCTGCATTGGGATTGAGTCCCGCCGGGTCCCGCGGGACCCAATGCAAATCTCGCGGGAGCGGGCGGTTTGAATTTTGCTGCGGGCGGGAATGGGCGGCTAAAGAAAACACCGCGGGAATCGGTGGGATAGGGAGGTTGCCTAACGACATGATGGAGAAGATGTCAATAGATGATGTAGAAAAGAACCTCAAACGAGGTATTTACAGCACAAAAGCTAAGCAAGGAAAGTCTGACATTTGGAGAAGTTTCTCAATTGTTTTAAATTGTTTTGGTAGGCAAAATCATGCGGTATAACGTTATATGTATCCACATATTGCGCAGCTGGCAAATACATAGCTACTTGATCATACCTCACCAAAACGCTCAGCACTCCCTGCAGGTCAAGTTGACTGTTTGGTGTTTTTGACAAACAATACATAGAAGTTTAGTTAGTGGAAATGGATTGTTTTTTAAATGTCCGTTTGCTATTTTGTGTTCACATTACGTTCTGTTGAAGCATGTTTTCTCAGGTTCCCTTTCAGTCGGTCACGTTCGACATACGTCTGAACTGACCGACGAATTGGGATCTGTTTTCTGTTTCTCAATCTGTTTTTCTGTTTTCTGTTTTGCAAAGCAGTCTATTTTTATGTGCAAAGTTTTTGATAAAAACGAAATTATATTGTATTGTGTGTTTTGTCTTTTTTTTTTTTTTTTTTTTACATGCAGGCCAGGGAAACGAAACAAACAACCCCATGAATCTCTTTAATAATATCAATACAAATACGTGTTTTTTTTTTCCTGCGGGACGGGAGAAGACACAAAATCAATGCATCTCTATTGTTGTGCGGGAATAAATTCTCAGAGTTTTGCGGGTGCGGGCGGGAGTGTAACACATACGTTGCGGGAGCGGGCGGTAATGGTCAGAAATTCGGCGGGTGCGGGCGGGAGCGGGATGAAGAAAACAGTCCCGCGCAGGGCTCTACTATATAGCACTTAAAAAGGTTCCCCTATGATTACGAGCCAAGAACCATTTTTGGTGCCATATAGAACCTTTTTTTTTAGAGTGTAGTTAATATGTGCATATATCTACAACGTAAATTAATTAAACATGCGACCATAATATTATCAAATGTTAACAAATTAATTGTATTAGCAATCATAAATCAAAGAACACATTTGACCTAGATGACGAGGTCGCTTTGTGTAAGTTCCAGTACGAAAGAGCGCGGGCTTTGCTTATTTATTATTTTTTCGGTGGCAAAAACAAATTAAATGTGGTTGTATTACTTATATTATTAGCATTTTACAAAAGTCAAACTCAAATGCAGTTACCAAAACCATTTTATTGAAGCAGGAACAAAAAAACACTACCACCAAAAAAGGGCACTTCGGAGGCTAAGGGCAAAAAGGGCATGTGCTCTGCACAGGTTGAGCCCTACCTGTGCACGTGCCTGCTGTAAATTAAGAAAACGAGATTGTAGGAGCCATATATTTTCACCTTTTACATAGGTTAATTTAGCTATTACTTATTTTAGCCACTTGGGAGAGTATTGCACTAGGTGTGGCACTTCACTGGGAGTTAGGTATATTTACAGGTGTGGCAATCAGTTAGGGAAGGTGTGGATGGCGGAGAACACACAGTTCTTAACGTAGACGTGAGCACCCACTCCACCGACAGCACAACAGCACTTTATTAATCAGCACTGAGTGAAGTATCATTTTATGTAAAATACCTTTTCTACCTTTACAATTAACAGGAACACCACCCAAAGAGAGCTAATGCCTGGATGAAGGATCATCAAGGCAGAATTTTATTTTTGGTCTGGCCTGGGCAAAAGTGAGCGGGCACTTTCACACGCGCAGGTGTCACTATCACTGTCAACATAAACCAAAACTGCAGCTACAACCTGTCCACATACAAAACATGGGCAGCGGTTAAATGTTAGACACTTACTTTCCACTTCTTCATTTTTAATTGAAAATAAACACCTTTCCGATCTGATATGTGATGAGAAAAGGAAATACGGCGAGTTCGGATTTGAACCTCAGGTCGAATTGCATCAAAACTCAGTGTCTTGCGTCTTACCCCTACACTATCACGACTGACAGATACCAATGGCGTGTTCCCGGGCTGTACAGAATTAACGCTTGGAATTTAAAAGTCTTACCGTTAGCTACTTGTGGCCTGATGGATGGGTTCTCTCCCGCGTTAATGTAAGTTTTTAAAAGTCTTTTTTATAGAATTTTGCATCGCTGCTGTTTATCTATCACACAACTGCAAATTATAGGCTAAGTGAATAGGTAAACACACTTCATGAACTCACAGGTGCGAGCCGCGTGACATGCATGAGACAGCCTGACACCTAATTGCCTAACACAGCTGTCAATCAAACTCATCAAGCATTATGCAAAAACCATAGACTGTAAAAAATCACATTTTATTTATTTCAGTATTTGAGATGTTTTAATAATTTTGTAATTACGTTAAAATAATTTAAACAACTGTTATTTAACAAATATTATTGTATTTGTATAATAAACTGGGGGTGGGGGCCTAGTCATCATAGTGAGCGGGCCTGTGCCCGTCAGGCCCGCCCGCTGGCTACGCCCCTGGCTGTCAGTGATGAACTTCAGCGCCTTCTTGACTTGGGTGTTAATGAACGAGTGGATACATCGCAGTGGATTTCTCCAATTGTAGTAGTTCAGAAGAAGACTGTTGGTATTTGCATGTGTGTAGATCTGCGAGAACCCAACAAAGCTGTTGTTGCGGAAAGTTATCTTTTGGCCCATATTGATGAGATGATGTCTATGCTGCGTGGAGCAAATGTCTTTTCTACAATTGATTTAGAGAATGCTTACTTCCAGCTTTTGTTACATGAAGGAAGTCGTGATCTAACTGCATTTATCACCAATGAAGGGATAGTCAGATTCTGACGAGTACCTTATGGACTTGCTTCAGCTCCATCTGCATTTCAGAAAATGCTAGCAACTATAGGTCGACGATAGTGGATTTTACCGATACGAATAACAAGGTTGGACCACACTTGCTGATAACGATTAATCGACCGATATTTTTTTTTTTATGGATACTGGATTAAAAAAAAACAAAGAAAAGAAAGAAAAATATATATATATTTTTTTAAAAAACGCACGGAACCATGAACATGTGCTAAATTACATATACGTGTGTACACATATGTAAATATGAATATATTAAAACGAGAAGGTCTAACAGAACAAATTCTACAGAAAATAATTTAAACATTAAAATAATATTGTAAATAAATGTTTCTTTAGCTATAACCTAGACAAATGTATGTAAATGTCATAGGTAACATACTGCAAGTCCCATTTGTTAACAAGGATGTATTAGCTTATTTAGCTAGCTTACATGAACTAAATACATCATGCAATATACATTTTACAACATGTATTAATATTTGAGCAATACCTTGATCATTCGTGTTAGTTCATAGTGCATTAACTAAGGTTAATAGATAAAACTAACATTGAATAATACTTCTACAGCATTTATTAACCTTAATTAATGTTACAAATAGAATATTATTGTAAAGTGTTATCATTTCATCTAAATCCAAACAGTCTTCTTTTTTAGAACACGGCGATTATCAAAATAACAAAATATGTATTGAAATTGAATGCGTTTCTGATTTGTATATTATTTTTTTGTCGTCTGCATTATGATACAGTTTGCTTTCTCACATCACTAGGCTAGTTGTTACATTGTTTTAACTGCTTGAGGTACAGCATCTAATCAACAAATTAATTACTTAATTACAAATTAATTATTAATTAATTACTATTTGGCAACATGTACTGAAGTGCTCTGTATTCATACCATTTCGCTGTCGATGTTTTAAACGCACATCTGATGTGTCAGCGCTCTCTGTGCAGCGTGCAGCCTCACGTGCCAATATAAACAACAAGTCAGTGATAGTTGTTATTTCACCTCGAGGCGAGATATATCCAGCTGCAGCCCCACAGCACCGCAGTCAGGCCCGTCGCAAGGGGGGTGCGAGGCCCTGTGCGAACGTAATGTGCGAGGCCCATGGGTATATTAACGGGGGTATACTGTTTCTATAGTGATGTATTATTAGTTGTTTATGTGGATATTTAAGGGGAAAAATAAAATAAATTCAGTTTAACAGCATTAGGTTCAAGAAGTTAAACTGTAGGCTACCTGAACTGCGCAGTGCACACATTTTGACGTTTAAATGTTGTAAATTATGAATGGGTCAAACGCGTTTGCAAAATGGCCTGAATCCACTTGAATGAGTTTAGACTGCTCTCTCACTGAATCATCTGAAGCCATTTCTCAGTCAGTAAAATAAACAGACAGTACTGAGAGAACAACCAGCTCTGTTGTTCAGTTGTTTTCCTCTGTGAATATGCGCTAAATGGATGTTTGACTATTTAATTGCTTATTGCAGTTTTCATATTTAAAAACGTTTAAAACGTCTAGAGATGGAGTAGCCTATAGGCTTTACTCGTTCTGCGGCACTGATGCTCCGAAAGGTGCGTAATAGTTAGGTTATATGGTTATTTAACTTTATATTGTTAAATAAAAAACCTTTTGTGCGTACGTCAGCTGAAATGCAGGCGTCCTGCTTTCTCCGTCTATGCAATAAATGCACATCCTTCAATGAGCGCGCGTTTCTATAGCCTATTTACTTGAACTTCTTAGGTAGCGAAATATCTATGGTTTAACCCATTTCAGAGGCAGCCAAAATCAAATTTGAATGGACTGATTAAAGCTCTCTACGAACTTGAGGTGCGATGCCCGCTGACTGACATATATGTGCATGAATCACTGTCACGCGCGTTAATCACTGTCTCACGCAAAGAGAAATATTGTAGCCTATAGTTACTGCATAGCCTAATACATTTTTAACAAGCAGAATAATTCAGCATTATGACACATTTTTTTGCTGTGTCTTTTTAACTATTATAGGATTTTGAAGGACAAAAACATTCGGTTTTTACATCAAGTCAGCTGTCACTTTACTTTGCGAGGCCCTGGTGAGGCGCGAGGCCCTGTGCGGTCGCACACTTGGCACAGCCCTTGCGACGGTACTGACCGCAGTTTCCGAACAACAGTTTCAGAACCGCAGCCACAGAACCGGAACTTAGGGGCGGGGCTTAAACAGTCATAGTTGCGCTACCCATACACGTGATTTTCTTATGTTGAATATAAGCTGTTTTCACATGGATTTTGTCATATAATCAAATAATATGCATATCATGATGTACAATGATCAACATTTTAAAACATAGCCTTTGATCATGCTTAATGTCAATGAATGGATACAAACACCAACATGTTGTATACCAACAAATACCACCAACATGTTAACAATATGGAACCGTGTCTTGGACCACTGTTACTCTCCCTTCCGGGAT
This sequence comes from Romanogobio albipinnatus, assembly GCA_023566225.1. Taxonomy (NCBI): domain Eukaryota; kingdom Metazoa; phylum Chordata; class Actinopteri; order Cypriniformes; family Gobionidae; genus Romanogobio; species Romanogobio albipinnatus. The sequence continues at coordinate 20,679,832 of CM042242.1, forward strand.
GGCTACAAGTCCCTCCCGCGCCCACCATTTGGCAAATCGGACCACTCTTCCATTCTCCTTCTGCCCGCATACAGGCAGAGACTGAAACAGGAAGCACCCGCCCTCAGAACCATCCAGTGCTGGTCGGACCAATCAGACTCTATGCTACAAGACTGTTTTGATCACGCGGACTGTGAGATGTTCCGTTCGGCCTCTGATGACGACATCGAGGTCTACGCTGATAGCGTAACGTGTTTCATCAGGAAGTACGTAGAAGAAGTTGTTCCGACCAAAACAATTTGGCTGTATCGTAACCAGAAGCCTTGGCTAAATGGGGATGTTCGCGCGGCACTCAATGCGCGGACCTCCACTTTTAACTCCGGTAATGCGGAGGAGCATAAACAAGCAAGTTATGCCCTCCGGAAAACCATCAGAGCAGCAAAACGCCAGTACAGGGACAAGATTGAAGGGCAGTTCAACACCACCGACTCCAGAAGCATGTGGCGGGGAATTAACACCATCACAGACTATAAAGGGAACACAAACTCCATCGTGAACACCGCTGCCTCTCTCCCGGATGAGCTCAACACCTTTTATGCTCGCTTTGAGGGAACTAATACCACCCTCGCGGAGAGAGAGCTCGTGGCTGAAGATGCAGAGGTTAGTTCACTCTCTGTATCTGTAGCGGATGTAACCCGATCCTTCCGGCGGGTGAACATCCGTAAAGCCGTGGGTCCAGACGGCATTCCGGGCCGCGTCATCAGAGCGTGCGCGAACCAACTGGCTGGAGTTTTCACAGACATTTTTAACCTGTCCCTCTCCCTGTCTATGGTCACCACATGCTTCAAAACGTCCACCATTGTGCCTGTACCGAAGCAGTCAAAAACCACCTGTTTAAACGACTGGCGTCCTGTTGCTCTGACCCCCATCATCAGCAAATGCTTTGAGAGACTAATCAGAAACCACATCTGCTCTGTTCTCTCTCCCTCACTGGACCCACTGCAGTTTGCATACCGCAAAAACCGCTCCACTGATGATGCCATTTCATCAACAATACACACTGCTCTCTCCCACCTGGAAAAGAGGAACACATATGTGAGAATGCTGTTTGTAGACTACAGCTCAGCATTCAACACCATTGTGCCCTCCATACTTGACATGAAACTCCGGGCTCTAGGCTTAAACAGCTTGCTATGCAGCTGGATCCTGGACTTCCTGTCAAACAGACGCCAGGTGGTCAGAATGGGCAGTAACATCTCCTCATCACTGACTCTCAACACTGGAGCCCCTCAGGGCTGTGTTCTCAGCCCACTCCTGTACTCCTTGTACACACATGACTGTGTGGCAACCCACAGCTCCAATACCATCATCAAGTTTGCTGACGATACGACGGTGGTAGGTCTCATCACTGACAATGATGAAACGGCCTACAGAGAGGAGGTGCACACTCTGACACGATGGTGTCAGGAGCACAACCTCTCCCTCAACGTCAGCAAGACCAAGGAGCTGGTGGTCGACTTCAGGAGGAATGAGAGAGAACACCGCCCCATCACCATCGATGGAGCACCTGTGGAGAGAGTCAGCAGCTTCAAGTTCCTCGGTGTCCACATCACAGAGGAACTCTCATGGTCCGTCCACACCGAGGCCGTTGTGAAGAAGGCTCATCAGCGCCTTTTCTTCCTGCGACGGCTGAGGAGGTTTGGAATGAACCGCCACATCCTCACACACTTCTACACCAGCACCATAGAGAGCCTGCTGACTGGCTGCATCACCACCTGGTACGGCAACAGTACCGCCCACAGCCGCAAAGCCCTGCAAAGGGTAGTGCGCACGGCCAGCTGCATCATCGGAGGTGAGCTTCCCTCCCTCCAGGACATTTATGCCAGGCGGTGTGTGAAGAGAGCTCAGAGGATCATCAGAGACTCTAGCCACCCGAGCCATGGGCTGCTCTCACTGCTGCCATCAGGCAGGCGGTACCGCAGCATCAGAACATGCACCAGCCGACTCCAGAACAGCTTCTTCCCACAAGCAATTAGACTCCTTAACTCTTGATCCATCAGTTCATAACACACACTGGACAGAATATCACTCAGCACAACCCACTGTAGATACACACACATTATATACACATTTATTTATCATATAGCATCTATTGTACATTGGATCTCTATTGTGATTAATATTGTATACTGTACATTGTATATTATTATTATAGCTTAATGTATATTGTTTAATGTATGTTTAGTGTACATTGTTTAAAGTATATGTATATTGTAAGTATGTGTATATTGTTTAAAGCTGTGAGAACTACACTCACATTGTGTAAATTATTTATTGTTTATTGTAGAGTTTACTGTGCTGTGAGTAATTGTGGGCGCATCAGATGTGTAATCTGATGTTGCTTTAAATGTTGTACATGTCATGTCATGACTGCTATGTTGCTCGGAACTGCACCTAAGAATTTCACCTACTGTTGCACTTGTGTATATGGTTGTGTGACAAGTGATTTGATTTGATTGATTGACACAGTAGTTTACTTCATGGATACAGGCTACAACTATACACCGTTTTTATTTTAAAAACAAAAAATTAATAAATGTGTAACATGTTGTACAGTGTTTCCCATTTGAATGTATACACTACCGGTCAAAAGTTTTACAATGGTAAGATTTTTAAATGTTTTTTATTTTTCCCAGTGTTCTTGAGTTAAGTATCTGTAATCTGTAAAAAAAGAGAGAGGAGAACACCTTAACGCACCCCACTCAGGATCAAGTACCAGACTGACCAGGTCTAAAATCCAAACGTGAGAGGGCCAGCGAGAGGTGGCATGACAATACATGACAACATTTAAGAACCGTTTGAGCACCAGGAACACTGCTAGCAACTCCAAACGATGTATGTGCCAACCACGATGCATTTCGCTCATACACAAAAGGTAGGCGTCCCTGATAGACTGCCCCTGTAAGGGATGCGTCCATCGTGATCGTCCTGTGATGACAACATGCCCCTAACTGGACTCCTCTGCGGAGCAGCGGGAGCTTCGTCCATGGATGCAGAGCATGAAGCCCCTGCGTGTAACCAGGACTTTGCAAAAGGTTGGCAATGGGACGAGATCTCCTGACTCTTGGTCCATCATTGGAATGGTCTCATGTGGAGCAGGTCCGACTGACTACAGACGCTGTTACCATAAGGTCCATCAGCCTGTAGCAAAGGCCAACGTGGACTAAGCAGCTTGCCTGAAATGACTTAAACTTGCCTTGAAATTACAGTCTTTTAGCGAATGAAAGCTTGCAGGAGACTAACGTGCCCGCATCACACCAGAATCTAGATCCATACCCAGGAAGTTGTCTACTGACTTGCTAGCAAATCATTTCTGATGGTTTATGCATAAACCTAAGTCTCGATGAACTACCGCCAAATCCTTGAGCTAATATCAGCCAATCGTCCAGGTAGTTCAAAATCTGGACGCAATGGGGCCAGAGCAGCATCCATACCATTTGTGAAAGTCTGAAGAGCTAAGGCTAGTCCAAATGGAAGGACATGGTACTGGTAAGCTTTACCTTTGAAAGTAAACCTGAGGAACTTCCTGTGTCTCTTGATGATCTGGATGTGGAAATACGCATCCTTTAGATCAATGGTTACAAACCAATCCCGGTTCGAATCGGAGACAGAATGGACTTTAACATCCGCATTTTGAATTTGCTCCCTCTGGGTGCAAGTTAAACGACGCAAGTCCAGAATCGGACGTAATCCAGCAACTTTTTTGGGCACCACAAATAACAGCTATAGAAGCCTGACTCTGCCTGAGAGGGTGGGTATCTCTTCCATAGTCCCTTTCTCCAAGAGAGACAATTTTCAGTCTCACAGCCGGGGCCTCCCAAAGGCAGGCGTCCCTACGCGGCCCAGCACTCTGCTAACAGTATTAACTGCTCTGTTTTTGGCACCTAGTATAGTGTGGGCGTCAATACATTTCCTAACCACAGAAAACCTCTGGCGTCTGTGGAAACAGGAAGCACATGTGGAGCTAATGAGTTCTCTGCCATAAGGTACCTGTATAGAACCCAGAGGCACAAGTGTGGCGGAGACCTCTAATACAGGAAACTGTTCGACTTCCTGGACGGGCTGACCCCCAGCATTGGGGTTTCTGAACGGCATCACAAATACGCAACGTGACCCCAGGGTTTTCGTCTGAACTCCGAAGGCTAGGACGCAGAGTATCTGAGATGGTGCTCATCAATGGGGCCCAACCTTAAACCGCCTGACATACTTATTGGCAGAACAGTTAAGGCAGGAGTCAGGGGGACATAGTGAGAGGCGAATGTGCTTGCGCGGTTCCGTCAAGCTCAGAAAAATCACCTGCATTGTCACGGTCTAACTGGTGGGTGAGTCCTAGGACCCAGTCTCTGCAAGGGGGTTCCATAGGTGATAGCTCGCCTCGCTGTATCTCACAGGAGCACTGAGGAAGAGGGCGAATGAGCTGGAGGTGGTTATCTGTTCAACCTCTCTGGACCTATGTGGGAAGAGTTAGCAAAACACAGCAGACTGTTTTACCACAGTAGTCACAGACCCTCCAGATTTCTGTCATAGAAATGGGGCGCTCTAACAAAGAAGACTCGCATTTCTCTGTGATGTCAGTGAGAATAAGCCAAAGGTGGCGCTCTACTGACATCATTCTCACCATGGCCTGCGCGGGTGATGTGCTTGGTAGCTCTCAGCGCCAAGTTAGTAGCCCGTCTGAGCTTCTTACAGCCTCAGAAGTATGCCTTTTAAGGATCCTATACGATTTGGAAGGCAGCAGGGGGCGTGGCTTCCACATTGAAGCCGAAGTAGGCACGAGATGGGCCGGGAGAGTCCCTTCAACAACTGGCATCATAGCATAACAAGGAGAAATTGATATTGAGCAACTGTTGTTGTCTCTCCAGGTTGCACATCACGCTCTAAGCGGGGCTCGAACCCGGGTCTTTCTGCATGGGAGTCGAACGCTCTAACAAGGAGGCTTATTCCTGATCCATCCATTTTTGAAAACAGTGGTGAAATCCGCACCACTTATGTAACGCGCGCCAGAAATGGCTGCTTGCAAGACCTCGAAACCTCGTGGTGGAGGTCTTGAAAGAAGAATGAAGCCTATGGGACTGTTTGGGGCGTGACTGGTGAATAAATCAATCGTCCAGATTCCGCCGGGACGGTTTTGCGTGGCCTCGCAGTCCCATTCCAGCTCAAGCTTATCTCAGCGCAAGTGCATATCGTCATGGACAAATAAACAGGGTTGTGCTGTCGCGGTTTCAAATGCGCGGACGCGACCGGAGGAGAGAGAGAGAGAGAGAAAGGGGGAAATCCATCTGCTCACTCTCCAAGTGCTTGCCGACGTCACCCCAAGCGTCTATCTCGTGCGGTGCCTCGCCAACCGAATAAGCGGAGAGGCGGGTGGGTCTCTTAATCATATCAAAAAAAGGGGCCACTGCCAAAAGAATCGGATACGAGCTTCTGGGTAGGCCGTGTTACGTCATGGACGAATAAACAGTAGTCGCTGTCGCGGTTTTAAATGTGTGGGTGCGACCGGGGAAGAGAGAGAGAGAAAGGGAGATATCCGTCTGCTCGCTCTCCGTGTGCTCGGCTCGCTGACGTCACCCCAAGCGTCTATCTTGTGTGGCGCCTTGGCAGCCGTAGTAATGGAGAGGCGGGGGTTAGACGCGGCCTATCTTACGATCTCAAAAACCAGAGAAAAAGAATCGAATCACGAGCTTCTGGTGTGGTCAGCGTTTCGTCATGGACGAATAGACAGTTGTCGCGGTTTCAAATGCGCGGATGCGACCGGGGAAGAGAGAGAGAAAGGAGATATCCGTCTGCTCACTCTCCATGTGCTCCAGATCGCCGACATCACCCCAAGCAGCCTCAGAAAATGGAGAGGCGGGGGTTAGACTAGAGCGGCGAGTCGAACGTACACTTTAGACGCAGGCGATCGCAGTGTCAACAGAGATACAGTAAGTGCGGTCTAAGCATGCTTAAGCATAGTACGCACCTGTACTGTGTTTCCCCTGCGATGAACCTGTCGATCCATCTCTTGCAGCTCATCGTGTCCGCTTAGAGGAGTAAAACTGCTCTGAAAAGGGTAGCTGTGAACACGAAAATCCGCTTTCCAACGAGCAACAGAAAATTAGCTTCCTGAAGGAATGAAATCTGATGATATGACGCCTAGCGCGTATATAAGCATACATGACGTATTTCTAAGGCGGCGCTAAGCATCACTAGCCAATCAGTTGGAGTGATGGTATAAGGGCTTCAGACATTGGTCACACTGAAGGCGTTCCCATAGCGACAGTCTCGCAGTGTTGAGAGAACCTATGAAAGGGAACTATAATTTCTGAACCTTCTCGCAGGTGTTGCTGTAGCGATCCGGTGCTCTAATACTAAATAATGACATCCTTACCTCAGATTTGACCATTTCCCGACACTAAAAGCATGAGTGAGACTGATATGGCAGGATGAAGGTCCTTCTTTTAAAATAATACACGGGAGTGTGTTTGTGTGTTGTAGGCCTATGCATTTCCAAACTGAGGAAGTTTACGTCTCACATCGTCAGCCTGCTGAAATGTTCCCATCTAAATGTGCATTCTGAATAATAAATATATTTCTAACCTGCCGCAGTCCAGTGCTCATCAAAGCTCCCTAAAAAACTATGAGCAAGTGTCCCAAAACAAAAGCTGTTTTCAACGCAAAGGGTGGTCACACAAACTGATTTGATTTAGTTAATAGAAGTTAATTGATCAAAAAAATTAACAGTCTACTTATGACATTATTTTTGAATGTCATAAGTAGACTCGACTTTACAGCATTTTTACCCAAGTGTCTAAGTACTGTAGCTTTACAGGAAGGTTTCTTCAAGCGTCTTGGAGACGCTGCCACAGTTCTTCTGGATTTAGTCTCAGTTTATTCTGTATCTTCATGTAATCCCAGACGGACTCGATGATGGTGAGATCAGATCTCTGTGTGGATCATAGCTCTGTTGTCAGACTCATTCTGCATACAAAAATCTCAATGGAATGGATTATTACAAATAATGGCTAAATGAATGTTTGAAAATGTAAACTGATATTACCTACTGACACACTATTACAAAATGTATAAATAACTGGCTTAACCATTTTTGGGGGTGTAAATACTAACGTGCCTAAGACTTTTGCACAGTACTGTATATATATATATATATATATATATATATATATATATATATATATATATATATATATATATATATATATATATATATATATATATATATATATATGTACACACACACATATATATATATATAGCCTATATATACAGTGAGGAAAATAAGTATTTGAACACCCTGCTATTTTGCAAGTTCTCCCACTTAGAAATCATGGAGGGGTCTGAAATTGTCATCGTAAGTGCATGTCCACTGTGAGAGACATAATCTAAAAAAAAAATCCAGAAATCACATTGTATGATTTTTTTAACTATTTATTTGTATGATACAGCTGCAAATAAGTATTTGAACACCTGAGAAAATCAATGTTAATATTTGGTAGCCTTTGTTTGCAATTACAGAGGTCAAACGTTTCCTGTAGTTTTTCACCAGGTTTGAACACACTGCAGGAGGGATTTTGGCCCACTCCTCCATACATATCTTCTCTAGATCAGTCAGGTTTCTGGCCTGTCGCTGAGAAACGATACTCGGTTACTTAACGTAACCTCGGTTCTCTCTAGAAGAGGGAACGAGTATTGAGTAAGTTCCTTACGCTACGGGAAAGTATTCTTTCTTCGAGATTTCTGAAAAACCCAAAATTATCCTTAATTTTGTAACTTTGTCAACGCAGTGCGGCAGCCTGGCAGACCATAGCAGGCTATTCCAGCGTGCTATTGGCTGCTCTGCTGGCAACTGCAGCAGCCTATCGGTGAGCCCGCGTGACGTGGCGACCAATGAGGGCGCTTCGCGCCCACCTGGCTTCATTTGCCTACAGGTGGGGCGTGGCCACGTGTATATAAGCAGGGCTCACATATTCGGTTTTCGTAGTTCTGAAGCGTAAAAGCCGGCGGGGCGCACGGCAAGGAACGCAATACTCGTTCCCTCTTCTAGAGAGAACCGAGGTTACGTTAAGTAACCGAGTATCGTTCTCTTACGAGAGGTTCTCTCGTATTGTGTAAGTTCCTTACGCTACGGGAACATATTGTCAACGCCGTGCGCGCCTCGCGTACAGCATATGTATCCCAGGGAACCGGGGACCATAACACTGCTCGGGCAGGGTGGCCGGTAAGGAGAACGGGCCACCACATATACAGACACTTCATTCGAACTGACGGGTGGTTACGACGGGTGGTTACAACACCCTGTCCCATGAATGAGGGAACGGCACCTGCCGGTCTCCTTCAAATTCACCACACCTTGTCTCATGAATGAGGGAACGGCAACGCCGGTCGCCTTCAAATTCACAATATCTTGTTATATGAGTGAGGTAACGGCACCGCCGGTCACCTTCAAACTCACAACAGCTCGTCTCGTAAATGAGGGAACGGCACCGCCGGTCTCCTTCAAATTCACATGAGCCTAGTACCGAACTTACTACCAGTATGTGAGCTATGTCTGCGCAGAATAACTGGGCAGAACCAACAGCCCTATTGAACTGATAACACTTTCGCCTGTAAGGCAGGAACTTCCAGATTGTAAAATCTCACGAACGTAGACGGGGAGGCCCAGCCTGCCGCCATACAGATATCGTGGATGGAAATCCCTCTGGCCCAAGCCCACGAAGAGGCCGTGCCTCTGGTGGAGTGTCCTCTGACACCTAGCGGGCACTGCAGGTGTTTGGAAGCGTATGCAGTTGCAATCGCGTCCACTATCCACCTGGACAGGGTCTTTTTCGAGGAGGCGAGACCTTTAGTGCGCCCACCAAACGAAACAAATAGCTGCTCAGAACGCCTGAAGGCGGCGGAGCGTGTGACATAAACCCTCAATGCCCTGACAGGGCAGAGGATATTGCCACCGTCCCCCTCGTCGGATGCTGGCAGAGCCGAGAGGGAGATAATCTGCGCCCTGAAGGGAGTGCCGATCGCTTTGGGGACATAACCATGCCTCGGTCTGAGAATGACCTTAGAGTCATTAGGACCGAACTCCATACACGTCGGGCTCACTGAGAGCGCGTGTAGATCCCCCACGCGTTTCACTGAAGCCAGAGCTATCAGGAACGCGTTTTTTAGCGAAAGGAACCTTGGTTCCACAGTCTCGAGCGGTTCAAAGGGATGAGCCTTCAGGGCCTCTAGGACCAAGGCCAGATCCCATATAGGAACCGATGGGGGCCGCGGGGGATTCATCCGTCTGGCTCCTCTGAGGAAACGGATGATGAGCTCGTTCCTCCCTAGCGTGCTACCTAGCGTCGTCTGAGTGAACGCTGCTATAGCCGCCACATACACTTTGAGCATGGAAGGGGACCTGCCCAGTTCCAAAAGCTCTTGGAGGAAGGAGAGCACCCGCTGGACCCCACATTGCTGTGGGTCCAATCCCTTGGAAACACACCACTCAGTGAACACCGACCACTTAGAACTATATAACCGCCTCGTCGAGGGGGCTCTAGAGTGTGAAATCGTGTTCATAACCCCTTCGGGCAGGTCAACGGGTATCCGTTGGTCACCCATACATGCAGAGACCATCGCTCTGGATGGGGATGCCAAACTGACCCTCCTGCTTGAGAGAGGAGGTCTGCTCTCAGCGGAACTGGCCAGGGGGGTGAGTGCGACAGCTTCACCAGCTCTGGGTACCAAATCTGGTTCTCCCAGCGCGGCGCTATAAGGAGCACCGGGCGGCGCATCTCCCTGATTTTCGCTATGACCTGGGGCAATAGGGAAATCGGCGGGAAAGCATACAGCGGGAGGCTGGGCCAAGGTTGGGACAGCGCATCCTCGCTTTTGGACAGAAACGTCGGGCAGCGGGCGTTCTCTTTTGTTGCAAAGAGGTCGAGCTCCGCTCTGCCGAATAGGCGCCATACCAGCTGGACTGTCTGGGGGTGCAGGGACCATTCCCCCGGGAGAATGAGGCCCCTGGACAGCTTGTCCGGGCCCACGTTGAGGTGGCCCGGTACGTGCGCAGCTCTCAGCGAGCGCAGCGAGCTGTGTGCCCACACGAGCAGGCGTTCTGTCAGATTGCCCAGACACCTGGACCTGACACCGCCCTGCCGGTTCACGTAGGACACCACTGTGGTATTGTCCGACCGGACCAACACGTGGTGTCCTCGTATAAGCGGGAGAAACTGCTTGAGCACGTTCTCCACCGCTATCATCTCCAAACGTTTATGTGTAGGAGCTTTTCCCCGCTCGACCAGAGGCCCGAGGCTGATCAGCCCTCGAAAACGGCGCCCCAACCCGTGGTGGAGGCGTCCGTCGAGATGACCTTGCGGTGTGAGATGGCTCCCATCGTCACTCCCCGCTGGTACCAGTCGGCTACTAACCAGGGCTCTAGGGCTGAAACGCAGCCCTGAGTCACTCTGATCCTGAAGCCTCCGGACGCCCAGGCTCTGTGAGGCACTCGGGCGTTTAACCAGCATTGCAGCGGGCGCATGCGCATTAAGCCCAGCTGGAGCACAGCTGCAGCTGAGGCCATACGTCCCAGCATCCTCTGAAAGAGCTTGAGAGGTGCGATTTTGCCCGGCCGGAAGTACGCAGCCATGCGCCGAACTTGGGGCGCGCGTTGGGGTGACAGGCGGGCTGACATTGCCACAGTGTCCAGATTCAAACCCAGAAATGAGGTTGATTGCGTGGGCACTAATGAGCTCTTGGTCCAATTGACCGTGAGCCCCAGGCTGTCCAGATGGCTGAGCAGCATTGCCCTGTGGGCGAGGAGCTCGGCCTCTGACTGCGCCAGGATGAGCCAATCGTCCAGATAATTCAGTACTCGCATCCCTCGACTTCTCAGAGGAGCGAGGGCCGCGTCCATACACTTCGTAAATGTACGGGGTGCTAGTGACAGGCCGAACGGAAGGACGGTGTATTGATAAGCCTGGCCGTCGAAGGCGAATCGAAAGAATGGCCTGTGACGCGGCGTAACTTGATTTGAAAATATGCATCTTTCAAATCTAGGGAGATTAGCCAGTCTCTCGGGCGAATATGCGCGAGGATCTGCTTGGTCGTGAGCATCTTGAACGATCTTCTCATAAGAGCTTTGTTCAGACGCCTCAGATCCAGAATCGGTCTGAGCGACCCGTCCCTTTTTGGCACGAGAAAATACCGGCTGTAAAAGCCTGACTCGCTCATAGAATGGGGAACCGGTTCTATAGCCCCTTTGCACAGCAGCGTGGCTATCTCTGCTCGAAGTAGATGTGCTACTTCCTCGCTCACTCTCGTCTCCGTACGCGCACAGAAGCGCGGAGGGCGGCGAGCGAACTGCAGAGTGTAGCCGTGCTTCACTGTTTTCAGCACCCATTCTGATACACCTGGAATGGCTTCCCACGCTCTCGCGTGTGCCACACGGGACAGAACGGCCTCCGGGCTCGAAACGCCGCGCTTTGCGGGTTTGACGGCCTGTATAGGAGGTGCGGGCGCGGTGCGCGCGCTCTCTGTGCTGTGGGCCAGCCGATCGCTCGCGATGGCTGGCCGCCCTACACACTGTATCTCTGCCGCTTCGAGCGGGGAGTGGCCTGTGTGTGGCCCTACACTCGTCGTTCCGGCCACCTTGGGCGGAGAACAAATGGTGTGTGGCGCGGCGCATGGCGCCGGGGGCAGAATGTTCGCGAAAATGTGTGAGCGCGTTTGAGCGGGCACAACTCTTACGCGTGGAACACGCGTGGTTAAGAGTGGCTGTGTGACAGCGCGTGTGGTGATTAGGCGTGGGCGCAAATAAGCGGACACGTGACCTAACTCTAGCACTCGAGCGGCCGGTGGCCGCTTTATGTGAGTGAGAGACACGGGATTTGTGGTGCTTGGGTGCAGGGGTGAACACAAAAGTGGGCATGTTTACTGCATTTGAAAACACATACGGCGTGAGCCGTGCAACCAGATATAAAAGAACTTCTTGATTTCTCTGGTTCGTCGTAAAAACGGCGGTTGTAGACAGGCGAGAGGGCAGTTTTGCCGGCTCGTTGGCTGCGTGAGAGCCATCTGCAGCAGCCACAGGAGTGGGGGCTGACAGGAAGAAGAGTTTTGACGGTGGTCCGGCCACGGCGGGACTTAACCGTCGCTTCCCCCCTCTGCTAGGAGGACTTTGGAGGGGCTTCAGTTGGAAACAGGCGAGAGGGCGAGTTCGCCGGCTCGTAGGCTGCGTGGAAAACATCTGCAGTAGCCACAGGAGTGGGGACTGACAGGAAAACAGAGTTTTAATGGTGGTCCGGCCGCAGCGGGACTTAACCGTCTTTTCTCTCCTTATGTATAGACGCCCAAAAATACTCGAGCACCACGCGGTGCGAGTTAGCTTTCTGTATGTAAGAAAAGCTGGCCGCGAGCCCGGGGAAGCGGACAGTAAAACATTTTTATCTACCGCGAGAGCTGGGCTCGAACTCGGGTCTCCGGCGTTTCAGCCTCTGATTTTGCCACTGTGCTACCGGGAGGGACACAATAGTGTTCAGTTAGCGCGAGCATACGGCAGTACGTCCTCGTGCTTGTTGGCAGTCGTGCGTGCATAAAAGACAGGCTCGTTACTGCAATAGTAATATTTCCAGCCGCCTGAACTGGAGAGGGGGCTGAGAAATGCTAGAGAATGGCGGTTCGTCCGGCCACAGTAACGTAAAGAGAGCTGCAGGACCGTCCGTTTCTGCCGTCCCTTGTATGTAAGCGGCGCATTAGCGCGGCATGAACAGAGGGGGGAAGAGGCTCGCTCCGAGACCGTTCATTTCTACCATCCCTTGTAAGCGGCGCGGTGGCGCGGCTTGGACAGAGGGGGAGGAGGCTCGCTCCGAGACCGTTCATTTCTACCATCCCTTGCAAGCGGCACGGTGGCGCGGCTTGAACAGAGGGGGAGGAGGCTCGCTCCGAGACCGTTCATTCCTACCATCCCTTGTAAGCGGCGCGGCTTGAACAGAGGGGGAGGAGGCTCGCTCCGAGACCGTTCATTTCAACCATCCCTTGTAAGCGGCGCGGTGGCGCGGCTTGAACAGAGGGGGGGAACAGCGGAGTGATGTTGTCATAAAACTGCTCGAGTCGAGCCCGCAGGGTCGACATAGAGAGTTCCTCGCACTCGGGGCATTCGCCCGCGAGGAGTGCGGCGGCGGCGTGGTCACGGCCCAGACAGAGAGCGCAGACACATGGCGGTCTCTGGTGCTGAGCTGCACGTGGCACGAGCCGCAGGTGGAACGAGGCGTTTTGATAAAAACGCTCGTGCTCTTTTATGAAACGTGTGACGCAACGGCGAGAACACGTGCAATGAAAGGATATAATGCTGCCGGATAGCAGAGCAGGCACGGATGGCTGAAGGTGGCGCGATGCTGCCGGCTTCTTCAGGCGCTGTCCTCTGCTTGCTCATCTGCACGATCACGGCGGCGGGTTCCAGATCCAGCGATGCGAAGGGCTTCGCTGAAGAAAAGAAAATCGAATATGCAGCCCGTGAGCCCTGCTTATATACACGTGGCCACGCCCCACCTGTAGGCAAATGAAGCCAGGTGGGCGCGAAGCGCCCTCATTGGTCGCCACGTCACGCGGGCTCACCGATAGGCTGCTGCAGTTGCCAGCAGAGCAGCCAATAGCACGCTGGAATAGCCTGCTATGGTCTGCCAGGCTGCCGCACTGCGTTGACAATGTTACAAAATTAAGGATAATTTTGGGTTTTTCAGAAATCTCGAAGAAAGAATACTTTCCCGTAGTGTAAGGAACTTACGCAATACGAGAGAACCTCTCGTAAGAGAACACGGAGTTTGAGCTCCCTCCAAAGATTCTCTATTGGGTTTAGGCAGAGCTGCCAACTTTTCAAAAAAGCTTAGAGTGAGATTTGGTGGGGCCAACCAAAATTTTGCCGCGTACAAAGCAAAAATTGCAACAACAAAAAATAAAATAAATAATATTTTATATATATATATATATATATATATATATATATATATATATATATATATATATATATATATATATATATATATATATATATATATATATATACAGGTCCTTCTCAATAAATTAGCATATTGTGATAAAGTTCATTATTTTTCATAATGTAATGATAAAAATTAAACTTTCATATATTTTAGATTCATTGCACACCAACTTAAATATTTCAGGTCTTTTATTGTTTTAATACTGATGATTTTGGCATACAGCTCAATAAATTAGCATATCATGAAAAGGTTCTCTAAACAAGCTATTAACCTAATCATCTGAATCAAAATTACACCTGCAAAAGATTCCTGAGGCTTTTAAAAACTCCCAGCCTGGTTCATTACTCAAAACCGCAATCATGGGTAAGACTGGTGACCTGACTGCTGTCCAGAAGGCCATCATTGACACCCTCAAGCAAGAGGGTAAGACACAGAAAGAAATTTCTGAACGAATAGGCTGTTCCCAGAGTGCTGTATCAAGGCACCTCAGTGGGAAGTCTGTGGGAAGGAAAAAGTGTGGCAAAAAACGCTGCACAACAAGAAGAGGTGACCGGACCCTGAGGAAGATTGTGGAGAAGGACCGATTCCAGACCTTGGGGGAACTGCGGAAGCAGTGGACTGAGTCTGGAGTAGAAACATCCAGAGCCACCGTGCACAGGCGTGTGAAGGAAATGAGCTACAGGTGCCCTATTCCCCAGGTCAAGCCACTTTTGACCCAGAAACAGCGGCAGAAGCGCCTGACCTGGACAACAGAGAAGCAGCAGTGGACTGTTGCTCAGCGGTCCAAAGTACTTTTTTCGGATTAAAGCAAATTTTGCATGTCATTCGGAAATCAAGGTGTCAGAGTCTGGAGGAAGACTGGGGAGAAGGAAATGCCAAAATGCCTGAAGTCCAGTGTCAAGTACCCACAGTCAGTGATGGTCTGGGGTGCCATGTCAGCTGCTGGTGTTGGTCCACTGTGTTTTATCAAGGGTAGGGTCAATGCAGCTAGCTATCAGGAGATTTTGGAGCACTTCATGCTTCCATCTGCTGAAAAGCTTTATGGAGATGATTTCATTGTTCAGCACGACCTGGCACCTGCTCACAGTGCCAAAACCACTGGTAAATGGTTTACTGACCATGGTATTACTGTGCTCAATTGGCCTGCCAACTCTCCTGACCTGAACCCCATAGATAATCTATGGTATATTGTGAAGAGAAAGTTGAGAGACGCAAGAGCCAACACTCTGGATGAGCTTAAGGCCGCTATCGAAGCATCCTGGGCCTCCATAACACCTCAGCAGTGCCACAGGCTGATTGCCTCCATGCCACGCCGCATTGAAGCAGTCATTTCTGCAAAAGGATTCCCGACCAAGTATTGAGTGCATAACTGAACATAATTATTTGAAGGTTGACTTTTTTTGTATTAAAAACACTTTTCTTTTATTGGTCGGATAAAATATGCTAATTTATTGAGATTTTCATGAGAGGTTTTCATGAGCTGTATGCCAAAATCATCAGTATTAAAACAATAAAAGACCTGAAATATTTCAGTTGGTGTGCAATGAATCTAAAATATATGAAAGTTTAATTTTTATCATTACATTATGGAAAATAATGAACTTTATCACAATATGCTAATTTATTGAGTAGGACCTGTATATATATATATATAATACATATATAATTATGTATTATTATATTTTGGTCTCATCTGACCACATGACTTTCTCCCATGACTCCTCTGGATCATCCAAATGGTCATTGGCAAACTTGACAAAAAAAAAGACGGGCCTTGATATGTGCTGGTTTAAGCAGGGGAACCTTCCGTGCCATGCATGATTTCAAATCATGACGTCTTAGTGTATTACCAACAGTAACCTTAGAAACGGTGGTCTCAGCTCTTTTCAGTTCATTGACCAGCTCCTCCCGTGTAGTTCTGGGCTGATTTCTCACCTTTCTTAGGATCATCGAGACCCCACGAGGTGAGATCTTGCATGGAGCCCCAGTCCGAGGGAGATTGACAGTCATGTTTAGCTTCTTCCATTTTCTAATGATTGCTCCAACAGTGGACCTTTTCACCAAGCTGCTTGGCAATTTTCCCGTAGCCCTTTCCAGCCTTGTGGAGGTGTACAATTTTGTCTTTAGTGTCTTTGGACAGCTCTTTGGTCTTGGTCATGTTAGTAGTAGGATTCTTACTGATTGTATGGGGTGGACAGGTGTCTTTATGCAGCTAACGACCTCAAACAGGTGCATCTAATTTAGGATAATAAATGGAGTGGAGGTGGACATTTAAAAGGCAGACTAACAGGCCTTTGAGGGTCAGAATTCTAGCTGATAGACAGGTGTTCAAATACTTATTTGCAGCTGTATCATACAAATAAATAGTTAAAAAATTATATATTGTGATTTCTGGATTTTTTTTTTTTTTAGATTATGTCTCTCACAGTGGACATGCACCTCCGATGACAATTTCAGACCCCTCCATGATTTCCAAGTGGGAGAACTTGCAAAATAGCAGGGTGTTCAAATACTTATTTTCCTCACTGTATATATATATATAAGCCTTATACTACTGGGCTCATAGAGGCCGGTAACTATAAGGAATGTGTAAGCATTGAAGCATATGAAGGCCCCAATTGCCAACTTATGACGGGGACGGGCTTACAAGGCCATCTAATATTCGTTAGGCCGTCTTAGTATTTTTATTTTTTTATTTATTTTATACAGCGAGGACTTGTGCCTGCAGTGCAGGGACATCCATACTGTAGTGAAGGGTCAAGGGTCAAGCCAAACATCACTTGTCTCTTCATCAGACACATATCCTTCAAGAATGATTTTATGTTCAATATTAAAATAAGAATCAATGATAATCAAGTTATAACTATTTTCTACATTGGATAAATCAGTTAATCTTTCACCTCTCTATATTTAATGAGTGATTTTAGTATTATATTTGCTGTGTGCTTTTGTATCCACATTCTACAGTTACTTCTCTGATGTCTGTGTCAAGACGAGCTGACAGGCAAATGTCCTTGGTGTGTGCGTATCAACACCCCGGGAGAACCTCTCTCTGCATGTGTTGAGCTATATGTCTTCCTAAAGTGACCTTAGGGTCATGGGATGTCAGGTCTACGTGACTTCTTAGGGACCCAGAGAAACTGTACCTCTCTTATGTGCCTTTCTTATTAAAAGAATAATTTCACTTCAGTACTAAAACGTGATATCAGGATGTTTTGGAGAAGAAATTGTTGATAGTTAGTTAAGATGTTCTCAACCTTGAGCAAACTGTTACTCTTTGGAGCTTTTGTGTGTATGTGCGTTGCATGATCTTTGCAGAATCATTATTGGAGATGGACTTTTCTGCAGATGATACGAGACGTGGAGACGCCATTCTGCGACCTCCGAGGTCATGACGATCTAAATCTTGGCCTGGGCGACAACTAGTCTACGCATTTTTAGTGATATGTGCTCCTATCTGTTTACGTGTGGAAAGTTGCATACGTGCATGTTGCTAGAACCAATCGGAATCATTCCACATGACAGTAATGACGTGGTTGGACCTTGAAAACAGTATAATTGTTCAGAAATTGTATGTATGTGAGGCGGAGGTGGGGAGACTGTTAGAGGGAGCGCAGCCTACGAACTCCTTGAGAGACTTGAAGCTGGCTTCTGCTGATGAATCTGCAAACTATTCTTCAGTAAACTTTTCTTTAATTAATCTAACTCCTGACTCTTGGTCTTCATTTCTCACTACTGGTCCTGGGTCCTAAAGCTGTTACCCCAACAGTAGAATCTGGTAAAAGTAGATGTTGAGGACCAACCTGCCGATCTACAAATGTCACCCATAGAAAACTCCACTAGACCACGCCCAGGAGGAGGCTATGCCTCTGGTGGAGTGAGCTTTGACACCTATGGGGCATTGGAGGCCCATAGTGTCATATGCGAACGCTATCGCGTCCACTAGCCATCTGGCTAGGCTTTGTTTGGTGACCGGAAGTCCCTTAGTTCAGTCACCAAAACTTACAAAGAGCTGCTTCGACTGTCTAAAGTGGGAGGACCGCTCAATATATGGTCTAAGCGCCCTAACAGGGCTGAGCAGGTGTAACTGTCTCTCGTACTCCGAAGGGGGGAGGGGGGAGAGAGTGATTACCTGTGCTTTGAACGGTGTTGAAGCACTTTAGGTACATAACCATGCCCTGGTTTGAGGATGACTTTAGAATCGCCTGGGCCAATTCTAAACATGACGCGTTCACAGATAACGCTTGAATGTCACCGACACGCTTAACAGATGCCAGTGCTAATAGCAGGGCAGTTTTCAGCGAAAGCGGCTTTAATTCAGCTGTCTGCAACAGCTCGAAGGGAGGTCTTTTTAGTGCTCTTAGGACCAATGAAGGTCCCAGGATGGCACCGTAGGAGGGCGAGGAGGGTTAAGCCTCCTGGCTCCTTCAATTGAGTTTTAATTTAAGAGAGATGTAATGCAGTTTTATTAATGCACTGTAATATTAGAATATTTACAGTTTTCTTGTATGCAATCTCAGACAAAGTATTACAGAACAAATAAAAATAATGAAAAGAAGAAAGAATAAAAGACTGGTTTCCTAAAATAATATAAATAAGCAACAATTACCAGATTTTGTCATGTAATTGGTTGTGAGAGCACAACGAGACAGTTAGCTGTTTACCATTTCAACCTCCACCCCTGCAGTTGTGCCTGCACCTTCCTGATTTTTGCCACTCCAGATTATCTAACATATCAGTGTGGAACTTATATTATAATCATATACAGTGTATTATATAAGAAATAAAAATACAATTTCAAATGGTATGATAAAGAGTATGCAGTACCTCACCCGTAGTTGAATGAGCCTTGGCATGACAGAAAGGAATGGTCTCATCTGCAGTAAAGGTCCAACATGGAGACTGCCAAATTCTCAAGGTATGGCCAATACTTGCAAGCAATATCTGTGCAATAGAACTGTCCGTTTCTCCTTCTCCTTCTGCAGGTACAGTGGATAGGCAAATATTTCACCCCTGTACATGTTAAGAGCCTTGAGTAGCACTCCGTGTCTGCAAACAACCACCTCAAGGCCCTCTTCATCAAGTTTGCTTGCTTTTCTGGCAGTTTCACGTGCAGCAGACCACTGACTGGCTCCACAGATCCCTCTGCCAGCAGTCTGCATGACAAAATAATTAATTCTGGTTAAAACTGAAATTTGCATTTTTTCCCCCTTAAAACAGTAACTTCATCCATCAGGATGAGTCAGGTTACATCACACCAACTGGCATCTGTGTAATCACTGGAGACAATAAAGGTTTACTTTCAAACTACTACTAATGGTTTTGTCAGGGCTCAGGGAGCTTCAGAAAATGCACCTTCCGCTTTCTCCACTCCAGCTACACAAACTAGTTGAAATGCATAAACTGCATGCACAGTCACTATACATTACAGAGATCTGTTATTACATAATGAATGATCGAGCTACTAAACTAGCCACTTTGGGTACCACCACACATTCCATATCCAATTTCAAACCTCAACACAAGATTACTGGGAAGAGTATGAAGGTATTTTTGGTGCAAAACAACTGAACACGTGTGAGAGTGGAATTTGTAGCTGTAGATCATATCCACACATGTGTACCAATACATTTGAAGTCACAGAGAAAAATATTTTAGGAGTTGTAAACTTGTAGACTTTTTTTCTCACTTACAAACACAACGCAACAGTTACACCTTCACACATTCTTCACTGCAGGTGCACAAATCCTGTTCTACGAATCACACGTGAAGAAACTCATACACTCACATTTTTGCTACAGTTGCTGCAGTAAATTAGGGTGCAAAACGCATTCACACACCCGTATCAAAAATGTGAAGTCACAGACAAATTTTGCACATCCGCAAATTAATATGTGAATCCATGCAATGAGAGTTGCACACTTGTAGAATATTTGGTCACAAATGTATTTCTTTTCTTGGATATTTTTCTAACACAATCACGTCCAATCACTACAACTGCTTGAATCTGCTGCTACAAGTCTTTTTTCGCCTTCAAATGACAAGTTCCGCGCACTCTCACTTTTGCACCATATACTATGCGAAATGTGGAACAAAAGTTCTCCTATTCTCGAATACTGAAGCATTTATAAAATCATGCAGTGCTACTGCACAGTCAAAACGGAGTCGAGACTTCTCGCGCGTTATTGGCTGGCCAGTGGTAACTGCATGAACCAATGGCAGAACAGCGTATCTGAGCGAACCTATGGGCGCTAAGCCCGAGACGCTGAACACAGAAGCCCGCGAACTGAGTGCAAAACCCGCGAAGGGCGCCCTTAAAATACGCTGTAATGCCCCAAAACGTCAGATTTTTCTCCTTCAGCGAAGATTTTTCTATCCTCGCTGATACCTTCTGATACGAAGCTTACCGTGAGAGACGAGCCGTCAACGGAATCCAGCCAGCCAGCCCGGACCCCTGTGAGAGTCGGTCTGTCTTCAGTGCTCTCATCCAACATCCGCGAGCTGTCGCTCCTTCTCCCCTGTGTTCGCCGGTGATAAACACTTCGGTGTATCCTTAAGTACAAATAAGAAACGTACACATGTCACAATTTTGTGTTAGGTGCAGCACAACTCTGCATCAGGAGGATGCCCATGACCAGTGCATTACCTGTCTGGGCAAGGCCCACGCTGACACTGCTCTCTCTGGGTCCGGCTGCTCTCACTGCGAGAGCATGCCCATCTCCTCCCTCCGTTCGCGGATCGCGTTCTTTTCAGAGCACGATCCCGCCCCTCGCGCTCTCCCGCTCCCTTTCCCATCCGAACCCCGGCGGAAAAAGCGGCGGAGCCAGAGGGCTGACTATACTGAGGCGGGCGAGCTCACGTCGGCCCAGTGCCCGCGTGCCTCCTCCTCGCCTCGTTCAGACCTGCTTCCTCCGCTCGACGCCAAGGACCTGGTCTCATTCGGCGGCAATGATGAGGACGATCCACACGACGGTTCCGTGTCCCTCATCGCCTCCGATGCCGAGGAATGGTTGGGCTCCTTTGGCGACCCCACCCCCTCGACATCTCAGCAGCGCAATGACGCGGCTAAGGCTGGTGCGGACACCGAGCTCATCCGTGTCCTCTATAAGGCCGTTGGCGAGCTGGGCCTGGACTGCACTTTACCGCTGTTGTTGCGGGTTCAATAAAAAACTTGAATGTTCAACAAATTAGTCTTCTTTCTCTTCCACACCACACAACGGTCGGCGCGCGGCAAAACGCGCCGCCGTTCGACACTATAAAACCCCTGTGCAACTGGGCAGAGGCTTGGAAAGCAATCCCTGGTGTGTCACAGTGGGTTATAAAAACAATTCAACTAGGCTATTCACTCCAATTCGCTCGCAAACCACCGCGATTCGCGGGCATAACTTACACTTCAGTGAAGAGCAACGCAACCCACGTCCTCAAAACCGAAGTGGAAAGTCTATTGATGAAAAGAGCTATAGAGGCGGTGCCTGCAGCTCAAAGCGAGTCAGGGTTTTACAGCCGCTACTTCCTGGTTCCCAAGAAAGATGGTGGCCTCAGGCCCATCTTAGACCTCAGACATCTGAACAAGGCTCTTATCAAACGGCCGTTCAGAATGCTGACATTAAAACAAATCATTGCGCAAATCCGCCCGATGGATTGGTTTTTCTCAGTAGATCTGAAAGATGCCTATGTTCAAATCCAAATTATCCCACGTCACAGACCGTTTCTGAGATTCGCGTTCGACGGGAAGGCCTACCAGTACACAGTCCGCCCAGTGTATGGGCCTGTCTCTGGCGCCCCGCACTTTCACGAAGTGTATGGATGCAGCTCTCTCCCCTTTAAGACAAATGGGAATACGCATTTTGAACTACCTCGACGACTGGCTCATACTGGCCCAGTCAGAGGAAGAGCTACAATCTCACAAATCTGTGCTACTCAGCCATCTAGAATGCCTGGGTCTCAGAATAAATACAGCCAAGAGCTTCCCAGACAGAGGATCTCTTTTCTGGGACGATTTTAGACTCAGCCCAAATGAGGGTGTGGCTGTCAAACGAACGTGCTCTGACTACACAGCAGCTTGCACACTCGTTCAAAACAGGAACCAACAGACCCCTGAGAATTTTTCAGAGAATGCTAGGCCTTATGGCATCAGCTTCTCCAGTACTTCCGCTGGGTATGATGCAATTGCGCCCCCTGCAGTACTGGCTGAAATCACGGGTTCCTCCCCAAGCGTGGCATTCAGGCCAGCTTTGGATCAAAGTGGGCCGTGGCTGTGTCAAAGCCCTGGCCCCGTGGTCGAATCCCCGCCTCTACGAGTCGGGGTGAGCTTGGGAACAGTTTCCAGACGGATGGTGGTCACCACAGATGCCTCCAACACGGGTTGGAGTGCTCTGTGCGAGGGCGAACCGGCCTTCGGCTCATGGTCGAGCGTGGAGTCACGGTTGCACATAAACTGCCTAGAAATGCTGGCAGTAGTGCTAGCTCTCGAGACTTTTTCACCACGTCTTTTGGGTCATCACGTCCTAGTCCGTATGGACAACACGACAGTGGTCTCCTACATAAATAGCCACGGCGGGCTCAGGTCGAGATGGCTCAACCAACAGGTCAGACATCTCCTCCTATGGGCAAAAGACAGAATGCATTCGCTAAGAGCAGTGCACGTGCCGGGCAGACTGAACCAGGGAGCAGACATGCTCTCCAGGGGCCTCGTGTCCCTGGGGGAATGGTCCCTTCATCCCCAAACAGTTCAAATGATATGGAATGTTTTCGAGAGGGTAGAGGTCGACCTCTTCGCCTCCGAAGACAACTGTCATTGCCCAATTTATTTTTCAAAGAGCAAGGATGCGCTGGCCCACGAATGGCCCAGCTGCCTGCTTTATGCTTTTCCACCAGTACCGCTCATTCCCCAGGTCTTAAAAAGAATCAGGGAATGTGGGCACACAGTCCTGCTTGTGGCTCCACTCTGGCAAACCCACCACTGGTTTCCTGAGCTGATTCAGCTGCTATCAGCATCCCCTTGGCCAGTCCCGCTGAGAAAAGATCTCCTATCTCAGGCGAACGGGACAATATGGCACCCCCGTCCCAAACGCTACATGTTTGGCCCCTCAAGGGGAGCTCGAGAACCTCCCAGTGAGTGTCCTGAACACTATCGGTGAAGCTAGAGCCCCATCTACTAGACGTCTCTATGCCCTTAAATGGTCAGTGTTTTCTGACTGGTGTTCAGCCAGGAACCATAACCCAGTGTCATGTGAGATATCGCAGATACTTGTTTTTCTACAAGAGATGTTGGATGCAGGACACACTCCATCCACACTCAAAGTCTACACAGCAGCCATTGCCGCATCTCATATGCCTATAGCTGGCCAATCAGTAGGCAGACACGACATGGTCATAAAATTCTTAAAGGGAGCCAGGAGGCTTAACCCTCCTCGCCCTCCTACGGTGCCATCCTGGGATCTTTCATTGGTCCTACGAGCACTAAAAGGACCTCCCTTCGAGCCAATGCAGACGGCTGAACTAAAACCGCTTTCACTGAAAACCGCCCTGCTATTAGCATTGGCATCAATTAAGCGTGTTGGTGACATTCAAGCGCTCTCCGTGAATGCATCATGTCTAGAATTTGGCCCAGGTGATTCTAAAGTCATCCTCAAACCAAGACATGGCTATGTGCCTAAAGTGCTTTCAACACCATTCAAAGCACAGGTAATCACTCTTTCTGCTCTTCCACCCTCTGAGGATGAGAGACAGTTACACCTGCTCTGCCCTGTTAGGGCGCTCAGAGCATATATTGAGCGGTCCTCCTACTTTAGGCAGTCGGAGCAGCTCTTTGTAAGCTTTGGTGGCTGCACTAAGGGTCACCAAGCAAAGTCTAGCCAGATGGCTAGTTGACGCAATAGCGCTAGCATACGATACTATGGGCCTTCAATGTCCCATAGGTGTCAAAGCCCACTCCACCAGAGGCATGGCCTCCTCCTGGGCATGGTCTAGTGGAGTGTCTATTGGTGACATCTGTAGATCGGCAGGCTGGTCCTCACCATCTACTTTTACTAGATTCTACAGCCTGGAAGTCCCCCCACAGATCCTTGCTGTATAATAATAAGTATTAACGGGTAGCCCGTCCTTATTAGTTAGGCATCTGGGTCTTCATATGCTCAATGCATGACTGAATTTTTTCCCCTTAATTGCTGGCCTCTATGAGCCCAGTATGAATAGGGAGATATATATTTATGTATATCATGATGTGTCAATAACTCTAGTCTTCGGCCCCCTTATAGTGCTCAAACTGAGGGAGTACATACCATTGCGCTTCATAGAACGGCGGGATTAAATAGGCTCCCATAATGCGTCTTCGACGCAGTACGACTGACCGTTCGAAAGGGAGCGTACTCGGTTACTTACGTAACCTCGGTTCCCTGAGATAAGGGAAGGAGTACTGCGTAGACTGCTGTGCAATGACGCTAGAACAACGGGTGACCTTCGCTTCAGTCGAATTAACCTGACGTTTTTGGGGCATTACAGCGTATTTTAAGTGCGCCCTTCGCGGGTTTTACACTCAGTTCGCAGGCTTCTGTGTTCAGAAGTCTCGACTCCGTTTTGACTGTGCAGTAGCACTGCATGATTTTATAAATGCTTCAGTATTCGAGAATAGGAGAACTTTTGCTCCACATTTCGCATAGTATATGGTGCAAAAGTGAGAGCGCGCGGAACTTGTCATTTGAAGGCGAAAAAAGACTCGTAGCAGCAGATTGTAATGATTGGACGTGATTGTGTTAGAAAAATATCCAAGAAAAGAAATACATTTGTGACCAAATATTTTACAAGTGTGCAACTCTCATTGCATGGATTCACATATTAATTTGCGGATGTGCAAAATTTGTCTGTGACTTCACATTTTTGATACGGGTGTGTGAATGCGTTTTGCACCCTAATTTACTGCAGCAACTGTAGCAAAAATGTGAGTGTATGAGTTTCTTCACGTGTGATTCGTAGAACAGGATTTGTGCACCTGCAGTGAAGAATGTGTGAAGGTGTAACTGTTGCGTTGTGTTTGTAAGTGAGAAAAAAAGTCTACAAGTTTACAACTCCTAAAATATTTTTCTCTGTGACTTCAAATGTATTGGTACACATGTGTGGATATGATCTACAGCTACAAATTCCACTCTCACGCGTGTTCAGTTGTTTTGCACCAAAAATACCTTTATAGGGAAACCGTAAAAAAATATTTTCTCCTATTAGTCTATTATATAATAGCCTATATGCCCTATTTTCATGGACTGTATATAATAAAGAGGTGTGAGAAGCCTGTATTTCCATAATGCCATATAGGCTACATATTTATTATATATAGCTAATATATATATAGCTTTTTTTTATAAAAAAAGGGTATTTCATAATTGTAGCCTATGTATTAAGAAAAAAAAATAGGCTAATGCTTTTTACATGTAGCTATCTTTATATTTAATGTAAATATCGTCTCATTTAAACCAGCGGTACGTGGGCTCTCATTGTCTTTTTAATTTGTAACGTTTAAAATAATGACGATAATAGCCTAATAATAATAATAAATATAGCTGCAAGCAGCCATACCGGGGCCAAGCGCAAAGAAGAAGACAAGACATGCCGAAATGGCTGGCAATGTCAGATCAATTGCAGCAATGAGCAATTAAAGACCTATTAAGGTGATTTTAGGCAAAATAGCTGTAAAATGATAAATACAGTCAATAACAAGCGCAAAGAAGAAGACAAGACGTGCCAAAATGGCTGGCAGTGTCAGATCAACCGCAGCAATGAGCAATTAAAGACCTATTAAGGTGATTTTAGGCAAAATAGCTGTAAAATTATAAATACAGTCAATAATAATGATTTAATGATTCATCACTTTCAACCAATAGGTGGCACAGTTACGAAATTGATATGGTGTGGTCAGAATAAGGGAACAATGACACATGCAAAGATTGGTGTCAATATATCAAAGCAGGGTGTCAATATAGTGTCAATATGTCATTGCAGAGATTTAGCCTCAAGAGGCCTTTTCATTATAAGTATGGACCACATGGCGGTGCTGTTTTGAAACCTTTTAAGTACCTTAAAGGCATGGTGCTGATGGCACATACCAAGTTTCGTAATGATACACCAATTCATTTGTAAAGCATAGCATTTTATATCATAATATTGCATTGTAGTCTATGGGAATTTCATGTTTTTTTATATGAAAAAACACATGAAAAATGAATGACACCTGACTTTGATTGGACTTTACACAGTACAGGACTTTGCCCTGAATCTAATGAGACCACTTATGATTTTTGGATAAACGGTTCAAAAGTTATAAGCATAAACAGATTTTTTCATGCTTGTGATGACATGTACCAAGTTTGGTTTGAATACGATAAAGTGTTGCGGAGATATTGCCTTAAGTGTGTTTTTGCAACCGCTACATAAAATTTGTTTGCGCGTTTATCAAAAACGATTTAACGAATCAACTTGATTTGCAAGATTGTTTGTCAGCATGGTCTGAAGATTATCTGGCTCAATTTTCGTGCAAATCGGATGAACCGTCTAGGGCGAGTTCGCAAAAGTAGGTTTTTCGGAAAATTCAAAATGGCGGGAAAATTATTATGACGGAAAATGACGTATGGTGCAATCGAATCGACTTGAGCCAAGGAATCAGAGGAAAACATTTTTTGTTTCTAGCCCTTATGGTTAAAAAGTTATTAGCATAAACATAAGTCAAATTTTGGACTGATGGTGTCGCTAGAGCGATTGAGTTAGAGACTCCACATTTGCTATGGTGACTTTTCAGACTGTCCTCTATCTGTGTGCCAAATTTCACAACTTTTTACCATACGGTTCTATGGGCTGCCATAGACTTCGTGGCGGAAGAAGAAGAAACGGAAGAAGAATAATAATAGGAACGGGAACGGTTTCAATAGGTCAAATCAAATCAAATCACTTTATTGTCACACAGCCATATACACAAGTGCAACAGCAGGTGAAATTCTTAGGTGCAGTTCCGAGCAACATAGCAGTCACGACATGACATGTACAACATTTAAAGCAGCATCAGATTACACATCTGATGCGCCCACAATTACTCACAGCACAGTAAACTCTACAATAAACAGTAAATAATTTACACAATGTGAGTGTAGTTCTCACAGCTTTAAACAATATACACATACTTACAATATACATATACTTTAAACAATATACACTAAACATACATTAAACAGTATACATTAAGTTATAATAATAATAATATACAATGTACAGTATACAATATTATTCACAGTAGAGATCCAATGTACAATAGGTGCTATATGATAAATGATAAATAATAAATGATAAATGCATGTGTATATAGTGTGTGTGTATCTACAGTGGGTTGTGCTGAGTGATATTCTGTCCAGTGTGTGTTATGATCCTGATGGATCAAGAGTTAAGGAGTCTAATTGCTTGTGGGAAGAAGCTGTTCTGGAGTCGGCTGGTGCGTGTTCTGATGCTGCGGTACCTTCTGCCTGATGGCAGCAGTGAGAGCAGCCCATGGTTCGGGTGGCTAGAGTCTCTGATGATCCTCTGAGCTCTCTTCACACACCGCCTGGCATAAATGTCCTGGAGGGAGGGAAGCTCACCTCCGATGATACAGCTGGCCGTGCGCACTACCCTTTGCAGGGCTTTGCGGCTGCGGGCGGTACTGTTGCCGTACCAGGTGGTGATGCAGCCAGTCAGCAGGCTCTCGATGGTGCTGCTGTAGAAGCGTGTGAGGATGTGGCGGTTCATTCCAAACCTCCTCAGCCGTCGCAGGAAGAAAAGGCGCTGATGAGCCTTCTTCACAACGGCCTCGGTGTGGACGGACCATGAGAGTTCCTCTGTGATGTGGACACCGAGGAACTTGAAGCTGCTGACTCTCTCCACAGGTGCTCCATCGATGGTGATGGGGCGGGGTTCTCTCTCATTCCTCCTGAAGTCGACCACCAGCTCCTTGGTCTTGCTGACGTTGAGGGAGAGGTCGTGCTCCTGACACCACCGTGTCAGAGTGTGCACCTCCTCTCTGTAGGCCGTTTCATCATTGTCAGTGATGAGATCAGTGATGAGATAATTTCATCATTGTCAGTGATGGGGCCCCCCATCATCAGCAAATGCTTTGAGAGACTAATCAGAAACCACATCTGCTCTGTTCTCCCTCCCTCACTGGACCCACTGCAGTTTGCATACCGCACAAACCGCTCCACTGATGATGCCATTTCATCAACAATTCACACTGCTCTCTCCCACCTGGAAAAGAGGAACACGTATGTGAGAATGATGTTTGTAGACTACAGCTCAGCATTCAACACCATTGTGCCCTCCATACTTGACGGGAAACTCCGGGCTCTAGGCTTAAACAGCTTGCTATGCAGCTGGATCCTGGACTTCCTGTCAAACAGACGCCAGGTGGTCAGAATGGGCAGTAACATCTCCTCATCACTGACTCTCAACACTGGAGCCCCTCAGGGCTGCGTTCTCAGCCCACTCCTGTACTCCTTGTACACACATGACTGTGTGGCAACCCACAGCTCCAACACCATCATCAAGTTTGCTGACGATACGACGGTGGTAGGTCGTACCTTCGGTGCTTGGCCCCTAATAATAATAGGAACGGGAACGGTTTCAATAGGTGCCTTCGCACCTTCGGTGCTTGGCCCCTAATAATAGGAACGGGAACGGTTTCAATAGGTGCCATCGCACCTTCGGTGCTTGGCCCCTAATAATAGGAACGGGAACGGTTTCAATAGGTGCCATCGCACCTTCGGTGCTTGGCCCCTAATAATACGAACGGGAATGGTTTCAATAGGTGCCTTTGCACCTTCGGTGCTTGGCCCCTAATAATAATAGGAACGGGAACGGTTTCAATAGGTGCCTTCGCACCTTCGGTGCTTGGCCCCTAATAATAATAATAGGAACGGGAACGGTTTCAATAGGTGCCTTCGCACCTTCGGTGCTTGGCCCCTAATAATATTTGTTTGAGCATTCGTTAAACCTATTAAAAATTCCACAATGTTTTCTAACAATTGTCTTTGTCCATATTTGCTTCATTCTTTTAAACGTTACAAATTAAAAATGTTTTTAGTAGGCTGTGTGTTGACTATGAGAGCCCACATACTGCTGGTTTGAACGAGACGTCCGCAGTTCCCGCTGCTTCAAAATATTTACATTTTAAAAAGCATTAGCCTAATTTTTGTATTACTACTCCAGTAAATATTCCAAATGTGCTGAGT
Organism: Romanogobio albipinnatus; assembly: GCA_023566225.1. Taxonomy (NCBI): domain Eukaryota; kingdom Metazoa; phylum Chordata; class Actinopteri; order Cypriniformes; family Gobionidae; genus Romanogobio; species Romanogobio albipinnatus. The sequence goes on from CM042242.1 coordinate 20,709,083, forward strand.
TCAAATTTGACCGAAATAATAAAAAAACAATTAAACTTTTTTCTTTTTAATACAATAGGCTATACAATAAATTTTAAATAAATAGCCAACACATTTTAAAGAAAACCCTATAATACAATATGTAGGCCTAGGTATTATGGAAATGTATTACATTTTCCATCTTTAGCCCCTTTTCCCACAGTGGTCGGCTAAAAATAGCGCCAGCAATTCTGATTCTGATTCTACAGAAAATTAACAATTTAATATTACAAAACACACACACACACACACACACACACACACACACACACACACACACACACACACACACACACACACACACACACACACACACACACACACACACACACACACACACACACACACACACACACACACACACGTCTAATAGCCGAATCGTTATTAGGCTATATGACATCAGAATGAACAGGCTATGGTAGTGCACAATATTCACTGTTAGCAATATTAAGGTAGGCAATGGCAATAATAAATAATAATTAATATGTGAATAATATAGGCATATTGAAGTCTTAGCTAAATATGTTCCAGCACATGTGAACGGAGTGCGGTAATAGGCCTATTTCCTCCAGAGAAATACGTTTTTTTTTAGCTATCACAATTATATTAATTTAATGGCTACTAGAGAATACTAAACCATAATGTATATTCAAGCGCATACATAAAGCTTGCCACAAAGAACAGGCAAAAGTAATGATTATGAGAGTGTCAAAAATAGGAGGGGGCATTTTAACTGTTTATCGATAAACTGTTTTCTGAATCGGTGTCGGCTGACTCTCCGCAGTAGTCTTGTGCGAGCCTCATTTCAAGCTTTCTATAGGTCTATATTTCTCATGTTAGGCAAATATTTTCTGTTAATTTACAAGACGCGCTCCAGTTCATGTTTAATGCAAGTCATTCCGCCGGCGCCTTGTCTTCTTGCTTCATATTTATTAATTCCAGGCAATTGGTTGATGAAAAATGTATCAATATTAAGATATATTTTTTCCAAAACGAAATTCACTTTAAAGAAAGGCTTTACACTAAACAAAATGGTCAAAATCATGTGTGACCCACTCCATGTCTCCCGACATATTGCACATGATCTTACTCGTGTAGTTAACTTTCCATAATTAACATAGATTAAATAAAAAAAATAACTTTATAATAGTCATATTTAAGCATAAATATTAAACTAAATACGTTTCTTTAGGCCTAATGACTACAACACGTTGCTTGTGTAACGGAGGCCAGCTAGTAGTTGCTGTGCGAGTAAACATCACTCCTCTAATCTCAAGAGATGCTCTAGCAACTGATGCTAGAGGTTGCAGCCTTTAGCCTCCTTGTTAGAGCGTCCGACTCTCATGCCGGCGGACCCGGGTTCGAGTCCCGCTTGGAGCGGGGCGGTTCGAACAGGAGGGGTTACATTGGTGCCGTGACCCTGATGGGAGTGAGGTTTAGGGGGGTGAGTGTAACGGAGGCCAGCTAGTAGTTGCTGTGCGAGTAAACCTCACTCCTCTAATCTCAAGAGATGCTCTAGCAACTGACGCTAGAGGTTGCAGCCTTTAGCCTCCTTGTTAGAGCGTCCGACTCTCATGCCGGCGGACCCGGGTTCGAGTCCCGCTTGGAGCGGGGCGGTTCGAACAGGAGGGGTTACACTTGGCTAAATAAAAAAAAAGTTCTTTATTATTAAATTATTAAAAAAGAAGAAGATATAGGCTATTGATAAAAAAAAACACAAGATATAGCGCCATGGTCTAGGAATTGTCTCTGGATGTTTGACAGTATTGATTATTCTTATGACTGAACTGAAAATGCGGGCTGCCCTGCTAGAAATTGTACACACTTTCACACAAAGAACAGCTAGCCTATAATATTAGGCTACAGGACGGAGACAATCATTGTGTATTTGCTGTGACCAATAATGTGTTTATATTTATTTATTCAGCAGTATTGCTCGACGTAAGAGAGAAATTAATTAATCAGGTTAAGAACAAAGCAGGGGGAATGTAAATATACATTACCGTTTTGTTCCTCAGAAACCTATAGGTAGATGCTCAAGGTTTGCAAGTAGGCGAAAACAAACTCGTTTGTGTGGGAAATATTTTTTTAATCAACAATAAACCCGACCAAAGCCATTATACACAACAATATGATATAGGTTTTAGCTTTTACGTGTAGGCTATTAAAGCATACACCAGGTCCTGTAAAAAAGCATTATGGATAAATTTCCTGTCAGTTAACCAGTTGTCAGCAACATACAGTTGCAAATATGTAAAAAAAAAACTAAATAATAATACAAAACAATCGAAAAGGAGAGAGAGAGGGTAATATGTTCGGACTTCAGACTTGAACTCCTGTCACTGCCTCGATCATGAACAAACCTCTACGCAAATGATAGCTCTGTGGTTTTCACAAACAATAACGTACACAAAAGATTATAAAATAGTTGTACTTTTGCATAGGCTATATGATTAAGGAAAAGGCGCATACACATATGCCCAATGAAAAAATACAAATATCACACGATGAAAGTCCAAATATCAGTCGCAAAAGCCTTAAAAGACAGGACTCTTGAAGTGGATCGACATTCTGCTACACAGGTCTTACCACCTTTTAATGGGGCTGGGCTGTGTAGTAAAAGGAGGGGCTGGTTTGAATATTATAGAAAACGCCGCTTTTTACGCCGTCTTTGTCAGACTGAAGCACCGTAAATGACGACGTAATATGGAACGGCAAACGTCGAAATGAACGGCGTTTTGGATCGGATCAAAACCGGCGATATTAACAGCGTTTCTGCGGTGAAAAGGCCGTCATTTACGCCGCTTGTACTACAGAACGCCGTATTATGCGCCGTCTTTTCATCTAAAACGCCGCAAATAACGGCGTTTTCTATTATCCAGGCGTTTGGTTACTGGCGTATTTTGACCTTTTTGGCGTTCCATACATTTCTTACGGCCAGACGGCTGGCGAGCGTATACACGTTAGTTCTCCTCTCAGTTTGCTTAGCAATCATCTCATTTTGTACACTCTAAAAAAAAAAGGTTCTATATGGCACCAAAAATGGTTCTTGGCTCGTAATCATAGGGGAACCTTTTTTAGTGCTATATAGCACCAATTTTGGTGCTTCAGTGGTTCTTTAGCGGTTCTTCAGAGGTTCTATATAGCACCTTAGTCAAAGAACCGGTGAAGAACCTCTGAAGAAAAAAATAAATAAATAAATAAAAATTCTAAATGTTCACATAAAGTCCACACATTGCGTTTAAATGAACACGCATTTTGATTGGTAACATTTTTAAAGCAGCACTAGGTAACTTTTCAACCTTCATAATATATTTTCAAGACTCTTGTGATGATACATCGACTTACAATAGGTTGAATGACACGTCTGCCATAGCCTGACGGGGTCTGTATCGTTTTTAATCATACTTTTAAACTTCGGGTTTTGGGTAGTAACCCGAGAAAAAAAAGAACTACAAAATTCGACTGCTTTACGGCATATACGTCACTTCCTTAAAGGTCCCATGGCATGGCATTTTTCTATTATTTTATAATGTTTCCTGAGGTGTACTTATATTGTTAGTATGATTTTTACATCATAAAATGTCATAATTTAGAAATAAAAGGCATTTTTTCTATACTGCTGTTTGCCCTGTGGCTGAATGCCCTGCTTCAAGAGGCGTGTCTGCTGTGAGACTTCAGTAAAAACGCCCACTGTTGTGATTGGCTGACATCTTTGCATTTTAAATGAGCGGAGGGGGCGTGGTTTAACGAGGCACGAGCCTGCCAGAGACGGATGGACCTGAGTTCACTTCTCATCAGTTCTCAGTCTCAGTTCAGGGTGAACTGTTGTAGTTACTAGCATATACTTCAGGTTATTAGTTTATTTCTAGTCGGAGGGGCTGTCACTCATGTCAGAAAGTTAGTAACTTTAGTAAATTATGGATCAGCGCTGACTGGAGACGCGAACCGTTTAGAACGATTCAGTCCGATTTGGTGAACTGGTTCGGTTCACTAAAAAGAACCGATTCAAAAGAATGATTCGTTTGCGAACCGGACATCATGGAGACGGAGCGATTGCTAACAAAGTTATTTATAGTACCTACTGAGTTATGAGAGCGCTGTCAGTCAGCGCGAGTTTATTGTGTTTGTATCTGAGAGTTCTGAATAAACACGAGTCCCAGTCACACCGAGTCCGTATTCATCATTATTCTACCAACTTTGTAACACATGCAATGTACCATTACAGCGAGATGAACGAGTTAGTAAGTGTTGAGTATAGCATTATTTCTAGACATGTTCCAATCATATGAATAGCGTCAGTGACGCGCATTGAGTAACGTTACACAGCGCAAACAAAGACACAACAACAGTAATCGAATGTAATCCAGTTTATTGTGGGGAAAGATGGCTAGCCTAGCCCAGATATGCTCATGCTTACCCCCCGTCTGCTTAATCTCACGCCACGTTTGGTGCCTCCGCTGTGGGCCAGATGCAGTACTGGGGGTCGGGGATGTTGAAGGCCAACGGCCAGTGCAGCCCGAGCTTCGGCGTGTGTGAGGCCGATGTTGAGCAGAAACTCACGACTGTATGCACATTTTAGAACCGGTAGACACGACGAGGACGTACAAAAACACTGACTCACAAGATAGAAAACACGAAAACACCGTTCTGTCGGGAGAGAGAGAAGCCGCTGCGTGTGCACGAATAATAAATAATTAGCTACACATAAGAGATCACTGATCACAGATCAGAAGGAACTGAAGAAAGACTTCTGTTTTCATTTGTACATCCAAACACTGAGAAACTGCCAGCGTTCACTCGTTCACAAGTAACGTTAATGATCTCGAGTGTTTGCATGGGCGTGCCAGATTCTCTGGGCGGAGGAAAGGGAGGTAACCGTTCCTGCTTGGACGTCAAAACAGGAGACTTCAGGATTGGCTCGTCTGGCCTGTCATTTTCTCAAAGGCAGAGAGAGACAGCCAGAACTCGGGTTTACACCGATCAACATTTCTATCCACTTGGGGACAATATTCAGGCTAGGGGAACTCATATTAATGTTGAAAAACCTCATAAAATGAAAATTTCATGCCATGGGACCTTTAAATTCGGACGTGCGAGGGTAAGTCTAAACGGCGTGTACAAGTTTGGTAGGAGCTACATTCTCGCAAGTAAATACATAAGACGTACAAAATCATATTTTATAATACTGCAACGCGTGTGTCCGGGTGAAAAATACGGATAGCTCACTCAACGCAACTGGAGTCGATGCAAACACGGAGGCGATTGACATCAAACAGCCAGAAACTTTATTCCCCGGAACCCCCACAAGAGTCCGGCACAAACTCCACTTCCGTCCACAGCATTACCCAACAAAACAAAAATAAATGAATGTTTGCAACAGAAGACAGAAAATAATCTGCACACATGGGAGCTCGAGGCGCAGTGTTCACACACACACACACACACACTCACACACACACACACACACACACACACACACACACACACACACACACACACACACACACACACACACACACACACACACACACACACACACACACACACACACACACACACACACACACACACACAGAACGCAGGCGCTCCAACCGGGGCGAACGCTCTTAAAGGGGCCAAACTATTTTCCTACTCGTTACAATACCTAACATGTCTGTGATATTTGTTTATTTGTCTTGCCTCAAGCTATAATGCAAATCGATTTTTCAAATTTGAATATTCATCTATGGTAGCTTGATATTATATTGACGATATATGGTTATTACCTACCACTCAAACATTGAATTGAAGTTTCATATAGATTCTGTAAAACGGTAACCAATAGACTAGACTACTATAATGACGCTGGCTTGTAAACGTGAGCATCGCGATCATTTGGCGTTTGAAAAAAAAATTAAACCCATGAAATGATATTCATATGACATGCTGAAACATTTGCCACTGTACCTAGGATGAAGACATTTCACACGAGCAGAACACCTGCATGTGAACTCCTGCAGTGTTCAGGGCTATCATAGTTGTCATGTCAACAAATGCACGTGCTATATGCATCCCCTAATGTAGGATGACAGAGTTTACGACAGTAGTAGAGGACAATACTGTTTCCCAACTGTAGGGGGAGCCCGAGAGCAAAAGTTACCTAGTGCTGCTTTAATGACAACAGACTGTCATTATTTTTACGCCAGCTAGAGGGCGCGTGTAATATAGGTCTTAATAAGGTGCTTATTTCCAGTAATGCAGTGGTTATTGACATAACCTTTAAAATACAGAATATAAAATAAGATAGCCTATATGTTCTGCCACATTCTGTGCTAAGAAATTACATTTTGTTCATAAAATACACAATGATTTATTGCAGAGTGTGTGTAGTTTATAAACCAATCATAAATTTGTCATTAGGACAATATAGGGAGAATAAAAGTAGAATAAAAGTTATTGGTTCTTGTTCAGGAGTGTATTTTATTTCTTAAGTTAAACTTAAGAGGTAATAAAAAATAAAACCTGCTGCCATGTTAATTAAAGAAAGATCAGTAAAATTGTTAATTTTATAATATAATAATTTCTGTTCCCATTACTTCTAAAATTATGGCATTCCAAGAAGGTTATGAGAATGTTTTCGCGCAACATTACGAGAACATCAGTCAAGCACAAATAACATGATAAAGACGTTGCAAGAACTTTGTTATGAGAACGTTTTCGCGCTACATTATGAGAACATCAGTCAAGCACAAAAAACATGATAAAGACGTTGCAAGAACGTTGTAATGAGAACGTTTTCGCACAACATTATGAGAACATCAGTCAAGCACAGATAACATCATAAAAACGTTCCAACAATGTTGTTCTAAGAATGTTTCCTCTCAACGTTACGATAATGTTTTTGAACTATGAAAACATTATAAGAATGTTCCTGAAACATTATTTTAGGAATGTTTTTTTTTTCAAACATTTATATAACTTTTACATAAAGTTAGTGAATGTTATGGAAACGTTCCCTGTTAGCTGGGTACTGGCGCAATATGGCTGCTGTCGCATCATCCAGGTGGATGCTGCACATTGGTGGTGGTTGAGGAGATTCCCCCCTTTTATGTAAAGCGCTTTGAGTGCCTAGAAAAGCGCTATATAAATGTAACAAATTATTATTATTATTATCGCCAGCCAAGTCAGCACCATGGCTCCTTCCTCCCTCGACGCTGCCCTGGGGGCATCATCCTTGCTGGGTGATCATCTTGCTTCTTCTGCTCCCAGCTACTCCCTCCCTACACTACATCCCACCCCGGACTGTTTCTCACCATCTCCTTCAGAGCCCCCTCACTCCTTCCTCAGGTAGACTCTATGGCGCGAGAACGCGCCTTCCGGGAGGGGGAGTTACAGCTAGAGTCAGTTATGTTGTTTTGGCTGTTTTGTTGTCAGTGAGATATATATTTAGGCATTCAGTGCTACTGATCATATCTTCTCGAGCCATCATTTGTTCTTCTTACTGTTTCACAGGGACTTTGGTTTGAAACAACATAAGAGTGAGGAAATAATGACAGAATTCTCATTTTTGAGTGAAATTTGATCTCTTTAATGGATCACAGTGACATTCCTTCCACATACATCAGAGACAGAACACATATGACCAAACTGACAGTGTATGACGGAATCCAATCCAAAGTGATACAAATAAAAATAAATGTGAAGCAATCTCCTGCAAAGTGCAAATATTTGTGATTTGTTATTCACAATAAGAAAAAATCCCTAGATCACATTTTCGTTTTTTAATATAAATAGAAAAACTTTCAGCAGTGTTGGTGTTTTGTTATTTTAGATGCAAAGTGCTTTTCTTTGTCTCCCCCTTCACCTATGCAAGTGTTGATAACTGAGTTACATTGAATCCATTTAATTACTAGACTGTTTTACTGCAAAATTTCCAGTCTGTGCAAATGTTGTCTAGCTGATGGAAAAATATTTGGCAGGTTTTGTTTTTTGCATGTTTCAGTTAACAGCTGCTATGGGTTCGGTCGAACAGCAGCGTAGTTTTTAATAACTTGAGAGAAGCGAATTAATTTGATCTCGTTTGTGTGAGGTTTAAAGTCCTGCCACAGATATTCAGGTGAGAGCACCTTGCTGGGTTTGTTATATAGGAAGTACTTGTTCAAATGAGACTCCTCCTGCCATGCTGCCTCAATGGATTTAGATGCATCAATGTCCAGCTGCTCCCGGCAGGTTTTAGCAAGCTGATATACATCTTTCACTAAGCCACCGATCACAGCCCCACCATAATAATAATCACCCTCAGAATAAGGAATGAATGCTTGAGACTCTGGCCTGCGTTCATATGTGAATTGTTCACGAGGTGTTTGATAATAACCAGGATGTATCACACCTACCAGACGACCCAAAGTCTCCACCCCCCAGCGACCATAGAACTTTGTATCCACATCAAGGCTGAAAACGTAGTCGGCTTCATTGACCAATCGACTCTCAATCAGTTTCTCCAGTCTTGCCATCCTGCTCAAACTGATATCCTGCCATCTGTTAGAACTAGGAACTTTCAACACCGTCAGATTATGTTCTTCACCCATTTTCACCGCAGGAACCTGTTCTGGTTGATCAGTGAACACAAAATAATGCACACGGAATCCAACAAAGTAATTCTGCTCCGCAGACTCCAGGAAATCTTTAAGAAACACTGTATACCTGAAAAACAGAGAGGAGAGTAACAAAAATGTAAAGTAATAAATTGTTTGAATTTGTTTTCCCTTTTGGCAATTTATTCACAAAGACCATAAGATGACCTCCAATATACATTCAAAACCATACAAAACACTAGATGAGGGGTGTCCAATCTTGCTCCCGGAGGAGCCCTTTCCTGCAGAGTTTAGCTCTAACAAACCTGCCCTGGTGTAATGAGGTGAACTCAGACATGAGGGTATTCAAGAAAGTAGGGGTAATGTACCGCTACATAAACCCTGAACTCTTTGAGGGTATGCATTGACGTCACTTTCCCGCTGGAACATGCCCCCTTCAGCCGTAACTGAGTGGTAAAAAAACTGCTGCATGACTGGATTTAAAAGGGGAAAACGTGAGTAAAACAAATTATAATAAGTTTAAACCAGGGGTCTCAAACTCATTTTACCTGGGGGCCAGGGTCAGGCTGGGCCGCATCAAGTATTACACATAAAAAGTGTTTCAAGTATTCAAAAAAAAAAGTAGCACAACTGATCCAATCTTCTCAATATTTATTATTAAGAGTTCTTCAACATGAACGTTTCTTTTGAACATGAACTGTTCCTCTGAATTTGAACTAAATTATATAGCCTATAGAAATTAAATGTAATATGAAATAATGATTGATTTTAATTTTATTTTAAATAATAGACTAATTCACAGCAAGGCCGTAACCAGGTCAAACAGAACAGTGAACGAAATTCTAGGTCTAATTCTAAGACTATTTGTAAACAATATTTGCAATAATTTGCATCAAATATATTATTAGTCCCAATATTCTTCACATGAGTGAGTGAATAAATACATAAATCAGCAAAAATCTTTTGAATTCTCCTGTGGTCTGGTGGTAGAATTTTTGTCAACAGTGTCAAAGGTTTCGGGTTCTAATCCACCCTCATGTAGTTTTTCTTCATTAAAATCAAAGATGTCCATCAATGATTATACGACCATGGACACGTTTGCTTTTTGTTTTGTGATTTCACCGGAAAGAATAGTCTCTCTCAGCAACGGCATTAAGCGATAGATTGCTCGTCCGTGTATGAAGACTGTGCAATGTGCACGAGCCAAAAGAGAACCTAAACCCCGCCTACTTTGATTTGATTGGCCATCTCAATCATTTTGACATTGACGAGCGCTGTTAGACCACATTCGTCTCAACTGTCTGATCAGCTTCGTTCGTCTGTTCCTGTCAATCACGCGGTGTCAACCAAATATACTTCACGAGGGAGGGGCGAGCCTTCTCTCTCACACACACTCACACACACACAAAGGAGGCAGCAAGCGCTGCGCACGCAACGATTCAGCAAAAAGGTGCTTTTCAGAGCAACGCGCCGGCCGCACTAACACTAAACTTTGATGTCTAGAAGGGGGCCACAAAATATCATCCTGCGGGCCGCAAGTTTGAGACCCCTGGTTTAAACTAAAGGTAGGAATCAATAAAGTGTTCCTTACAACTTACCAAAGATCCAGTGATCCATGGATATTGACATGCAGCCAGGAATTGTGTTTTCCTTACATTTATATGAGCCTGATTTCAATACATAAATATTTATCACTGTCAGTCATCACAATTTCGAGAGTGAATCCCACATTTATATGCAGATAGGACCATGTATTGAAGCGTGTATGTGGCTGCTTGTCAAGACTGGAAAGCAAAAGTTTTATTCAAATTCTGAAAATATATGAACTATAGGCCTATTCATATTTTTTTTTTACAATCGCATAGACAGCGCGCAAAGAGCGCTCCCTTTATAATCACTAAAAGCTGTCACTCATTCTATGAACGGGATTTCACAAAGTTCTGACGACGCAATTAATCTCTTATTTATTTCATGAGTTCACACTTACATGTAATTAGTGGGAGTAAAGCTTTATGTGTATTTGGTGTGCTGTCCGGGGGGAGGGGCCAAACCCAGAGTATACCCCCCCATGTATAGAATACCCCTTTTCCACCAAGGCAGTGCTATAGCTAGATCGGAGCCAGAGCCTAGTTTCAAATCGATTCTTTGTGTTTCCACACCCAAAGCCCCAGCTCCGAGCCAGAAAAAGTGGTTCTTAAGTAGCACCAAATCATTGCTGGGCTAGAACAGGGCTAGAAGTAAGAACCGATTATGTCAGGCGCTGGGGGCGGGGTCAACAAGACGAACACAAACTTGAGATCCGCCATTGTTCAAATAGCAGTTAATGGAGCTAACAGCTGCTGCTTGTTTGTAATCTCCGTCTATACAAATTACGGTGAACTGCATGAATGCGTTGGATTCGCTGTGTTTTCGTTGTGTTTTGATGCCAATGTAGGATCGTAAAGCCATGTGAATCAATAGTAACGCAACGTTTGCATTGTTGATGGAAGGCTTGTTCGCAGCGGTGCTGTGCAGACCGATCGCCGTATGATAACGAGTCCAGCAAGAGCATATGACTCCTTATGCTTTTGATTCACTCATGCGTTTTTTTTATATCATACGTGGATCGTCTGTGCAGCGCCGATGCATCTCGAATAAGCCTGGTGTGTGTTTGTGTTTCCCGCTGCCCAGGGTTGCCAGGTTTTCACAACAAAACCCGCCCAATTGCTACTCAAAACAAGCCCAATCGCGTTTCAGGGGGGCTTCCCCGGTAAAAATACATTTGGGGGTAAAATATGTGTTTTTTTGGCATGGTTGCCTACTAAAGTTTGCATTCCCGGGGCTAAATATCACATAATTGGGGTCGTTTCAACCCGCGGACATGAAAAACAGCCCGCGGCAACAGTGTTGAAGTAGCCCTATTCCGCAGGAAAACCGCAGACTTGGCAACACTGCCGCTGCCTCGCTAGCGTTGCTGAGAAAGATGAGACGTATACAGTGACGTAAGACCTGGCTCTGTTGTGGCTCTCAGCATGTGGAAAAGCAAACGGTTCTTAGAAGGCTCCTCAGTTGAACCAACTATGAACTGGGACTAGCTCTGGCTCTGAACTAGCTCTAGCACTGCCTTGGTGGAAAAGGGGTAGAAGTGGTTAGTGTGGACAAGGGGTGGTGGAGGGATGCCGATAAACTGTCAACGAACAGAGGTAAGAGCTCTATATATACCTCTTTGATTGGCTGAATGCTCGCAACTTGTGTTAATTATCTGAACATGCTCCTCCCAAACTTTGTTAATAAGCATCATATAATGTGGACACTTTGTTAACCTCCTGAGACCCTGTGACCTCATATGAGGACATTACATTTTTGCCTCTTGACACAATGATAGTCAATTTTGTAAATCTTAGACCTGTTGGCCACATTTAGGGACACTGCCCACACCACCTTGTGGTGATATCACAACATTACACCACTGTCAGTGAGAACAGAATGGCTGGAATATCAGCAAAAACCTTCTACTCCAGTTCCCGAAAAAATAATGACCCAGGTAAAAAATCTATTCAAATTATATGAATGAAACAAATGTATTTATGTACAAAACTGTCTCTATCATCATATGGGGATTAAAATTTGACATATTTTAGTAATAGTAGCACTCTAGGACATCAATAAATGTGAAGCACTCGTTTGAGGACATTGGGACTATATAACGTTATTTTTTCTACCATGTGGTTAGCATTGAAAATCGCATTAGCATTGAAAAAACAACAACATTTGTGTGTGTGTGTGTGTGTGTGTGTGCAGAGTAAATCATGGTAAATCATTCTAGTAAATATCGGATATCGGCAGATAGTCCTACTCAAACCTCAGCTGGATCTCTAATTTTCTTTTACGTTATTATAGCAAAACTTTCATTGTCAAGAGCAGAACAATTGCTCATGGCAATTGCAAACAACTCTGAGGTGGAGGACCTCTCAGATGGGGAAGACAATGATCCTGCTGTGGACGAAGTCATTTTACAAGATGTTGACCTCATAGATGAGCATCCTGATTTTTCGCCACCTGATTCATCAGGAGATGATTCCGGTGAAGAGTACACACCACCTGATGCAGCTGAAGATACTGACTCTGAGAATGAAAGTCAGCCAAATCATCACAGACGTGGAGGTAAACAACAGCATATTGAGAATGATGAGCTGGATGAGGAAGATCAGAGACATGGAGCGCCCAGACCAGAACCAAGGAATGCTGGACGTGGAGAACGCTGGAGGTCTGCTCCATTTAGACCAAATTTGGTCCAGTTTCAGGATGAGGATGATGGACTGAAAGATGAGCGAACAGATTGGCAGCCACTGGATTATGTGGAGCAGTACATTGACTCAGACCTGATGAAACTCATTGCTGACTGCACAAATGCCATGTCACTGGGTAACAGTGGGAGATCTCTCTCAACTTCAGTAGATGAGATTTATCACTTTTTTGGAGCAGCAATCTTGATGTCTTGCGTGCCTTATCCACAGATAAGGATGTTTTGGTCCAATGCCCTACAAATCCCCGCCATTAGTAACACAATGTCACGTGATCGCTTCTTCAAACTTAGGAGCCATCTGAAAGTAGTTATTGACTATGATGTATCAGAAGATAAGAGGGAAACCAACAAATTCTGGAAGATGAGGCCTTTTATGGACCGTATACTTACTGGCTGCCGCCTTCAGGTTCATCCAGAATGCGTCTCAATAGACGAGTAGATGATCCCGTTTACAGGGGCCTGTCCATTCCGACAATATGTGCCACTAAAGCCAAATCCAGTGGGAATGAACTTTGTGCTGGCATCTGTGGATGGACTCGTGCTAGACTTTGAAGTCTATCAAGGTTCAAAAACCCTGGCTTCGAAGGTTCTGGACTCAGATGGATTGGGTCTAGGAACACTAGTCATCAAACGTCTTTCCGAAACCCTCACTGCTGGCACACAAGTGTATTGTGATCGCTTCTTTACCACCATACAAGCAGTTGACCACATGCTGAAGGATGATATTTATCTTACTGGTACAGTGATGAAGGGCCGAGTCAAACAAGCAATGAACAAGTTACCCGATGACAAAACCCTGAAACACCAAGGAAGAGGTGCCGTCTCCACAGTAACCAGGGCAGATGGGAAACTATGCGTGATCAAGTGGTACGACAACAAGCCAGTTGTGATGCTCTCCACTGTTCACTCAGAGCAGCCAGAAGATACTTGCCAGCGGTGGTCCAAGAAGGGAAAAAAGTATGTGACCATGACAAGACCAAACATCGTGCGCGAGTACAACTCAAAGATGGGAGGTGTAGACATGTCAGATAGAATGATGAGCTACTACCGAATGTCTGTGTGGACGAAGAAGTGGACAATTCGCATGCTGATGCATTTCATGGATCTTGCCCTTGCCAACAGCTGGCTGCTGTATCGCAGAGATCACCAGGAAAATGGCACCCCAAGGAAATCTATCATGAAGTTTCTTGAGTTTCGCATGGTAGTGGCTCAGGTATTCCTCAGCAAGTGTGATGTTCTTCATGAAGGTGCTCATGTCACAGAAGAAGAGAATGAGAATGGACACCTTCCACCACCAGGCAAAAGATCTCGGGTCGCTCCAATCCCCCATATCTCAGTCCGTTCCAGTGCTGCTCATCTCCCGGAGATGGTGGCCTTGAAAAACCCCATGCGTTGCAGAGCACAAGGCTGCACTGGGAAATCCCGTGTGCGATGCATGACATGCAATGTGCATCTGTGCTTGCAAAGTGAACGAAACTGCTTTGCATCATTTCACACTGGCCAATAGGGGCTATTCCAGACAGGCTGGAAAGATAGAGGCAGCTAGTTAGAAAAAAAGCCACAGTTCAAAGGCTGCTCTGCTGAATTCAACTATTTGTTACTGTTACTGTTACAGTTTGCACTTTAGCTTTTTTATTAGCCATGTTTCAGGCTGTTTACATTTTAGCCATGTTTCAGGCTGTTTACATTTTAGCCATGTTTCAGGCTGTTTACATTTTATGTAGGCTTTACACTCTGATGTTTACATTTTCAAATAAACTGTGAAAATGTGTCAAATTAACTTTTTGTACCAATGGAGTCTGTGTGTGTCATACAGTAAGATAGACCCACTGTACTCGTATGAGGACATTCATTTTTGAGAAAACTACTTATTGTATTAAGCTGAAATTTTGAATTTTGACTAATTAGGACCTTCTGGCCCCAACAGCAAATAATATTTCAAAAAGTTATGATAGACCCACTGTCCTCACATGAGGACATCTTTTTCTGCAAAAACTACTTCTTGTACAAAAACAAATTTTAGGTATTGTACTTATTAAGTCCTACATATCCCAAATATAAAGAACAATTATAAAATGCACACCAGGCAAACTCTCGGGTCTCAGGAGTGCAGAACTCAGCATTGGACAAAAACTCGAGCGGTGAGTGGATTCTCATGCCATACCTCTTTCTTCTTCATTTGTTTAATGCCAATTTAAGGCCTATTCACACTAAGAACGATAACTACAAAGATAATCATAATACATGAATGTCCACATCAACAGACGACAAAGTTCTATTTATTGCGCACGCTCTAATTATGTCTGTCACTTTAAATGCTTGAGCTCTTTAAAGCCAGGGTGATTCTGATTGGCTGTTGATGTTTTTATCTTTCATAAGCTAGAAAAAAAATTGTTGACTGAAGTAATATTGTTTCTCTGTGTCACTATAGTTGTGGTATGGAGTTTATATTAGTTCCCTTTCAGTCGACTACAGGTGACATTATGCCAATATCGCCCTTACTGTACATACAGTACACTAATATTTATAGAAAAACAATTACAGTAACTCACTTAATGGATTTTTTCATGTTCCAAAGTACATTCCTACTGGCCAGACTGACTTACTACAGGTGAAATTATGCCAATATCGCCCTTACTGTACGTACAGTACACTAATATTTATATAAAAACAATTACAGTAACTCACCAAAAGGGTTTTTTCATGTTCCAAAGGTTGTAATACATTCCTACTGGCCAGACTGACTTACTACAGGTGAAATTATGCCAATATCGCCCTTACTGTACATACAGTACACTAATATTTCTAGAAAAACAATTACAGTAACTCACCAAAAGGGTTTTTTCATGTTCCAAAGGTTGTAGTACATTCCTACTGGCCAGACTGACTTACTACAGGTGAAATTATGCCAATATCACCCTTACTGTACATACAGTACACTAATAGTTATAGAAAAACAATTACAGTAACTCACCAAAAGGGTTTTTTCATGTTCCAAAGGTTGTAGTACATTCCTAATGACCAGACTGACTTACTACAGGTGAAATTATGCCAATATTGCCCTTACTGTACATACAGTACACTAATATTTCTAGAAAAACAATTACAGTAACTCACTTAATGGATTTTTTTGTGTTCCAAAGGTTGTAGTACATTCCTACTGGACAGACTGACTTACTACAGGTGAAATTATGCCAATATCGCTCTTACTGTACGTACAGTACACTAATATTTATAGAAAAACAATTACAGTAACTCACCAAAAGGGTTTTTTCGTGTTCCAAAGGTTGTAATACATTCCTACTGGCCAGACTGACTTACTACAGGTGAAATTATGCCAATATCGCCCTTACTGTACGTACAGTACACTTACTGTTCGACGTACGTCAGAATGTGAACCGATGTATTGGGATATCGCATGGGAACCCTATCACCTTTGAGTGTGTCCTTAACGAACCAATGAACATTGGTGTGTGAGATTTGCATGTCGCACTCCTCCCTGCAGTGCGGGTATTAATAGGAAGTGCATGCAAACGCACCTTTGTCTTTCTATTCGGAGCTGAGCAGAGTGCTGCTGTGCATCTCCCAAGAGTGTGTCTTCAAAGAAGTCAAAGAGCGAGTGAGAGAGAGTTTCTGCATGTTGGCGAGAGGGCACTACAGCGGCGGACATGAGCTCTCGGTCTCTATGCTGATTCATCGAGAGAGAGAGTGAGAACGCGATGTAAGGCTGTACTAATCCCTGCAGCAGCGCCGCGGCTGTTCCCCTGTGTGCTTCAGCACTTCTAAAAGAGCTTTTTCTCTCTCTCTAAAAGAGCATAACGGGAGAACACTACATCTTTTTCAGGATGTCATTCCGCCCATGTGTTTCTGGATGCGGTTGTTCCCTGTCGTGGGCTGATGGTCACAATCGCTGCATCACGTGTTTGGGCGTTCAGCACGCCGAAGCAGCTTTTGTGGGTGGTTCATGTTCTCACTGTGGGAATATTACTATCGCAGTGTTGCGGTCCAGGCTTGCCTACCTCGGTTCTCGAGGCCAAGCACCCACCCCTATGCCCTGATCTAGCCCTCCCTCTGGTGGCAACCGGGAGAGTGCTACTTTGGTGAATAGACCGGGGGACCTGAAGATCACGTTTAGGGCTTCCCCACCGAGACAACCTCCACGGGTCCCTATTCCCTCCAGCACTCTGCATTCTGTCGTGCTGCCGGCAGAGCGTGATGGTTCCTCAGCTGAGCGACCAGTCGTCTCTTTCTGGTGCACCTGCTGACGTTCAGATGTTGATCGT
Organism: Romanogobio albipinnatus; assembly: GCA_023566225.1. Classification (NCBI taxonomy): domain Eukaryota; kingdom Metazoa; phylum Chordata; class Actinopteri; order Cypriniformes; family Gobionidae; genus Romanogobio; species Romanogobio albipinnatus. Next base: position 20,726,245 of record CM042242.1, read on the forward strand.
GGCATCGGACAGTGAGCTGTCATCAGAATAATGCGACTCGGCTGCGTTGCCTCAGTGAAGGCACCATGAGGGCCAGGAGGAGAATCCTTTGTTCCCTTTTGTTTTTGTACCCAAATTCTCAACAAAAGAGCAGTTTCCTATTCCTCCAGGTCCCAAGAGGGCGCATCTGGTGCTGTGTGTGTGCAGGCCGCGCTAAACACGCCGTCTCACACATCACCTGCCTCACTGTGGAACCAGGGTGCTCCTAGCACGCAGACCTCACTGTCCGAGTCGGGTTCCTGTGTTCCACCTCGCTGCCCCACTGCGGGTGCGTCTGTTGTGCTGTTGGTCCCGCTGATGCGGAGTCTGGGAGCCTGGCTAGGGCTTCCCAGCCCGTCTCGCTAGCTCTTCCGCACTATCAGACTCGGCTACGCGATTCAGTTTGCCCGGCGTCCCCCGGTATTCAGTTCACCTGCGTGCTGGCGGAGAATGCTCCTGTGCTTCAGAAGGAGATTGCAGTCCTACTGGTGAAGGACACGATCGAGCCGGTCCCTCCAGCCGAGATAAGGTCGGGGTTTTACAGCCCTTACTTCATCGTACCCAAGAAAAGCGGTGGGTTATGGCAAATCTTGGACCTGTGAGTCTTGAATCGGTCCCTTCACAGGCTGCCGTTCAAGATGTTGACGCAGAAATGCATTTTCGAATGCATCCGTTCCCAAGATTGGTTTGCAACGATCAACCTGAAGGACATGTACTTTCATGTCTCGATTCTCCATCGACACAGACCCTTTCTTTGGTTTGTGTTCGAGGGGCGGGCATATCAGTACAAGGTCCTACCCTTCGGGCTGGCCCTGTCGCCCCGTGTCTCCACAAAAGTCGCGGAGGGGCCCATTGCTCCCATGAGAGAGCATGGCGTTCGAATCCTCAACTATCTCGACAACTGGCTCATCTTTGCCCAGTCGAGATAGCAGTTGTGCGAACATGAGAGAGACATGGTGCTCAGTCACCTCAGCCGGTTGGGTCTTCGGGTCAACTGGGATAAGAGCAAACTCTCCCATGTGCAGAGGATCTCTTATCTCAGTATACAATTGGACTTGGTCAAGCGGACAGCGTGCCTCACGGAGGAACGTGTCCAGTCAGTGTTGAACTGCCTGAGTAAGCTCAGCGGCCCCACTGAAGTTATTTCAGAGGCTCCTGGCGCCTTAGTAACGCTGCTCGGATTACTTCATATGAGGCTGCTTCAGCACTGGTTTCACGGCCAGGTCCAGAGATGGGCGTTGCAACGCGGCACGTTCCGTGTGGCTGTCACACCGAGATGCCAGCGTACCCTCACTCTGTGGTTGGAACAAGTGTCCAGGCATGCTGTGGTCTCCATGAATGCCTCCGGGTGGGGGGCCATGTACAACGGGCATGCAGTTTTGGGTCTGTGGACGGGGCCTCACCTGCAGTCACACATCAACTGCCTCGAGTTGCTTGTTGTACGTCTGGCTCACAGCTGGCCCCGGGGGAAGTAAGCGTTTCCCCCAGGGAGCCTTCTCGCACAGACATTGTGCAAAGTCAGGGAGGACGAGAAGCAGGTTGTGTTGGTTGCGCCCTATTGGCCAAAACGGACCTGGTTCCCTGAACTGATGCTCCTTGCAACAGCTCCTCCTTGGCCCATTCCGAGGAAGGACCTTCTGACTCAGAGATGGGGCACCCTCTGGCACCTGCGTCCGGACCTCTGGAAACTCCATGTCTGGTCCTTGGACGGGACGCGGAGGTTCTAGGTGACCTATCACAGGATGTGGTAGACACCATCACACTCAAAATAAAAACGAAATGTTGTGCTTTTCGCTAAATAAAGAAAACAAACAGGATACACATTCTCCCGTCTGTCTCCCTGTGATATCCATTCTGAAATGCGTGTGAAAATATACTCAGAACTCAGAAAACTTGCCACACAGACACGACAGGTATCTCTTTATAAAGCTTGGAATGTCTTTTAAAATTATTTTTTTTTACTTTTTGTCATTTATATAAAAAACAAATATTCTCTGTTTAGTAATCCATATGAAAACAGCCAGAGGTACAGTTCCTCCAGTGTAGTCTCATTATCTTTAATGTGATCACACCCTTGTGTGCACGCAAAGCGATTACCACACAAATCATCCACGAGGAAGGAACGCAAACCTGTAAACACACATCACCTCAAAACAAAGAATCAGCCTCTTCATTCTTCTGCGTTCAGAAGACGCGCTGTAAGTTTAACTTGGATTTACCTCAGAAGAAACAGAATGGGATTTAACATTAAAGGGGTGGTAAAACATATTCTTTTGAAGGCTTGATTGTGTTTGTGGGGTGCACTGTAACATGTGTTCATGCTTCGTTTTTAAAAAATTGCATTATTTTTCATATTTTTTACCTTTATTCTACACTGCACTGTCTCTCCTTGTAAAAACGGTCTGATGGTTTCTGGGTTCTATGAAGCCGGCCCCTCAAAAATACACAATGGGCTTAGATTGGTGAGCTGACCCAGTGTGTTGTGATTCGCTAACCGCCTAGTGCACGTTTTTCGGAAACGTCATGCCCCTTACCTTTACCGGTAGTCTGTGCTTTGGTAGTATTAGAAACAATGGCGTCAATAAAACCATACCAATTTGAGCTCGAATCGGACCCAGACAATTTTAGTGAAGATGATTGAGCACAACCTGTTCAGTCCTCAAAGGGATTTTTTGAGTAAAGACTACAGATCTATAGTGATCGCTACTGAATGGCACTGTTACTTTTGTATTTTTAGAACGATTATAGCCAAATATCTGTCGCAAGAACTATTAACCCAAAACAAACACTAAACATTGGCTTTACTATAGTAGCCAAATCAAACAGAACCATGTTTTGCATGCCTGTAGATAAACAAGCATGTAGATAAACAATACATAAAAGCTCTAATCAAAGAATAATTTACACTAATTCCAAGTTCGCTGTTGAGATTTAAAAAAGGTTTGTAACATTAGATGTTTGTTGGATAACGTTAAGTATGAATGAGTATTTAACAAACTGGTTTGCAGAGCCAAACAGCGTTGTCACTTGTTTACTTCCTTGCTACAACGTACAATTAACAATACAAACTATTACAGGAAAACACATAGACGAAAAATTAATCATACTTACAGGTTGTGGCCCGTAAACAGCTTCTGTTTTTAAATCCATCTTTCAGGACAAGCCGTTGTAAGAATCTATGGGGCGCCGTTTGTAAAGCGGCTCACGCTGAAAATAACAGCAACATTTTGACACATTTAGCTTCAAACAATGTTTAAAAAACTGGTATGAATTTTTGGCGGTCACTTTTTTAGCACATTTACAACAATATTTATCAACTTAGAGATATTTTAAATAGTTAAATCTGAATGTTAAATCTAAATCTAAATCTAAATGTTAAATCTAAATGTTAAATCTAAATCTAAATGTTAAATCTAAATCTAAATGCTAAATCTAAATGTTAAATCTAAATCTAAATGTTAAATCTAAATCTAAATGCTAAATCTAAATGTTAAATCTAAATGTTAAATCTAAATCTAAATGTTGAATCTAAATCTAAATGCTAAATCTAAATGTTAAATCTAAATGTTACATCTAAATCTAAATGTAAAATCTAAATGTTAAATCTAAATGTTAAATCTAAATACAAAATCTAAATCTAAATCTAAATGTTAAATCTAAATGTTAAATCTAAATATAAATGTTGAATCTAAATGTTTCGGGTGAAACTAAATATTTAAATAATATGCAAATTCAGAATGCAGATAACCGGTTTTAACATTTAGATTTAACATTTAGATTTTACATTTAGATTTAGATGTAACATTTAGATTTAACGTTTAGATTTAACATTTAGATTTAGCATTTAGATTTAACATTTAGATTTAGATTTAACATTTAGATTTAGATTTAACATTTAGATTTAACATTTAGATTTAGATTTAGATTTAACATTTAGATTTAGATTTAACATTTAGATTTAACATTTAGATTTAGATTTAACATTTAGATTTAGATTTAACATTTAGATTTAACAATTAACATTTAGATTTAACATTTAACATTTAGATTTAACTATTTAAAATATCTCTAAGTTGACAAATATTGTTGTAAATGTGCTAAAAAAGTGACCGCCAAAAAATCATACCAGTTTTTTAAACATTGTTTGAAGCTAAATGTGTCAAAATGTTGCTGTTATTTTCAGCGTGAGCCGCTTTACAAACGGCGCCCCATAAGAATCCTGCATTGAACTCGCAAAGATTTTTATTTTTTTTTTCCCACAAAGATTGCGGAAGCTTTCCTCCGTGAAATGTGCAGCACAGAGAGCGAGATTTGGGTAATAATTATGAGGGACCGAGTTAAAAATAAATTTTAACCATTGATCCCTAGGAAGGCTGAACAAAGTGGACCTGCAATCCGGATGAAAATAACAGCGTTTCATCGGCATTGCGGCAACAACATTCCAGCCTTCTAACTATACCCGCAAAAACACTTCCCCACAGCAATAAAAAATGGCCTCGCCCCCCTTATTTAATATTCTCGGAGGAGGGGTTTATGTAAATATTGGGGCTGGTGATGTCAGCAACCCTGAAGGAATGTCTGTAGTCCCTACCGGCTGTTTGCTGTAGTCCTTAGAAATTGATTTTTTTAAAAGCAAATATCTCCCTTTGCTTTAAACTTTGAACGTTGTAACTTTGCAGATGTTGTTTATGCTCAAACAGCAACATTACACACGGCTGCATTTATTTGATCCAAAATACAGCAAAAACTGTAATATTGCGAAGTAGTATTATAATTTAAAATAATTATTTTCTATTTGGATATATTTTTAAAATGCAATTTATTCCAGTCTTCAGTTTCACATGATCCTTCAGAAATCATTGTAATATGCTGATTTGCTGCTCAAGAAACATTTCTTATTATTATGAATGTTGAAAACAGTTGTGTACAAACCCTCTGGGGGTTAACATTCATAATAATAAGAAATGTTTGTTGAGCATATATATCAAAACATCTTATTAGAATGATTTCTGAAGAATCATGTGACACTAAAGCCTGGAGTAATGATGCTGAAAATTCAGCATTGACATCACAGGAATAATTTACACTTTATCATGTATTCACATAGAATATATTTATTTTAAATTGTAAAAATATTTCACAATATTACTGTTTTTACTATTTTGGATCAAATAAATACAGCCCTGATGAGCAGAAGATTTATATTTTTTAACATACAGATCTAAAACTTTTGAACGGAACTGTAGGTCTAAAATCTTTATGTAAAGAAAATGTATAGTCAGATTACTTCTTTTAAATTAAACCTGATATTGTCAATAAGCTACAAACATTACATTCAATCATTAAGTCTCCTCACATTCATTATAGTTCCCTGTCATATTCCTCATTGATATTCAGGGTAGGAGTCGTTGACACCTCAGGTGTGAATCACAGCATTATTTGTGATACAGTCATTCTGACAATAAGTGTCTTACAAAAGTTAAATGACAATATTGTTTCGCTTGAATGAGTGATCAAAATGGTTTGCAAAACTCTAGGCAACAACATCCAGTTCTGAAAAGCCTTGTGAACAAATGTTTAAAGTGTGTTAGATGGCCTTATTTCAGTGATTTAACATTTTAGTTTTTTCAAAAACTATGCATAAACATTATTTCTCAAAACAACAAACTTTTATGTACATGTTGCTCACATATTACTGTAGCCCTGTTTGTGCGAAATACAGTGTAATCAGACTTTAGCCATTAATATGCTTTAAAGCAGGGGTGTCCAATCCTGCTCTTGGAGGGCCACTGTCCTGCAGAGTTCAGCTCCAACCCCAATTAAAAACACCTGCAGCTAATCAAGGTCTTATTAGGCATACTAGAAACTTGTGTTGAGGCAAGTTGGAGCTAAACTCTACAGGACAGTACCTGCTCGGGTTGACGGCTCAAGATGAGCAATTTAGGTTAAAAGGTATAGGCCCTTTTAATTTTTAATTATTTTTGAAAATGACAGATCGTTTCGCTAGATAAAACCCTATTCCTCATCTGGGATTGTGCAGAGCCTCTGAAGCGCTTCGAAGCGCTTTGAAACTTCATTGATTTGGACCTTCAACATTTTGGTTGCCATGTCTATGATGGGGAGAAAAATCCTGGAATGTTCTCCTCAAAAAACTTCATTTCTTTTCGAGTGAAGAAAGAAAGACACGAACATCTTGAATGAGATGGGGGTGTGTAAAATATCAGGAAATTTTAATTTCGAAGTGAACTAATCCTTTAAGCCCTTCCCTCATTCTAGTTTATTTAATATTGTTTAAATGTCAAGTCAATGAAGAGCAAAGATATAGGAAAGATATGAACTCACTTTCCAAGAGCGAAGACTGTAGTTGCTATGGTGATGTTTTGTTGCTTGTAGATCGAATCAATCAGCGTGGGATCAAAAGTTCCTTCCCATACAATTGGGACCAACCATGGTGTCAAGGGAACAACTTTGCCATCTGGGCTGTTTTAAATGAGCAAATTTACAAATCCAAATGCATAATAGTATAAAAGAAAAATACATATATAAAAACGAATAGATTATGTTCTTACCCCACTACACTGGGCTGATTGTATGAAAGCCTGTACCAAAAAATATAAAACAATAAAAAATAATTTGTTAACATTTGTGATGTCTTGTAATTATCTCCGATTCTCACAGTTTGTTTCCCTCATTACTTTAGACTGTTTTGACTTCCACCTACTTTCAAAAGTCTGTTGTAGATGACATCCTACTGTGGGCTGAACATGGATCTTAAAGTCTCAAGCTCTTAATGACTTTATTATTGTTAAAACTCCAAACCAGTTCCCAGGTTACCTGTCAACTTCTGCATTCAATTGAAAAATTGAATGATAACTTTCAAAGCTTTTTACAACCAATCAATAGCTCAAAGTTACTCATTCCCTACACACCTTCCCACACACTTTAGTCATCTAGACACTCTTTCTGAATAGCATACGGCCATAATTACATTTACAAATATGATATTAGCATAAAATTAAAAAAGGCTATGAATTTCTTTGCACTGGTGAAGGTGCATCTGAATTGGTAAATTACAAATGCATAAATAATGTTGAGAGTAATGTTTTAATTTTGTATTTATTTAATGTTTGTATAAAAGCAATGTAATGTTTGCAGTGATGCTCAAATTTGTGAAAACAGCTCTCTTGCTCTTGTGATATTGCTTAATTATATCACGTTATAATATAAAAATCCAGATCTCATATAAATACTTGTTTGCTTTGTATTAATTTTGGTTTTATTTTTGACACAATCCCTCATTTCTGAACCGGCACAATAAATAAACCAAAGTAGAAATAAGTTATTGATTGCATCTAAAGCAGTAAGTTTTACATCCAATCACATTAATGATGTTAATAATTAAATCAGACAATGCACCGGTAATTTAGTAATATCCCAGCAGTTGCGGTCTTGACCGGTCTTGAAATAAAATCCAGAGTCTGCCGGAAGCTAGTTATTTTAGTTTCACTTCAGAAGGCCTTTATTAACCCCCTGGAGCCGTGTGGAACACTTTTATGATGGAATCTGATGCAATTTTATGGACTTCAAAACAGAAATACCCATTCACTGCCATTATAATGCTTGGAAGAGGCAGGCCATTTTTTAATATAGGCTAACTCTGATTGTATTCGTCTGAAAGAAGAATGTCATATACACCTGGATGACCTGAGGCTGAGTAAATCATGGGCTAATTTTCATTTTTGGGTGAACATCCTTTAAGAGGATTGCATTTCCTGGGCTAATTAAAATTTATTTAAAAATAAAATTCTGTTTCCAAAAACTCAACACACAAGTCAGAATAAATTAGAGCAAACCTATTGAATGAAGTGTTGTACTCACCCTTGTGGTATCAGGAACTGGGAGTTTTCCTGGTTCTCTTTTGTTTGTCTAAGAAATAGGAGACACAACCAGTGACTACTTGTCTTCTGTTGTGTTTGTGTGTTTCTATTAGCATGTATGCATCTGTGTGCAGGCTTACTGCACAGTATACATCATTGGCAATTGTAATAATGCATGCAGCTGCCATAGAAAGAACATATATGTGTGACAGAGCTGCTAACACATTACAACTAACATGTAACCCACCTATTTAAATGTGGGGCGTGGAAAACCTCTATAGTCCAAATCCCATAATCAAACAATATTTCAGTCAGGACCACTCCCCATCCTTATCAGACCTCCGTGAAAAGCTGATGGGGAACAGCAGCAGCTTCTGGGGACAACCTCCAATTTTTTTTAAAACTGGGAGAGCAGCGTAAACCCCCGCATTAAGAACAGAGCATGCATTAATGAAAACAGAATTACATTGATTGATTTTAAGGAGGATCAAATTTAAGGAGGAGCTGAGGAGGAGGTGGGTTGCAAAGCAGTGTGCAGTGGAAGCAGCCAAGCAGGCAGACTGAACTTAAACTTTGCTTAAGTAAGGCGCCTTATTTGAAAGTTGCCAAATGAGTGCATAGGAATCGGATATGGGCAGGGTTTGAATTTTGCCAATCAGCTCATGTCAGTTGATATAGTGGAGCTTGACTATGTGGTCTGCCTGTAATGCAGAATGCTCGATATATACACATGTGCATGTACATAATGTACGTGTGTTCTGAGAGTTTTACTTTTTTGTTCTAATATAAATTGATACTGTAACTTAGCTATATTAGTTTATATAAATTGTTTTAGCATTTAAAAATATATATATTACAAAGAAATTTTACTTGGGTTTAAGTCTAAGGGTTAAATACAACTTTATACATAAGTGTATGTTTCTAAATATTTAAAACCCAAGTCCCAAGCATGATTTCCATTTTTTCAAATAACATGGCATTGTCAACCTAAAGTATTATACAATCTTGGACCAGGAAAGAATGCCGGTTATCAATGTCTACTATATATATTAACTATTAAAGGTCCCGTTCTTCGTGTTCTTTTGAAGCTTTGATTGTGTTTACAGTGTGCAATATAACACGTGTTCATGTTTCTCGTGTAAAAAAAACAGTATTTTTAACACAATGTACTTTTCTGTATACCGCTGTTTTCACTCTCCTAAAAACGGCTGATGACTTCCTTTATTCTATGAAGTCCCTCCTTCAGAAATACGTAACGAGTTCTGATTGTGCCAGCGGTTCCCGTGTTGTGATTTGACCGCATCTTAGCAAACGTGGCATGGTTCCTGTGTTGTGATTCGACAGCAGCTTAGCGCACGTGGAAAGGTCACGCCTCTTAGCGGGAGATATATGCGCTTAATGATCTCTACAGCGTCCCTGGGAAAGCCAAACAAAGGTGATTTGACTCCGGGATGAAAATAACAGCGTCTCGACAACATGGCGACAAACACACTCAAACGCAACACTTCCTTTTCTCCACACGACCGTCCTCTTCTCCACGTGGGACAGCAACAAGACCACGCCCCCTTTTTCCGCGTATTCTTGTGGGCGGAGGTTAGTCTGTTCTACTGTTCTTCTGACGTCATTTATGAAGGAAGTACCAGGATGTAGTCCAAGCCAGCCGTTCGCTGTAGGCTTTGAAAGGGAACTTCTGTTAAATAAAATATCTCGCTTGGCATTGAACTTTGAGCTTTATAATTTTACAGGTATTATTTATGCTCTAACAGCAACATTACACACTAACTAAAGTTTGAACAATGGGATCACGAAGAACGGGACCTTTAAAATACCATTTAATTTTAACATTTTTATTTTGTATCATTCTAAAAACATTTGTTGTTACATTGGATGCATGGAACAGTTTAAAACCGTTGCTTATACATTCAACCTTTGGGAGATGACAAAACCTAGAATTTGTATAACCGCATTTTTCCATCTTAAAAAATAATCGCTAAATTACAGCATATGCTCTCAGTGTCAAAAGCAGAAAAGTTAATTAATGCATTCATGACCCCAAGGCTAGATTATTGTAATGCCTTACTGATCGAGTAATCAACCAAAGGTGTCCAATAACAGGAAGTATAAAATGAGGAAGTTGATTGCACTTCAAGATAGCCCTCAAAAAACAACAACAACAAAAAACAATCACTTGGCCATGCTGAAAGTAAGTTTAAATTTGCACTATGGCCATGTGCATAATGTATGTATGCTTCTGTGAATGGGCTTTTGTATGTGTAAGAGTAAGTTTTGAGCATGTGTTTGTTTCAGTGAATTAATAAACAGTGACGGTACTTACTTAAAGCAGAATCCTTGATCTTTGTAACTGAAACAGATATATGGTTAGAATTCTGAATGGTCACAATACATTCTCCAATTCAGGAATAAGGGATTACTCTTCATTTTCTCTTACATTATTATTATTTCGTTTTTTGGTCTTACTGTGAAGCTGAAATGCAACTCGTTTCACATGGATGAATGGCTGAATTATGTATGAGTATCAGTAATACTGTTTCCCGATGAAAGGTGCTGTAGTGGCGCTATTCTTTAAAGACTCACCAGGTGACATTTATGAGTGGCATGAATTAGAAAAAAACGATAAAGTAAAAAATATTAAAGAAGTGTTTTTATGTTATGAATTGTGTATGAACTGCTTGGTGTAGGCTGATTTATAGAAATTCATGATTAAATTAAAACAACTAAGATTAATGAGTAAAGTAATCAATGTTAAGACAGAGTATCCCATCCATTTCTAGAATAATTACTAACTGGTTAGGCTTTAGAGAATTTTTGTTTTTGTTTTGATGGATACAGTCAAAAATCACTCACCTGAATGAGGTGGAGGTGTAGGCCAAATAAATTAGTCTGTGAGGAAACAATAACAGATCATGAATAGGCAGTGTTGTAACCAGATCATATATTTTCTCAATGGAACTATCAGATTTAACACACAGATAATACAGAATCCTTTGAAATATTTCATTGTACGGATGAAACTAGAAAAATAATCCGTCACACCACTCATACTTTGCAAATAATAAAAAGTAATAATTAGTTATCAACATTGTCATGTGAACAGTACAGAAATAAAGAATAACCCCAATGATCATATTACTTAAACCACCAAAATAATTTATATGGTTGTAAATTAAGAATACTCTTACAGACAAATACATTATAGTCACTATACAAATTAACATAAAAAAACAATAGACAGGTTTCTGTGCAACAGAGATGCGCGCACAAGGGGGCAGAAAGCATATCTAGAAACAGAGATGACATGGAGCTGTTGTGCTGTAAACTGCACTAACCGCTAAAAAGATGGATTTAACATTTTCAACCCTTAAATGCATACCTCGGGCCTTTAGCGACCTGAGACGTCATTCACTACCCACCTCCTCATTCATTTTTTAAAGTTAGACATCAACCTTCTCAGTATTCCTCAATCAATCCATTTTAAACAATATAACAAGAAAAAAATTATTCAATTATAATTGAATGCCTGTTTTTCCACTAGTTTTTTGTCAAAATTGTATAGGGTCGCTAACGACTGGAGGTGTGTAAGATTGTACGCATTTTTTTTATCTGCACAATAATAAATAAATCTATAATGACGAAAAGAGTGCAATTCACCTTTATTCCACAAGGTGGCAATGTCTGATACACAATGATGAAGTGACGTTTCACTCATATTTACCTAAACAGAAAACGAAACAATAATATATATATAATCTGTAAAACTTGAAATAGCTCAGCGATTTACTGCAGAGACAGCACTGAACTCAATCAAATATTAGTGTCACTGTCACTGTCACTTGATGATGGATCTGGTGAAGGAAGCTGTCAGTGATCAAAATATTTATTTTGAAGACGTTGAAAATGAGTTTTGAGGATATGCGTGAGATCGCGAATATGAGGGCAGTGATGATGGTATAAAACATCTGCTCAAACTAAACCCTTCCAAGCTCCAAAAGGTAACGAAATATGTTTTATTTTCTTCTTCTGTAATTGTTACTCATATATCAGGAGTTTTATATATTATCGCGACAGGTATAGATCTATCCATGTTAGATATAGATCCGGGTCGCTAAAGACCCCGATATGTAAGAATGTTTGGCAAAACAGTCATGCATTTAAGGGTTAAAAAGGTAAATGCATTATATATCGTCTAAATGTCGATAAATATTGTAATTAACGATGTGCGATCTGACATTATCGAGTATATCCCTCACAAAAACCCAGAGAATGCATACACTCACTACGTAATTAACCATTTTTGGTTCCCACGTTCTGTGCTTACTGGGTAGTCTTGTAGATTGTCTTGTCTTGTAGATTAGTGCGGGTACACATTTAGAGTGCATAGTGATTTAGTCTATACTTATATCGTTTAATATAGTTAATAAATATCACACGAAGAGTGCAGTTTTTCTCCAGGTATCAGCATGATAACAAATGTGATATTGATTTTATAGTTTAATATAAAATATAAAAATAAATATAATATAAAATATAATATAAAAATGTAAGTGACTTACATTTTAGACACCATATAGCCTGTTTTTGCTCTATTTTGCCAACGTAAATACACTGTTAGACTTTACCGCAATTTTACAGTTACTTACCGCAAAAAAGCCCAGTAAAATACCATTTATATTATTTACGGTTAGTTACTGCAATATGCACTGCATTATGGGTATTTTTTATTAGTAACTTAATGTAAATGGGAATTTGCAGTATTTTACTGTTTACGTAAAAGCAGTAGTGCTACTGTAAACGAAGAACACACACAAACACACACACAAACACACACACACTGGATGTTTAAAAGTTAAATAAAAAACATGGATGGAAGGATGTAAAATGAATTATTTGTGGGAGACAAAGAAGTAAATTTTATATTTAGTATTTTCTCCTAGACCCTTTTCACATTTTCGGGTTTCTCCGAGTGGAAGTCTTTATAGTTGGGTTAACTTTTATAGCGGTGAATGAGAGAATACATTAAATATTTTTTTTTGTGTGCCCATTTGCTCAAATAGCAAAAGAAAAACTCTACAATAGTGATTTCACAACTTTCAAAACGAGGAAAAATTTAGTAAATAAAGTAAAGTATTATTGTTATAAATGTACATACATTTTTTAATGTATTAGTGTTATAAATGTACATCAATTTTTTAAAAATGAAAATACAAAAAACTTTGCAGGACTTACGATATTGATGACTGTTAAAACGAGTCATCACAGTCTGTACAAGGATCAGTCATTCTATTTAATTTATTATTATTTTAATGTCAGAGTAATAACAGTACAAGTGTGGTGATATAAATGTAATTTTTAAATGATTAAAAAATATATATAAACTTTGCTTACACCTCATACAATTTAAATTGTTACTCGCGTACAAAGCCCGCGCAAATGAGGTTTGTGTCGAGTGCGCGCATAACGGACGTCCCTGCCTGTGGATCGGATCGCCAGACACCAGCTGCAAGTTTTCCTGCAGTAAGAAGTTTTTACTTCACAAATTTGTCACAAATTTCTTTGTTACTTTTAAAACGTAAACCAATATCCATTAAATATAGCTAAATATATGAAGAATGTAAATAATATAAATAATAATATCAAATTGCTATTACTATGACATTCTCAGTGAACTGTTCGTTTTCCTCAAGAACCGCTTTCATAACCCATTACATTTTAATACAATTGACTACCTGCATTTTACATTATATGTACCAAATCTAGTATTTACGCGAACAATGGTTTCCGTCTTTTTACGCCCAGTTATAGTTACATATTTTCATTGACAGTTAAATGTGTGTGACGCCATTTGAAGTAACGTTAGCGCCAGAGCGGTGTCTCAAAGGCTGTCTCGCGCGCCCCCTCTCGCTCTGTATACTCTGATATAGAGTCTGGGAAACTACGTCATTGCGCATTGCATTATGGGTAGTCGCCGCCATGTTTTAGGACACGCTCAGGAGCGTACAATGATAACAAAGGTGAATCACCTGAGGAAAAAACGACTGTATTTACTTTAATACTTTTTAAGAACTCTTGCTTGCACTCACTTATAATAAATGGACTAATATTTGAATCTCTTACGTACAAGAGCGCTCAGTCGTGCGGCCAGGACATTGCACATATTCATCACGTTTCATGCAATCAGAAATCAGATGGCCGCCTTCTATCGCACCACACATTGGTTTGTCTTTTGCAGTTTATTTTTTAATAGCCTAACTAAAAAGTCTGTATCTGATATATAAAATAATAAATATACTTATTAGCTTGATCTCAGCCAGTGGATAATTTATTCAATCAACATAGCCTATATCATATCGCCCTAATTCCTTAACGTTAAAGCATTAAAGGATAACAGATTATGGCTCGTAATGCAGCTTTTGAAATTATTTGTATTTGAAAGCGCTTTAGCCTACAGTACTAAAAAGTTTTACTGGACTTAAATGGAACAAGAACAATATTTCCTTCTACTGAGAGAAGCTGAACAATGAAGCATTTGCTGACGCGTTTCATGCATTATTTATGGTGTGAGCACATTCAAGCGGTTCAGAAAATATTCATCTGTAATATCGGTTATAAATAATAAATACAAATTATAAAGACACATTTTGGCTAAGTTGTTTATTTCCGAGTGTTATGTGCTCCACCCCTCGAAATATGAACGAGATGAGTTCATACTTCATAATCACGACTTTAGAAGTGGGAATTGTCAAATTTCCGATAGCACGTGAAGGCAGCATTACTTTCACTTACTTTTGTTATTTCCAAGCTGGTAAACTGAAATATTGCGCATGATTTGAGATATGTTTTCCACGCAGGTTGCAAGAGAGGCTATGACAGTTCATAACACAGCAAGCGTTCACCATTCTAATGTGTTTTTAACTGTATAATACAAGTTTTAAAGTCTACCTCCACTATTACTCATTCTCTAATGTAGTGTCTGTGTCCTAAAGTCCGCGAATGCATTGCGTTGGTGACGTCACGTTCCCATTCTCTATACTCTGGATATCGCCAGTGTATACTCCAGAGGATTAATATATATTGAAGTAAAATAAGAATTAATACAAGAATGTTCATTGTGGCTTCTTATTTATTATATTATTTCATATCAATTCATTTTTACATGCAACTGAAGGCTATATTGTCTTCTCTCTTGTTTCAGTGTTTATATAGTCATTTGATTGTGTAAGTGGTCAATCTAGCAGTCATCCTATATCCGTCAATTATCATGTTCATAACATTTAGTCATTAGTCAATAAACATTGATGAAAATGATGTTTCTTCTTTTTCTCTCTTTTGTCAACAGGAGCTAACAGCACACCAAAGAGCTAACTGCACCCCTAAAACTCAAAAGGACTTGAGGCTGTAATTGGTGTCAAAGGCGCTTGAACAAAGTATTGAACAAATACTTTTGAAGTATCCCCCCCCCCCCCCCCATTTTTGCAAAAATGTCAAACAAACGTTTCACGTCATTGTGAGGTATTGCTTGCAGAATTTTGAGGAAAATAATGAATTCACACCAAACGGCAACCTTCCCCACTTTCTCTTAAAGCCAATGCGGAAGTGACTCAAACTGCAATTCATCGACTGCACGCTAGAGACAGGCTCCAGAAGGGAGCAGAATCTCATTGAGACCCATGTTAAAAAAAACATATTTACAGCCTGGTACAAATTGTGGTTTTGGTCTATATAGCTAATTTTGCCCTTCATGACAACTATGAGGGGGTGAATTTTTTTAAACAAACTCAATTGTTTAAATTATATTAAGCCTTAAAGTTCTGCATAAATAAGGACGTGGTCACTGGAGTGACAGCTGGATTGGTGCTGGTGTCACTACTAGCCGTTTGTCTGCTGTCTATTAGCTCCACCCACTCCATCTGTTAGCCTCTTTGCCCATTTTCAGTTATCCAGGAGTGACGCGCTGCTAAGATGGTAATGGGTGTTTTTAGAAACACTCTTCAGAAACCTATGGGTGATGTCACGGATATATTTTTTTATGGTCTATGATTTAATCCATTTTGTAATAAGACTGTAACATAACAAAATGTGGAAAAAGGAAAGCGCTGTGAATACTTTCCGGATGCACTGTAAATAACAGTTCCCAAGCTGCAGACTAAAAACCTGAAATACAGGATCTGACTACTTTGTTTACAAAAAGATTATTAAAAGTTTGACTATAGTTTTACTGTTGCTTTATCATTTTCTCCAGCACAAATCTCAAATCAGCACAAAGCTGTGTTTTTTTTGTATGTGTAAGAATTCAATACACAGTTGAATGGACACATCAGGAGTTTTAGTAAAATAAACATGCAGATTTTCGTTTTTCAAAGAAAGTATTAGTTCTATTTCTCATATCTTTTTAGATAACCTCATATAGGTTACTTTCCAAGGTTGTAGATAAATGGAAAACCTACTATTAAGCAAGTCACAGTGCTCATGCAATATGGGGAAGAAAAAGGATCTTTCTGAAGATGAAAAGCATGAAATGGAGCAATGCCATGCAAAAGGCATAAAAATAACTAATATTTTGCAAAAACTGAAGAGATTGTCAAACTGTCAAAAGATTTGTGACTGATTTGTGAAGATTTGATTGAGCACAGAAGAACCCAGTCAGATAAAAGCTTATTAAGGGAAATGTCTGTCAAACTTCAACGATATTAGTCTCTGGCTCTCTCTCTTCAATGTTATTTTTAAATTGGGTTTGTATAAATGCAAATAGTTAATCTGTTGACCTTTAGTTAAGCCGTGCCTTGTACAGGATGTGTCTCACATACACACAAAGCACAGCAACAGCATTTTTTCAAGAAACTCTTGTGCCAGTTGATTCAGTTGAGTTTAATTTACCTTTCAGCATATTATGACCAAGCACACACAGAAGAAAGTGAATTACTGACATGTTAAGTGGCCAATGGTTGATGCTGCAATAGATTGTTGACCTTAGAAGCTATATAAAGACCGTAAGCCCCTTTTCCACCGAAATTACCCGGAACAATTTGTACCAGCAACTTTTTTTACAGGAACTTTTTCCCCCCCAGACCTGCTACTGTCTGCGTTTCCACTGCAGTCTAAAGTACAGTGAAGATTAGGCAAATTAGTCCGGTGAGGTAGGACTGCGCGTGACTGCTCCTCCCAGTAAGCGACGGACAGTAATTTTTTTTTTTTTTTGTGCGACACTGTCTGCAACAATAACAAGTATGGAGGAGATTCAAGCAGCGCCGCTTTTGCTGGTCGGTTTACTAAAGTGGTAATTAAAAAAACGGCGGAAAAGAGACAAGCACTAATACTAAGGCGTATTCTGAAAGCTCGTAAAGCTAAATTTAAAATAAGACAACGTATGTTATTATCAGCTATTACGGATATTGACCATGAGATAGCTCAGACGAACGCGTGCCATCGGACAGAAAGAGCAAGACTGATATTTACTGAATGCAGAACGATCCTCGCAAAAGACTTGCCGGTTGAAATAAAATGCTGCATGAGCTCAACCAATCAGCATGTTCAGCGCCCAAGTCCCACCCCCGAAAGTTCCTGAACTTTGAAAAAGTACTACATCACGAGCAGGGGGACTTTCGGAGGTTTTTCCCCCGAACTTCATTTAGACCCTGGTTCCTGCTGTGAGAAACACACCAAGTACCACCCATAGACAGTAAAAAAAATGGACACAGCGACCACATAGACTTTAATGCAGAAAAGTGAAGTCAATTAGAAGCACTCACTTCCTGATGGCTGAGTATACTGCACAGCCTCAGACTGAGCTTGACGACGTAGATGTGACGTGAGATCTGACAGTTGTAAGTCTTCTAGTAGTTGTGCTAAGTGAAATCTGGATCACCGAATCTTGCAGAGACGGAGAGCGTGAGAACTTTTGGTAAGAATTCTGATGAATTATTTTGTCATTTTGCATAGTATTCATTTATTTCATTTAGTATTCATTTATTTTAAAGTTAGTGCATCCTGTCTATACGGGTATATACGGTCATTTCTCTACTGCACGACAGAGTTGCGTGGTTATGACGCAATCGTTAGCCTATTTTTACAAAAACGGCTTCTACAGGGCAATGGAGCCTTTTATACATTGTCGTTTTTCTTTAGAAATAAACAATGGACAAATGGAGTCTTTAAACGCCACAGATGTAAAGTTATTCACTGTCAAAGTGACGCCAAAATGAATGGGAGTCAATGGAATGCTAACAACAGGTGATGGCTTGGTTAGCAATGGCTGCCCCTATGGAAGGTACGCTTTCCAGGTGTAGGATTACCCCCTTGGTACCACCCCAAAGTTCCTATTTCCTGTGGAAAGTTCCTGCGGTGGAAACGCGGCTTTGGTTTCCCTTCTCTTTTTTTCTCTTATTTGATTCTGAATTGTAATCAAATTAGATCAAAATAAAACACATCACACAACATTCATTATACCACCTAACTTTGAATAAACACAAAATTGTATGTTATATGCGATTAATAGCTTTTACAGCTCTACTTTGAATCTACTTTCAGACACTCAATATAATGGTCTTTTTAAAATGTATATAAGTATGAATAATTTTGAGCATTTATATTCAGTGTTGAGTAATGCACATAACCAATTGAAAAAAGTCCCAAGAATCCCAAATGCTAACTCCTAAAACTACTTCTCGTAAACAGTTAACTATGAGCTGTAGTTCGTACCGTTTCTGAGATGTCAGTCAACACAAGAATTTTGAAGTTTCATTATTCCTGTATTAGGTTGTATATTTTGTCATTTTTACTTCAAGGACTGAATGCCAAATAGGAAGAGAGCAAAAAGAGATCTTCTTAATGATGGCACAACTAAACTGGCTTCATTCTGTCATAACTTTGTCACTGTTTAATTAAGGGTAACTTGTCATACAACACTCTAACCCAAGTAATTTGCTTTACTAAACAATATCCCAGTATGTCTCTCTCTCTCTCTCTCTCTCTCTCTCTCTCTCTCTCTCTCTCGTCTTTTCCAACGCGACCGTGTGAGCGTGAGAGCAGTACGAGCGTTGTTAGAGTTTGTGGGTGTTTTTTTCCTTTTCTTTATTATACTTTAACGTTTTGTTGTTGTTTTATTGTTTTTTTTAAGTAGTTTTTTTGTTATTTTCCGTGTGGGCCGCGTGAATAAACTGCCGTGTTTTTCTCACGGTGGTCAGCATGGCAGCCCCGCGGTCACAGTTTTTGAACAAACTCACGCGGCGCCATGGGATAAAAATAGCGGCCGCAGTGAGTGTGGAAGACTGCTGTTTGGCAGTCGGAGAAATTGTTGGACATGAACATATTGTGTCAGCCTCCAAGATGAATAGTGCCACGGTAATCTTCCTCAGTTCTGTCGAGAAAGCTAATGCCTTGGTTGAGAATGGATTAACCTTTGACGGACTTTTTACTCCTGTCCTCCCTCTCTCCATGCCTTCGAAGAAAGTACTTCTTTCTAATATACCGCCTTTTATAAGTGACGAGACATTAGTAAGACTACTTTCTCGATATGGAAAACCTGTGTCACCTATCAAAATGATAGCAATCGGATGTAACTCACCTTTGCTAAAACATGTAATCTCGTTCAGACGGTTTGTCTACATGATCCTTAAGGAAGAAGAGGAATTAGAACTATCTTTGCATTTAAAGGTGGATGAATATGATTATGTAATCTACGCCACAATGGAAAAAATGAAGTGCTTTAAATGTGGTGAAGTGGGGCATCTAGTTCGTGCTTGTCCAAATAAAGACAAAAACAACTTGACGGCCGCGGATGGTGAGGTGGCTCAGGCCGAGACGATAAACCCAGCAGTGATGGAGACGGACACGACGGATAGGAGAGTGATCGAGGAACCGGCGAAGGAAAGCGCGGAGGTTTCGGCAACCGAAGGAACAGAGAGTGCAACTAGAGCTGCAGATACTTTATTTGACGAAGACAACAGTGAGTTTTCAGCTTCACGGGCGAGGATACCGATCGGTGATGGACTAGAAATGGAGACGGAACAGACGGGTTTTAAAATCCCAATGAAAAGGAAAAAACTGGGCGATTCTCAAGTTGTTAGAGCGAAGAAGGCAGATGTGGATGATACGAGTGCTGAGGACGGTATGGAAAGTGGCAGCGAGTCCTCTGACTCGAGCGTGAGTTTTTCTCAAACTGATTTTCAGAACACTTTTGAAGCAGATCATATCAGACTCTTTTTGAGAGCTACTAAAAATAAGAGAGGGGTATGTGTTGAACAATTTTTCCCTAATTATAAACAATTTGTGGACAAAGCAAGGATGTTTATGTCGGAGGGACTGTTTACAAACAAAGAAGTGTACCGACTAAAGAAGATAGTGAGGAAAATCACTTCTGGCATTGCTGAAGATGGAGACGGAAAGGTTTAAAAGAGATATGTTAAATGTGATGGTTATCTGCAATTTGATGATACTTCTCCTTATATCTTTCATGTGTGAGGTTAACATCGCTACTATTAATGTTAACGGAGCAAGAGATATGAGGAAAAGAGCTACAATTTTTGAGTTACTGAAACAAAGGAAAGTTGACATCACGATGTTGCAAGAAATGCATAGTGATATTAAGAATGATGCTGATTGGGCAAGAGAGTGGGATGGGCTGTCCATCCTGAGCCACAATACCTCACTTAGTGGTGGTGTGGCTTTTCTTTTCTCAAAAAACTCAAAAAACACTCCAGACACATACCAGGTGGAAGAAATAATTAAGGGCAGAATGCTAAAAGTTAGAGCTAATTTTGACAAAATGTCTTTTGTTTTCATTTGTGTGTATAGTCCCACAGCTTGTGTGGAAAGAATGATATTTTTAAATTCACTGTGTTCTGCTTTACAAGAATGTAATGAGAATGACTATCTTGTCTTGGGTGGAGATTTTAACTGCACAGAGTCCAACTTGGACAGAAATCATATTGAACCTCATATGCCCTCTCGGTATCGCTTAATTCAACTTTTAAAAACACATGAGTTATGTGACATTTGGAGACAATTGAGTGGGTTACAAAGGCAATATACATGGACTCATGTCAGAGACAATGTTATTTCCCTGGCCAGACTTGACAGGATTTATTTTTTTAAACATCAATGCAATATTGTGAAGAAATGCATGATCACTCCCATAGGTTTTTCTGATCACAGTATGGTACAATGCAACGTGGTGGTTAATCCTTTTAAACCAAAAAGTGCTTATTGGCAGTTCAATAATAGTCTGTTAAGTGACAAATACTTTAAGGAAATGTTTGAAGTTTTTTGGTCTGATTTTAGAAATACAAAAAGCTCTTTTAACTCTTTGCGGCAGTGGTGGGATTTCGGGACAGTCCAAATAAAACAATTTAGCATACAATACACTCAAAATGTCACAAAAGAGTTTAATTCAAAGATGAATATCCTGGAGATTGAGATTTTAAAACTTCAAGAATTGGCGGAACTAAGCGGTTGTTATTTGGATTCTTTGTGTAAAAAGAAAAAACAGTTAGCTGAGCTACTGGGTCTCAAAACGCAAGGGGCGCTGATCAGGTCGAGGTTTCAAAATTTGAATCAAATGGATGCTCCGTCTAAATTCTTCTTTAATTTGGAGAGGAAAAATGGGCAGAACAGGATAATGCATGTCTTACGTTCTGAGACTGGAGTTTTACTGACTGACCCTGCTGAGATTCGAAAAAGAGCAAATTTGTTTTATGAAAAGTTATATAAGAATGAGCTTGATGCTAAATAATGTTTTATAAACATAGTTCGGGAGGAGCACGTTCAGATAATTGACACAGGTGGAGAGCACTCAGCTAATCAACAGTAAGAGGTATATATATACACGCAGCAGTCTTACCTCCATTCATTGACAGTTTCTAGCATCCCTCCACCACCCCTTCTCCACACTTTTATTTTATCAGCCACTTTCATATACAGGGGGTACTCTGGGTTCGGGCCAAATTCCGAGCTCGAAGCCCTCCCCCGGACAGCACGCCAAATACGCAGTTAAACTTCTCTCCATAAATTATATGTAAGTGTGAACTCGTGAATTTTAAAGAAAATAGCGATTTCTTCGATAATTTACCCCAATTGTTACAGGAAGCAAACAATGAGATCTCAAACGCTTTGAGCATGGGATAGGTTTATAAGGCCCTCCAAGGAATGGAGGTTGGAAAAGCCCCCGGAATTGACGGTTTACCAGTCGACTTTTTTAAGTGTTTCTGGTCAGTACTGTGCAGTGATCTGCTAGATTTGAAAGAAGGTCAATTGCCCTTAAGCTGCTGTAGAGCAGTGCTAACCCTCCTGCCAAAAAAAGGCGATTTAACAGAGATAAAGTGCTGGCGACCTGTTTCATTGCTCTGCAGTGATTTCAAGCTGCTTTCCAAAGTTTTAGCTAATAGGTTGTCGGGGGTAATAGACGGAGTCATCCATCCTGATCAGATGTATTGCGTCCCTGGTAGATCCATTTTTGACAATATATCCCTGATTCGTGATGTTTTCGAGATTTCCAGGATTTTCAATTTGGATTGCGGCCTAATCTCTCTAGATCAGGAGAAGGATTTCGATCGAGTTGAACACTGCTACTTGTGGAGAGTATTGGAAGCTTTTGGTTTTAGTCAGGTTTTCACTAATTTTATTAAAGTTCTCTATAGTGGGGCACAGAGTTTGCTTAAAGTGAATGGCAATTTGTGTGCTCCTTTTAGTGTTTGTAGAGGAATAAGGCAAGGATGCTCGTTGTCTGGCATGCTGTATTCTTTGGCGATAGAACCCCTACTTAATCAGATTAGGAAAAAATTGCAAGGTTTTACTTTACCGATTAATGAGGGTAGAGTAATTTTGTCAGCATATGCTGACGATGTTGTAGTGATGGTTAATGGACAAGACGATGTACAGGCTCTGTCAAATATACTTACAAGTTTCAAAGATCTTTCTTCTGCAAGTGTAAACTGGGGAAAAAGTGAAGCTTTATTTTTGGGTAATGGGTCAAATGAGAGGCCAAAACTGCCTGAAGGTCTAAGCTGGGGAAAAACAGGTTTTCAATATTTAGGTGTGTTTTTGGGGGATGAGGCAACAATGCAAAGAAACTGGGAAGGAGTCTTGGAGAAAGTAAAAGGGTGTCTGAACAGATGGAAGGTTTTGTTGCCAATGGTATCCTATAGAGGGTGCATTTTAATAATTAACAATCTAATTTTAACTGGAGGGTCTGCTAAATTACTAAATGTAATTGCTTCCTCTCTATTGCACAAATTGAATTGTGTTGACCCTCCTCTACAACTACTCACAAAGATACAAGCTCTGTTGGTTGATTTTTTCTGGGACAAAATGCACTGGGTACCACAGAGCATTTTATTTTTACCAAAAGAAGAGGGTGGTCAGGGTTTAGTGCATTTACAGAGCAGACTGGCAACTTTCCGGTTACTCTTTGTTCAGAGGTTGTTATTCTGTCCTACTGAGTGTAAATGTAGAGCTGCTGCCTTTGTTATTTTGCGTAAATTGGAAAATTTGGGACTGGACAAAACACTTTTTTTAATGGATCCTGGAAAAATGAATCTGTCTACTTTGCCCGTGTTTTACAGGAACTTGTTTAAAGTTTGGAGGCTTTTTAATTTTACAAAAGACTTGTCGCCTTCCCTTCATTGGCTTTTAAAAGAGCCTTTGGTTTTTGGATCACGGATGGATGTGTCTACAAGTGCTTGCATTCCAGGTCTTAACAGGTCACTAATTTCTAGTGGAATTTTCACTTTAGAACAGTTACTGGAAGTAACTGGGACTGATTTTAGAAATGGAGATGCACTAGCACAGAGACTGGGTTTTAGGTCAGTTCGCATAATTGCACAATTGCTACAAAAATGGCAATCTTTACTCTCCTCAGATGAAAGGACAGTACTTGCAGAATACCATGAAGGACATTCTAAGGGAAACATTACAGATTTTTTCCCTGACTTATGGTGTTTTTTTTATTCTGATGATTTGTCTGATGTAATGTTTTCTTCATGTACAGGTAAATCTTTGTATAGATATTGTGTGATAGCTTTCTGTAAAAAAACGTTGAACATGAAAGTTGATACTCCATGGCGGGCGTATTTTAATTTGGATACAGAGAGTAAAGCCGCCTTTAGCCAAAAAAGTAGGAGATTTACAGTGGAGAATCTTACATGGAGTTATCGCTGTTAATGCTTTTATTTCCATTTTAAATCCTGAGGTTGGTTTTGAGTGTCCTTTTTGCAAGGAAAGAGAAACTGTTTTTCATGCCTTTTTAAATTGTAACCGATTACAGTTTCTGTTTCGTTTGTTAGGAGACATTTTTGAAAAATGCAATGAGTTTTTTTCTCCAGAGGTTTTTATCTTGGGTATGTTGCAAAGAAAAAGTTTTTATGCCAGTTGTTGAATTTTGTGTTGGGCCAAGCAAAGATGGCCATCTACATCAGTAGAAAAACGAAAGTAGAACAGAATTTGTTTCAGGACAGTGCAATGTTTTTTTCAAAAATGGTAAAGTCAAGAATCACAATTGATTTTAATTATTATAAAATGGTGAATGACAAAATCACGTTTGAAGGTATATGGTGTTGCAAAGAGGTTTTGTGTGTTGTAATTGATGATGAATTGGTTTTTACTTTTTAAGTGTTTAGAGTATATGTGAATGTGAGTGTTGTATTGGACTGTTGTACCCTCTATTTATTTGTAAATAAAGTGCTGTAAAAATCAAATCAAATCTCTCTCTCTCTCTCTCTCTCTCTCTCTCTCTCTCTCTCTCGCTCTCTCTCTCTCTCACACTCACACACACACACACACACACACACATATCGTGGAACCTGAATACACACCACAATATAAGGAATTTGCATCCTCATAATGGGTAAAACCAGTACGCATGCAAACCCACACACATAAATCAAAGTCATGCTGCATTGTGAATATAGTCAGGACAGTGCCTGCTTGACAACGCACTTGCAATTTATTCTTTTGTCTGTCCTCATTTACACAACATTACAACTTTACATTGTACGGAAAAAAAAAAACAAGCAATGAAAATGAATGGTGACTGCAGCTGTCAATCCCTAACATCTTAATTTTGTTTTAACAAATAAAAAAATTTGTCTGTGCGCTGCTGCAGTGCGAGTGAAACTATAGTGAACCCGGACTTCATTCGCCTCAATTGAAAACATAGCAGCATATTTCTGATTATTTGGAAATTATTTGGAAATTGACCTTCTCACATATTACTGTAGACAGGCACATCTACTGTGCCTGTCTACAGTAAACTATGAGAAGTTAAAGTAACAACCTAAACAATATTATTGTAATTTCCAAATACTCACAGAAATATGCTGCATTTAAATCATTTAACAGTGCGACTACATTGTGAACAGTGTGAAATCATTTAACAGTGCGACTACAGAAATATACTGTATTTCTGGTTTACAGACTACTACTGTAAAGTCATTTTACGTATGATTACCATAAAAATTACGGTATATTGCTGGCGTCTTTGCTGCCAGCTCTTTACTGTAAATTATAGAAATACAGAAATATACTGTTTTCCTGGTTTACAGACTACTACCGTAAAGTCATTTTACGTATGATTACCGTAAAAATTACGGTATACTGCTGGCGTCTCTGCTGCCAGCTCTTTACTGTTATTTTACAGGGAAATTTTTTACAGTGTAGCTTCTAATACCTTTTACTTATACTTTTATAATGGCTATTATAAAAGTACACATAAACTGACATTTAACAAAAAGAGACTGGGTTGTGTTTTATGTCATATTTCATTTTATTACAGTGATAATCATAGCCTATATGCACACATATTAATGTTTTTTTTATGTAAAGGAAAAGAGGCCGGGTTTTTTTATATTTCGTTTTGTTATATACATGCATTGAAGATAATATGCATTGCCTGCACTACATTTGTGTGGCTATAATATGTTTACATTTTTTTTATGATAATGAAAAGAGGCAGAGTGGTGTTTTATCATATATTTTGTTTTATTGTAGTCTAAAATATACAAATATATACTGAGTGATACCGTCAAGAATGCTGCTTGTCCATTAGCAGAGTAGGCGGACTAGTGTCCTCCCGTCCTCGGGAGGTCGTTCTCCGGAGTCAAACTTGGCAAGTCCCGGACGCAAGCCAGAAGTTCGCGTACGAAATATGTCATAAAACACCACTGCCTCATTTCATTAAAAAAAACCCAAAAAAAAACAGCTCTTCGTGAGGAATGAAATCTGACTCCTGCTGCGTCTGTGACGTGACTTTCGTTCGGCTCACTCACACTCTCACACTTTATTGAAAAGACACGTTCAGTTTTTAATTGTAGTGTTTATTCTCTAACTGAACGAAATTATTGTATTACTATGAAGATCAAACGAGTGGCCTCGTAGGGCAGCGAAGAAAGTGCATTCTGGGAGTTGTTGTCTTTCATCCACATGAGACAAAAATACATTTTCTGTCTTTTCTCAGTCTATGAAGGCACCAAATTCAAAAATAATTTCACATTTCTACTGCATAAATGACCCAGTTAAAATACAAAGCTTGATGCTAAATCACTGAAGTTACCCTTTAAGAGTCTGAAATAGATGTTGCTCAATCAGGAAATAAAATACACACATAACTTATTCGGGCAGATAACGCTGACTGCTTTATTTCCGAGATAATGGCAAACTTTGAATTGTAATACAATATAGTGCAATATAAAGGCTTGTATTAATATGTATTATATAAGCTATTCAAATCAATTTCTGCAGCTAACACAGATATACGTTAATGTTTAATATTACTAGCGCCTTATTAACGTATGTGTTTAGCTGAAGCAATTGATTTGAATAGCTTATAGAATAAATATTAATACATATTTTTATGGATATGTATTCCAATAAATATTAATACATACAATTATGGAGGGTTAGGGTTAGTTACTAACCCTAACCCTCCATTACATACATAAATACATTTTTGTGTTAGTTCAGTTACGTTACCTGTGTTGGCAGTGTGCAGTAGTCACACCCACATTAACGATTTCAATATATGACATCCTCTACGAAAAGACCATAAACATTACAGATAACATCTGAAGTAATGATGTTTTCCTTGAATGATGATTCCCTTTCATTCAGTCACTACGACGTAACGTTAGTGACTAACGAATGGGGGTCCCAATAAAATCACGCCACTCAGCTGTCTTCCAGTGCCCTGCGTAAGTGTGAGTTCCCTGTCGTAAGACTAGTACAGACGAGGGACTCCCACTTATCACAGGAATACCAAGGTACACTGGGAAGCATATTCCAGGTGGAGATATGCAAAGATGCCTACCCGAAGGGAGGACTTAGAGAGAACACATATGACCCGCTAGGGGCTGCATATGGGAAAACTCTAGGGTACCAGCCGAAGGTGGATTTTTAACCCCAGGGGTGGCAGGGAAAGACACAAGCTCACAGCGGAGGCTTACAGTGGAAATATACGTGTGGGGGTCGCCGGAGGGGAACCAAGCATACAGGGCACCTGGCCGGACACGAGGGGCTGGGCTCGTTAGAGGGCAGACACACAGGTATCTGCGTAAGCAGTGCTGGAGGGACCCAGGGCTCTCGGGGAGCTCACCTGAGGAAAAAATCACACGTATCCAGTCCGTGGAGTGGAATGGCGAGCAAGCGAAGACACCTGAGCCTGGTCCATTACCGGCCCCTCGGGGGGGCGAGTACATAGTTGGACACTGGCTCCACTCGGAGATTATAGAATCTGGCGAATGTGTTCGGTGTCGCCCAGCCTGCAGCTCTGCAGATGTCTGTTAGCGAGGCGCCATGCGCTAAAGCCCAAGAGGAGGCGACACTCCGAGTGGACGAACCCCAAGGGGACATGGTCGACCTCTCTGCTGGTAAGCCAAAACAATGGTGTCCACTATCCAGTGAGACAGCCTTTGCTTTGAGAGAGCACTTCCCTTCCGCTCTCCACCATAACAGACAAAGAGCTGGTCTGAGGTCCTGAAACATTGCGTCCTGTCTACGTAAGCGCGGAGGGCACGTACTGGAAAGAGCAATGCCAAGGCTGGGTCTGCCCCCTCCAACGGAGTGGTGGGAACCTTGGGCACATATCCAGGTCGGGGTCTCAGGATCACGTGAGAGTAGGCCGGCCCGAATTCCAGGCACGCTTCGTCAACTGAAAATGCCTGCAAGTCCCCGACCCTCGTTGGAGGCCAATGATTATTTAAGATATTATAATATTTAAGACAAATATTTAAGAATATTTTTACACACTGCCATAACCAGGAGGGAGGGCGCCCTCGGCGGCAACCGGACTGAGGCGACGGCTGGGTGCAGCAGCTAGCCTCCGGGGCAGTACGTGTTACAGCCTCAGTCTGCTCTGGGGCGGCCGAGAACCGTTGGGCGCAGTTCTCAGCCGCGCCGCCGAAGAGGCCAGCCTGGGATATGGGCAGGTTGAGGAGGCGGGCTCACTCAACCCCCCCACATCACCAGGTAAGGCCAGGTGTTTCTCCCGGACCACAGCTGTGGACATTGCCCGACCGAGGGAGCGTGTGGCCACCTTCACATCAGTGGCGGCACGCAGCTCATAGAAGAGCCCTGGGTCAGCTCCACCCTTGTGCATGTGCAAAGGGGTGGCGGCTCTGCAGGACCACGCCACCGAAGTAGATGAGCCCACAGGCTTAGGGAGGGTGCTTAGGACAGCCATGCCACGTCAAAACCCTCTGTGGACACCGTAGTGGCAACAGAGTGTTCAACAGTAGGGGGGGGGCCCAGTGTACCCTAGGCCGTGGCCCCATCAAGGGCAGAGAAGGCGGAGGAGGCCACCAAACGGTCGCAGGAAACACGGGGACTTCCGGGACCGCGTGATCTCCTCATGCACCTCGGGAGCGAAAGGCATTGGGGACGGGGCCCAACAGCTGTCGGGTGCCGCCCCCAAAAACCGATTGCGCAACCACGAGCACTCGCTACAGGGCGGAGTTCCACACCAGCGCGAGGCTCGCGGCTGCCCGAGATACTCTAGGTCAGATCAGGCAACGCTGGCACACCCGAAGGCGGAGCACAACCTAATCATCATCCCCAAAGGACTCTAGCCCACCTTGGGATGCGGCGATCGACATCTCAGTGCTATCTGGAGTGTGAACGAAACGAACGAGGCGTCAGAGACGGGCTGCTGTTTAAGTCCAGCACTCACGGGAAGCGATGTGCCAGAGGGGGGCGTGGCCCGAGGAATGCATCGTCGGGGTTCTTAATACCACAGCACCGCCCTCATGTCACCCTGGCCACCAGCCAAAGTACCAGGTAGATTGTGGTGTGGCAAAGGGGACTCTCTCTCCTCGCGGAGATCACTGAGTCTCGACCGCAACATCACGATGGTCACGTTCCCGCAGTGGGAACATGACACATCCACAATCACTGCCCGAACGTGCTGAAGCCCAAACACGTCGAGCAGTGAATGTGCCCATAGACAGCAATGGAGATCGATCGCACCCGGAAGTGCACGGGCGAACCGTCTTGAAAAAGACGTGCCACGCGCAAGCTCTTTTTGTGAGAGGAAGCCTCGCAGTTGATGCCGAAGCGCCCAGGGAAACACACACCAGCCGTCTAGCAGACCACCGCGCAGATCAGCAGGCAGGAAGTATGCGATCACTGGAACGCGCCGTCACACCAACATCGACTGGAAAGCTGCTCGTCTCGAAGAAGCTGACAGAGTCTCAGAAGGCTTGTGAGGAGTGAAGAGGTAGGTACTCTTGGCTCCGAAAGCAGAAACGTAATGCAATATTGCCACGTACTTCCTTTTATACTCACGCTGTGAGGCGGAGCTACGTATGCAAATTCCACATGCCCATGGCATTGGCACGCCATTGGGCGTTTCGTAAGTGCTCGAAGATGATAGGCTTCTAAGCGAAACACCCATTCGTTAGTCACTAACGTTACGTCGTAGTGACTGAACGAAAGGGAACTCTTAATTTACATACATATATCGTAAAACTAATCCTGTGAGACTGAGATGCTGCAAATCGTGTGATTTTAGGTCAATGTTTTGGCTGTATGTCAATGGATGCCCTCTGTTGGTAGGTAATAGTAAGATGGCCGCTCGAGCACTTCTGGTGGCTTCACTGCCTGATGGCAGTTTAGAACGCGATGAGCAATCCAGTCATTTATACACGGTTTCAACGGCAACAACATAAACAAACGTTACTGTGCATACACGCTTTTGTGGCCCAAACTTAACTTCCGGTAGTCGTCCACAAAGAATCAATAACAACAGAGGCTGCGTTATCTTTCTTATGCACTATCATCTTTCATTTTAATTGGGCAGCATTATCTTAATTTACATGTTTTTATTGTTTCAGCATGTTTATTATAAATAATCTCCCATTTCTGTCTGCAATATAGAGTGGGGGAAGCGCCCCCCTTAAAGGGTTAGTTCACCCAAAAATGTACATTCATACATTAATTAATCACCCTCATGTCGACCCCAACCCGTAAGACCGTAGAGAAAAAAAAATATCTTAAGTTGTGTTCCGAAGATGAACAAAGGTCTTACAGGTTTGGAACGACATGAGGGAGAGTAATAATGACAAAATTAAAATTTTTGGGTGAACTAACCCTTTAATGACCGTGTAATGCCGTTTTCTGTACAGTATCTAGTGCTTGCGCGCATGTCTTCAATCATGCAATGCATCGGAATAACATGTTTCTTTGTTTCATCACATAAATTTAATGTTGGGAATGTTAACTTGTAGATAAAGTACCCTATTTGAGATTGATTGTATATGAATGCATCACAAAAAATCCTGTGCACTATGGGCACTGCCATTAATAGAGGACAAAGCGAAAATTGTTTTGCACTCCATGATAAAGGCACATTTAAATATTTTGCGGGAAACATAAATCCGATCAGTTATCCAGATGGAGACCACTTGATGTGAACAATTAAAAACACGCTCTGTCCTGATTGACTGATGATCACAGTGGCCGCATGTTAATGCCAAGTGTAAATGCAATCAGAATAAGTTACCTCTACAGTAGATTATTTCTGATAACAAGTTAAATAAATAACAAGTAAATTACATTAGACAAAGCCTACAGTCTACATTACATTAGACGCTGCTCTCGTATGCTGGATATTTATGAAGCATTTAAGGCTTTTTGGTGAGTCGCACACACTGTTTTTGTGCTGGTGTCATATTCTCTCTACTTGATCGTTAATATTTATATCATGTTATCCAAGAATAGTATGTCAAAAATGTGTTTCTACTGAGTAGTGCGCCATACAATCCCCTTGCCAGACCGATAAACAAACACAGACCGGAAGTTAACTTCGGGCCAGGCACGTAACCGTGGCAACGTGCATGCGTCCGATGAAACCGTCTATATAGATCAGTGGTTCTGACCGGTAATGGAAAATATCAAGCACTTCCATTTCAGAGTCCCTGTTATCAGATCTGTCGAAGATGTTGCTGTTCATGTTTTTTAGCCCAGGACATATTACAAATCCAGACCAGACGATGTTCTACGGCCATGTCCGGAATAAAGAGTAGCCTATCCATATCACACAGTAAGATTAAAGATTTTGGCCATATACCTATCCAAGTCACAGACAGTATCAACGTCAGTAGGCTATACTTATTGTATTTCGACCACAAGGTGTCACCGAGGCGTCAACGCTTCGCCCTCGCCTACTCTGAGCTTGATTGCTATGTCTGAGGTAAACCACGCCCTCCTCATTACCCTACGCACAAAGAAATGTAGAAATATATAAATGTAGAAATACATAAATGTAGAAATACATAAATGTAAAAATAAATAAATGTGTAAATATAATAAAAATAGAAATTAATAAATGTATAAATAAATAAAAGAATAAATAAATAAATATGGAAAAAATAAATATATACATAAATAAGAAAAATAATGTATAAACTTTTTTTAGTTTATTTGCTTTTCTATGTATATATATTTATATATTTATTTATTTGTGCTTTTTTACATTTATTTGTTTATATATTTATTTATTTATTTTTGCTTTTTTACATTTATTTGTATAATTATTTATTTATTTATGTATTTATTTATTTTTAATATTGGCAGCTTTGGAATTCCATAGTTGAAATAGTATAATACAGTATGCAGTATACTACAATGCAGTATGCTGTATTGCGGTACTCATCGACAATAAAGGCCAATGTATACCTGTGTATTTTACAAAGGTTTAGAGGAATTAATACTAATACTATAAAAATTCTATTAACATCACGGTTTTGGAGCCACGGTTCGGTTCGATTCGATTCGGTTCTGTTTGCTGTGGAGGCAGGGTTCATGACAGGGCACCAGCAATAATAACACTAGATTCACTTATAACTTAATAATAACAACAGCAATAATTTAACTTATTAACTTTATCTTTATTAGCTTTATGCATTGGCTTCAGGTTTCCTTTAGAGCAGTTAGCATACCTGAGTAAACTAAAATGAAATAAATGTCTGCACTGTAGACTAGTCAGAAATAATCTAGTAATTTTACCATTTACCATAATGTTTAATATAAAAAATAAAAAAAAAGTAAATGTCCCACTTTAGCCTACTTAACAAGCACATAAATTGTATGAATATGACTAATACTGATGAATAAACAGGCCTATAAGTTAAAGCTATTAAATAGCCGTTTTTGTTAATACTATAAACAGGGTTCCCACTCTTCCATGAACACCAGATTCAAGGACTTTCAAGGACTTTTTAAAGCACCTTTTATTTTAAATCAAGCACAACAAATACGATAAGGTGGGTGTGTTACTGCCAATATATCAAATACCTACTGTACCAGTGTCTTTCATTAATGCAGTAACGCTAAGGTATATACTGACAACTAAAATACAATTTCCAATGAGGAAAAAATTCCAATTTTACAAAATCCAATGAGGAAAGAGGCTAGTGTAAAAGAGCGAGCGAGCGAGTTTAAACGAGAGATCCAGTTTGCAGCGCTCTTATTCCTGCTTTTAACATTTATTTCACACTAGTTTTAGTTTTCTAAAACTATCATTACTTAATTATAATAATCATTACTTAATTATAACATCAAAATATAGAGATAACATTGTATGCATGAATTTTCAATTAAATGAAAGGATATGGACAAGTTAATTGTTAGGCATTAAAAATATGCAAAATTATTTATTAAATCACCTGTACATGTACCTTTTTAAAAATCAATTTGAAGGCTTTTAAGACCTGCACATATTATATTTAACATGTATAATCGCTGCCATTACGGCTCAATTCAAATGTTTACGTGCTTTTCTTCTTTTTATTTTTTGAGTGGTGATGAAATATTGCTCTTGTAAATACTTGCCAGACTTTCAGTAATGAAA